>OZ024894.1:28979824-29254824 GCA_964017195.1 Siderastrea radians
GTGAACGGTATGGTTAGAACATTTAATACGAGTTTTCTTATTATTTTATCAACTTCGATTAACCTCTGCAATGCATTGTTAATTTATTATCTTGGAAGGTTTCTACGTCTGGTTCCTGACGTCCGGGGGGTACTCCCATATCTAACCTATATAGGTATGTGCCGCTGTGAAGGGTATGGTTTTCAAGCAGTTTGGTCTGGGATAGGGTATAGAAATCAGGGAGTCTTGGTCTAGGATAGGGTATCAATTACCGGGAAACTAATAGGTGGTGTGAAAATTTAATCCAATTAATTAATGGGTTTGAAAAACTCGGAAATATAAAATAAAAATGAAATCGTGACAACATTGTTGATCGAGAGATGGTTTTCCATTAAAAGCACTGTGTGGTTATATTTCTGATGGATAGCTCGAAAATAGCTAGTCTGGGATAGGGTAGGGATTTTTGGCATCTAGTCTAGAATAGGGTTGCAAAAACGACATGAACGTGGTCTGGTATAGGTTAAGGGTTTCAGAGTCCCAGCGGCACACTCCCATCAAAATTTGTCCGAGTACCCCTCCCCCCGGGTCCTAACGTCCTCCTTCGCAAGCATTTACAATCTGCATGGTCTCCTACCACTCACCCGGGCTATTAGACAGGCCACGCACTTTACAAGTAAGCTAGGGACTTTCTTCTGTGCATGACAATTTAATACGCCGGTTTTCTGAGGAAATAACCGGAAAGCAACCAGCAAAGCTAATGTTCCTGTCGCAGGACTATTTATCCATGCTATTGAAAAGGAACTCCAACTCCTAGAAATCTAAAAAGCTATCCCAGTTCAGTGTTTTAAGAATTGTTTTGGAAAGGTATTGCAATATCAAGCTGTGAAATCCTCGTTAAAATGAATGTTTATTCAGTTATGTTCTAAAAAGCGTATTTCAATATGGCTTGGATCGAGCGGAACTTTTAAGCGTAGAGTAACGGTTCCGATTGTTATTGCATATTGGTATTACGAACGAAAACTGTTTAAATTCGAGCTCTTTGAACTTCCCGTTTCTAGTCATTTTTATGTAAACAGCTCAAAACCAGGAAATTATATATATTTACTTCAGTCCAGTGCAATATCCTAGAACTCCAATTTGTAGTGCTATCAGCTACTTTGTACAACCTGTTTTTAGGTTAGATTTTGAATACTAGTTCCTTCTAGTTGTTTACTCTGTTGTTAAACTAATTTTAGTTGAAAGGTTTACTGAACTATATTAACATATTGTGAGCATACCTTATTATAGAAAATTAACGCTCCATGAAACTAACGCGAATTGTAAAAATTCCCGCAAATTTAAGTCGCGCTAATTTTTGTGAGCGTTAACTTCCGCGTTGTTAATTAAGTGGAGTGTTAATTTCCGCGACCTTTGTTTTTGATTTTTAAATTCTGTCATGAAATAAATTTGTTCCAGTTGGACCAAAACGTGTTTTTATCCGTTAGTTTCCCTCATTTTGGAATTTTACACTCTCTTTCGCGGTAATTTCCTTTATTGGGGATTAATTTTCCGTTCAATTCACGTAAATTAAAGTCGCGTTAATTTCAAATACCTTAATTAACACAAGCGTTAGTTTCCTATAATAAGGTATGTAAGAAGGCCATGAAACTAACTTTTTTTGAATTACCTGAACTGCTACTGTGAATTACCTGAACTACTACAGAAACTGTGAATTACCTGAATTACCACAACCACCTAAACTACTACTGTGAATTACCACTGAATTACCTGAGTTACCACAAGACGCTAGAGTGTACGTGTGAAATGTTGTTTAATGTTTCGTGTAAAAAGTGGGCAAAAGAACAATAGGCCGCAGAAATAGCGGCAGTTATTTTTCAAGCGCTCATTACTCTAATCAAATTAAATCTGGGGGATCTTATTGGCCCATACGCAAAAAGTGCGAATTTTGAATTTCAAATTTCAAATAAGATAGTTTGTAATCCATTCAGACAATGTTTTATTTCGCCTGTGCATTCGATACATTCAAAAATGTAACATATCTAAATTTTGGAATATTTCTATGCGCCAAAAGCGAGGAAGCTAAACATATATAAAATTACATCAGGATTAGTACAGTGATACGTCAGTCAGCGACCGCGTGAAAATTACGCTCCGCTTTCACAAAGGAACTGTGAAATTGGTGATCGAAAACAGAAACAAATCGCCCTCACGGACGTATATGTCTAGAATGCGCTAGAGTCACGAGCCATCTTGATCTCTCTGTGCTGCACTATGAAAACTGCAACAGAACAAATAAATAAAATACCTCACTGTAATTGTCAGAGAATTTCACTTCATCTATCTTACATTACCTCTTACGTGCGACGGGTAGGTATTTTCAATAACATGAAGTACTTATACAATATCCACTGCATCAAAATACTTTAAATAATCGCTGTCCGCTGTCTCTACGCCGTGATCGTGAGAAGGCCTCTCAAAAAATACAATCTCTTCACAATATTAGTCCCCTTTTATTGCAAAAGACTGTTCAGTGAACAGAAACAAGCGATAGCGAAAAGGCTAAACTCTTCGTTACTGAGGCGTAATGTTTATATCCCGAACGACGATTCAGCTTTGCGCGAATATGTCCTTTGCGCAATTACTCCTTACAACCTGGTATCTTCAATATTTGCAGTAGCTTGGCAGAGGAAAGCAGTCATAAAATCATTCCTCTGAAGCAGCTAGAAGAAATGCATGTTGCAGACAAGTCAATTTTGTATATAAACCTCTTCGCGGCACTTCTGATAAACAAGTCTTCCCGTGTCTCCTCCTTGTGCAGTCAGTTTCCTTCCTTCAAATACAAATCGCTTGAATGTTAGGCAAACTGAAGCCACAATCGCAAGATCTTACGGGCCAAGATACTCAAATCCGAGTCCATTAAAGGCCAGTTAGCTCAACTCTCGGATCGCAGATCCAACATGGCGTCGCATGAAGATCGCGCGTGCGGCACGTTTTCCGTTCTAACTCTCGATTGGTGCATAGAACAATGCTGAATTTTGGCCGTGAGGAACAAAACAGGGGAGTGAGGAAAACTGAGCCAAAAAATGTTGTTTTTGTCACTTTTTTCTTGTATTTTTCGGCGATTTTTTTATATCGACCAATCAGATTCACGGGTTTAATTGAATTTAATAATTAAAAACTAACATCTTTTAATCGATTTTGCCAAGTGCCTGCCTCCTTTTTAAGCGGAAAACACTTAACGAGTTCCAATTTTGTTCCTGAATCTTTCTGCTTTGCTGCTGCGGACGAGTTACAACGGTCTAGTACCTTCGCATCCCGTAACAAGTGCCACGCAGCAAGTTTAAGTGCTCTCCGAAGCTTTTCCCCGTCGTTTCTCCGTTCAGCAGCGCCCCAGCTGTATCATTTTACCTTTGCGCAACGCCCGTGCATTTCGAAGACTAAAACCCGTTTGCATAGCCAAAAACTTCTTGTTACATTCTCTTGTTACATTCCGTAAAGAACAAAGAACTTTAAAAAGTTCTTAGAACATCACCGAAACTGTTAACAGAGAGATACTAGAACGAGCATCGGCTGCAGTGGCGACAGTACCTGCTCTCCCAGATTTTTTTCTCCGGATTGCCCTGTATCTATATGTTTGCATTGATCCACGAAACAGGCATTTGCTAATTTATTTGATTGTGAAGCTGTTAATAAAGAGATCGTTAGTCGTTGGGACGGTTACGAAATTTGTGTTACCTTGATAAAGCGAGCCAATACAACAATGCTACAGACTAGCAACAGAGAAATGAGAAGTTTTCATCAGCATACCTCAGTTGTGGTCCCGTAGTAATCATAACTGTTTCTTTCTTGCATTTTGTGAGGCTCCAGATATCTTTCTGAGCTGCTTAGTTCACAGGAATGAAACCCGTTGTCATTGCTTCTTTCGAAGTTATAGGATAAGCAAGCGAAGGGGCCATATTTCAAGCACAGAAAGGAACAGTCTAAGATATCTTTAACTTTCCTTACTGCTGTCACATTTCCAAGTAGCGACTTGCCATCCAATTTGTAAAGTTTTCTCTCTCGCTTCGTGTAACGTTGACCGAGAGTCAGAAATCGCAGTAAAAGGAGCGCAGTCGTCAAAACAGCGATGAAATTGAAAGACAGCATTTGCAGAGTACCTTGATCCCAGAGGTACCGTTTCGCCTGTCTCAAAAGAATTTGGATAGCGGGGCTCTCTCGCTGCTTCACAGCTCGTTGTCACCGCTACGCCGCTCAAATTAATAATTACCTGTAATATTTCTTCGTACTAAAGGGATAGCCTTGGAAACGCTATTAAACCTTTAGTGCCAGAGAAAAATCGTCCCTCTAAAAACACTGAGTGAGTAAACACGAAGATACATGTAATCTCAATCCAATGAATATTTTATACCTTACTCGACACCCTACATGGATATGCTCGTGCCTAATGCATCTTATTAGCAAATAGATTACTTGAGTTGAACCACTGGCGAAACCGTTTCGATTTTACAGTTTGTAAACCAGGTGAACCAGGTGAATTGACGATCAAATTAAAACCACTGAGTCTTTTAATCCAACAAGTTTAATTGCAGCAACTATACGCTCGATTAAGTTAAGAAGTGGTGCTCAAGTATTATATTGTTCTATTATTGCATGTTTATTGTTGTAGCTGTTATTTCTTATCGTAACAAACAGTTGCATATATTTTAACATATCATTTCTTTTAACGGCCATTGACGGTAGTTGACGGCTTAAGTCGACACCGTGGACTCTTCTGCTGCAAAATGTTACGAGGAAAATGAACGCAAAACAAACGCAAAATAAGCTTTATACTACGTTTTAACTCTTGTTAGCTGTATACAACAACCTGTTATTGTTTACAACTACCGTTTCACAGTGTCCTTACCCATGTATATAAATTATGATATTTGCGTCCTGTAACTGCACGACAAAACTTTTTTTTGGATGGACACATAGTGAATTAAAAATCGACAACAATCTATAATAACCAAACACGGCACCTGACGGTCGCGGAAAAGGCGTAATTAACTTAACTAAAGCAAAGAAAAGAACGTTTCATGCAGATGCTTATTGTATGCTGAAGGTTAATTTCAAATTTCAGTTCAAAATAGCTCTATTGTCAAAATAGTTTTCTTGTAGTTACAAGTCGACCTAAATATTTACATAACAGCCATGGACACTACGAAACGGCGCTGCGAAAAGTTTTAAAAGCTGTACGTAGGCTTTTCTTTGTTTCAAGTTAATTTCCCTGGATATATTTTGCATCGTAAATGAGATTATACATTGCATGGTCGCTTTAGCATTACTGCTACCTAATGACCGTTAAAAGCAATGATTACGTTGTGTTTCTTCTTACTTTCCTCTTTCAAGAGCATAAAAACCGCTAAATCTAATAATATCTGTTCGTATTAATTTATTACTGTGTTGCAGATGACCTGTGGTTTCTATACAGACAAGGGGAGTTAAAAGGTGCAGGTTTTGACATTAAAAATTTAGATAGCGTTGTTGTAGATGGTAAGGCTGTTATAAATATAAAATGAGTAGAAGAACCATCTTTTTTGATCCGTCTAAGCTTCTAGAGTTGCAGAATGGTCATATCCTTTGTGACTTCTAAACTCTCTAAGGGTTGCCAGTAAAGTTCTAGAATGGTTATATCTGTTGTCAAATAACCTTCTAAAACGGCTATCAATGACCACTGAAGTTAAAGCTCTTTTGCGGTAGTTTGCTTTGACAAAGCTTGTTATGCAATACGTAAACTTCGAAATATGACATTAAAATAAGGAGCAATGAATTTGTCTCAACTCTCTGACTTAGAAGGTCGTCGAAAAATTTACAGCCAATGAGCTAGAGGTGGTGGTGGTGGTGGTGTGTAACGGGATTGTAGTTTGTATCTGTGTGTGTCGTGGAGGGCGGGATGGGCCTCGGTTTCTCCTTCCACTTTTCCAATTCAGAGGCGTAGGAATGGTCTTCCTGAGTGTGTAGAGTGTGTATTCTGCCAGCATTTGGTTCACTCCTTATAACACCAAGCGTTGTACTTGTTGTTTTTGTTGACCTGGTAATTATATCCACCAACACCAATGAAGTTAAAGCAATTCGCTGACATCGTATGCATCGGAAATTGAACAGTGCCATCCACCAGCCAACCAAGACTGAATCAGAGGAGAAAGCTCGCCATTAGCTTTAACTGTTTTCCTCCTGAGACCCACTATAGTGAGTCCCTGCATCATAACTTGGTCAATATTTTGTCAAATTCAATGCAACTTTGTCATCAAAATGGCCTTGGAAAGATCTGTTCATTTACACGTGACGTAAGGGGCTTTTCAGCTTTTTTTTTATTTGAATGTTTTGAACCCAGTTTAATCAAAGCCAAACTCCTTTTCAATGAGTTCAATATAAATTATGAATTACACTCATCAGATTTTTCAAATGGATACTGAGTTTGTATTTTCTAGTATAGAAAAAAGGTGTTAATTCATGGTGACATTTCCTCACGAAAACTGAGAAAGTTGGGGCAAACCTTTATAAACATGTCGAGATATTAATTTCAACACCATGATAACCAAGTCATTAATGTTATTAGCTATTATGATTATAATACTAATTACTATCATAATGTCCTCCTTTGGGTACAGGAGGAGTTTACAAGGAATGTAAAGGAGTTTACAAGGAATGAAGGAGCAAAGCTGATACAAACATTATCTTATGAACCATCAAGCGTCCTTTACTAACTGCAATGGAAACACCATGGAACGTATCACATAACCCTATTCTGACCGAACAAAGTTGTTTTTGTGGGACCCGAGGAGGGATTTCGCCCCCCATCCCTTCCCTTAACTCCGCGAAATGTTGAAGCTATAACAGTAATCAATCAATCAATCAATCAATCAATCAATCAATCAATCAATCAATCAATCAATCAATCAATCAATCAATCGATCGATCGATCGATCAATCAATCAATCAATCAATCAATCAAACAATCAATCAATCAAACAATCAATCAATCAATCAATCAACAGGAAGAGATTGAAAGGTTAAAAGTAAAGTTGAAAGAGACATGTCGAGAGAGGAAGTAAACAATTAACCTACTTGCACAATTCCAGACCATCCTCCCATGCTGCGTATAGCTGGCTGTAGGTAGCTAGAGTCGCTCCGTGAAGATCACAAAATCGCTCAGCATCATAATAAGTGAGGCCGTAACGGCCAACTTCACCATGGTGTACGTTTGTATAAGCTTGAGAGAAAGCCACACCACTTAAGTCTGGAAACCAATCAGAATGTCATAATTATCATGAGACAGGATATTAGGTGGCTTATCATGAGTTGGTGCACTGTTAAACAAAACAAGTAACAGTGCTACTGCATGCTTTTCCTGAGAATTCGGCTGGTTGGTCATTTCTCGAGGGGAGCGAGGATGGCGCAGTAGTGAGAGCACTCGCCTTCCACCAGTGTGTCCCGGGTTGGATTCCCGGACCCGGCGTCATGTATGGGTTGATTTTGTTGTTGGTTCTCGTCCTTGTTCCGAGGGTTTTTTCTCCGGGTCCTCCGGCTTTTCCTCCCTCCTCAAAAACCAACATTTCCAAATTTCAATTCGATCTGGAATCCGAGGGCAACAGGTTTATCAGTAGAAGATTGTTTAGTGTCACCCTCGTTAAACAAAGACAATTTATTTATTTATTTATTTATTTATTCATTAATTTTTTTACTGTACTTCGTCACTTTGCCATACATGGACACATTATTATCCACGAGAGCGTGTTGAAACGTACCTTATCCCACACCTATATCCCCTATTGTATCCCAGTTTTTAAATACTCTTTGAATAAAACAGCTTAAGCGACAGTGAGTTAATCTAGTGGAATAAAAAAATCCTTTACTCCCGCATGTTTAATTAACCCATTGCTGGCATTCTGGTAGGAATGTGGCGTGGATAGGTGGAATTTTGCACGGCGTTTTGATAGCAGTGAAAATTTGAGATACGCAAACTGCGGTTTGAACCATTCCATTTAGTATCGCAAAGCCACTCCTTGAAATAAACGCTGTGATTAAATTCTAAACCTCGATTATTGAATTTCTAGTTTTTTCACTGCATGAATATGAGCGAATAATCCAGCTTGTCGTGACGTTCAAAGTTTCGTTGCGAAGAAGAAGTTTTGTCTAACAATGTGGCAAAAGAGTAAAAAAAAAACAAAAAAAAAACAAAACAAAAAAATCAGCGGCGGTTTATTAACGAACGTTGAACGATTAATGCAACAATTGTTCCACTTGCGCTTGTTAGACATGAGATGTATTTATAACCAAAATCATCTCATATCTAAAATGAACATTGTTATTTCAACCGCTTAGAGTTACTTACCAATATTGCATCTGTCATCGACAAACGGACGGACAGCAAGTCCAGCTTTGCATTGACAGGAAAATTCATCTAACCTTGGACCATCGATGCACGTTCCGCCATAATTACACGGGTTATATTACTGAGACACGGGTAAAAGCTTAAAAGAGACTAAAACACATCAAATGGAATGGTTAGTAGATGTTGCTCCTTTCACGATTCTAAACAAACATTTCATGATGGGTTAGGAGGCCTTATGTTCTACTTCAGCAGGCAGAGTGAACGATGAGGGGCTACAGATTAACGAAAAGAAAAAAAAAAACAGACAGACTGTTGAAACAAACATCGCGATAAGATTATATTATTTTACCGGTAAATAATGAAAAGATTCAAAATTCTAAATTTTAAGTTGAAAATTCTAAAACAAAGATTCTTTCTTAACCAAAAGGTCCTGATCTACAACCGTTTCGTTTGTTTTCAAGGAAACAGCGATTAAAAAATACGCTTTAATGAACTTACTTCAAAAGTGGTCCCATAGTAATCATAGTGTAGAGTTTCTTTAATTTTGTCAGGCTCCAAAAGCCTTTCTGAGGTGCTTATTTCACAGAAATGTAAACCATTCTCGTTTAATGTTCTGTTGAGGTGAAAGGACAGGCAGGCGGAGGGACCATATAGCAAGCACAGAAAGGAACAGTCGAAGAAATCTTTGACTTCGTTCACTGCTGTCACATTACCAACCAATGACTTCTCTTGCAGTTTATAAAACCCTCTTGTAATGCTGTTTTGACGTCCGAATGCAAGCAAAGACCACATCAAGAAAGAGTTTGCCCAAAAGACAATATACCTGAAACTAGACCGGAGAGCAATTCAAATTTTAGCAGTATTTATGCTAGGCCACGAGTACAGTAGACACCGGTGTTTGAAAAAAAAACGCAAAAAAGAGCCTTTAAGGTAAAATTTGTAGTTTAGACTCCCTTCAAACGAGAATCCTCTCCAGCCTAAAAATTGAGGTTCACATTTGAACAAAAAAAAAGTTATTATATCCTTGAAAAATGTCCAAACACCAAGACGCGTAGTTATTAAACGAAACGTATTTATATCCTTCAGTATACATTGTACTTACCTGTAAAATCCAGTCGTCATGCTAGCAGGAGCTTGCTGCGTTATTTTGTTATCCGTTATCCTTCAAATGTGACTCACAACTAGAATTCTTATTATAATAATCAGTTAAGATAGAAGAAACTTTAATGGCTCCTTTTACAGAGTAAATCCAGCCAGACTTTAAAACATCGACGGATTCTGTAAATTATTAATATCTGATTTCAGTGGCATCCTGGCAAGAGTTTAGTAGATCACCTTACTGTCAACAGAGCATAATTCGTTGATAATTGTCAATTCTTTTATTGTGTAAGTTAAGACCAGCAAAACAAGATGCTGCAAAAATGAAGCAAATGTGAAAAAGGCAGTTGAAGTTATTACGTATTCATCTATCTCAACGTTCACAAGTGTGTCGCTGGTTTAGCGATAGTTTTTCATAAACGAACATTCGATTACCGTTTTGTTTACTTTTAACGCTAAAATATATATGAGTACCTTCAAAAATATATTTATTATGATAAGCCCTAACAATAGAACCCTCCTCTGTTAACGCTGACACATCTTTGTTGAGGGCAGTTCATGGTCAAAACAAACCCTCAATTAAGTCAAATTTCGGTTAATCTAGTAAACCTTGCTGATGACGCACTTGGACCTTAGTTTAGCTAAATTAAAAGTAAGTCTATAAAGTGAGCGAGTTTCCTCACTTTACGGCAAACATTAGCCACTGTCCGCTGACAAGAGCGGCAGTGTAGAAGCAAGGGTTACGTTAACTATTGTAGTAAATTTACCTGAATCGATATGGTTTATCTCTTGTTCGTCTTAACATTGTTTAATTAATGACATTCTTTTTAGGTTTTTGTTAAGAACCAGCTCGTGAGTTGATTGAATGAAACACTGGCGCCTTGAAGCCATCTGTGAAGTGTCAAGTCTATCTTTTTTGTACCATAGTTAAGGCCTTTTATTAGAGTTTAACTCTTAGGCAACACAAGCCCCGAGTTATACGGTTACTCAAAAACACCGTTTCTTTTAAATGTTTATTTTCTTTTTGTGGTAAATAAAATCAACTATGTGTTTATTGAGGCGCACAAGTAGACGGGGAGTCAGTGCAGAGCACACATGCAAATATTTATGAGTTTTCTTTAAGCTGTTGTAGTAAGCAGATGGTTTAATTTTATGGTGATTTGGACCTCTATATTTCTTTTCATTCTTCAGATTAATGCTTTAAAGGAATCTGCTCCCAAGAATATGGAATGATTAAGACTCTGAAATATCAAAGAAATACAAACCAATTTTTGTTTGGAATTTACCTGAAATTTCTCGAATCCTTTTGTCATTGTATAGAAATCGCTTACCTATTTTTAAATGTCTCCATGGAAGCCATGTTTTAACAGGCACGTTTATGTTAATGTTATTGCATTAAAGTCGTTTACCCAATTTAATGTTCCCACGGAAGCGATGTTTTAACGAGCATCTCAATGGCCCCAATTTTGACACTGCATTTAAATCGGAATATCTCAGGCGATTTACGTCAATTTTGAAATTTTGTTTTTAATACTACTTTTAAGGAAATATTCCAACTTTCTAGCAGTATCTGTTATACTTTTTCCTCGAATCATCCCATAGCTGCGTGTCACACATCGAGTAATGTTGGTATCCAGCGCATTCTTGTGACAACAGAAAATACTTCTGTACATGATGCTTCCTCACGCTTGCCTCCATGGTCTTTTGGTCCCCTGAACATTATGGAGAGATTAAAGCTAAGACTGATTCTTTCTAACGACAGAAATCTGCTCAGTTTAAGTTTACGTTTGTTTATTTGCTGCTTCGCTATAGCCTCTTCCATCTAGCCTATTCATTAGCAGCCTATTTTTCAGTTAACAAAACCAACATTCGGTAAACACAGCATACAGGCTTACAGACTTATGTTCAGTCTGGGATCGTCATGATATGCATCAGTTTCACTAATTCTAGAATAACATTTACGAGATACGTATCAAAGATTGTCCAAAAAGAAGGATTTCTGAAAGACAAAACTACTACAATTTTTGCTATGACTTCTTTTTTGTGTGTGTAACGCTAGTGCATGGCTATGAACCAAAACAGCAGTATGCAAATGGTTCAATGTTACTCATGAGAGTTTCAAATGTCATTTCTACAAATAAAAGGACCCTTAGAAAAGCACAACAAACATTGCTAAACAAATGTTTTATTCATATAAGGCCAAAGTTGGTTCTAGAAGGAAACCTCGTTCGACTTTTATTATGCCTGCGAAAGAAATTCCACTAACCATTTCTAAATACCATTTTTGGATGAAAACTACACGCATTTTTCAAAGTTCTTGCAAAATCTTGCAAAAACAACCGCATTCAGTTAAACAAAAGTTCACTGTGAAGGAAATTCAAAATTGTCATTTACAATATCGTTTTGATCCACAAGAGGCTTCAAAAACACTTAGGAAGTCAGAGGCCCGAAGTGTTTTAAAATCTAGTCGACCACACGTCTTCTCCTTGCGTAAAACCAACTTCGCTCCTCCAATAGTTATTTAGACGTTTTGATGCTTCACTTTTGCTGCAATCGAGTGTTTTTTATAGCCTCAATATCAAATTAGCCCCTGAGGCCCCTGGAGCTGATCAGCCCACTGTGGGGCTATTAAAGCCACAACTGGGACAAAACTAACCCCATTGAAAGCCGAAACAGCCCACAGTGAGACCCAATTTGGCCCTTTGGTGCCGGCTCAGCCCTGTAAATAGGGCTATTATGGCCTTAAGGAGAGCCATGCAAGTTAGCCCCGAAAATGGCACTGTATTTTCCTCACCTAAACGGCCCCATTTTGGGGGCTAAAACAGAACTTCAAAATTTACAGTGTATGTCGAGCTCTTTAATGAAGTGTTTTAATATGCAGAATAATGTCTAATTTAAATTTGTAGCGTGCAAGAAGCGGTCCGCCATTTTGTCAAAACGTTACTTTAGATCAAGTAACAAAAATACTTCTTGTTAGCGCACTCTAAAACCTCCAGATATACGCACAGTTGAAAGAATCCGACTTAAACAACAACAGGAGGACAGAAGAGCCTTTCTACAGGAAGCAGAAGAAGTACTTTCCCAGGACTTCAAAAAAGGGAAAAAGTTCTGGGAATGAAGTTGAAGAAGTACCTGTACATCATGGACGGCCACAGGGGAACGGGATTGAATGGGCTGAAAAAAATGCGTTTTGGCGGGATATGGCTGATGTTTGGCAGCCTTAATTGGGTTAGGGAGATCAGGTTTTGCCATTTGTCATAATGCATGTATATATCATGTATCGTTTTCGTATCGTATCTGGGGAGGGGGGGGGTGGAGGAGGAAGTAATCCTACAACTGGTCTGAGTAGCTTTACCCTTCAGCAAAAGATAATCAAGCCATCCCAGACGTCGTTTAAGAAATGCTCCACTAACATGACTTCTTTGCCATACTCTTTAAGGTTTTGACGTATTAATATTGCACCCAATATTTTTGGGTTGTTAGTTAAATGACACATACCTCTAGTTTAACTGTAAAGTACTGGTTCTCCCTGAGTATTAAGATTATCCTGCCAATACAAGTAAACATGCTCACCCTATTTAACAAATTAAGGTGCAATAACAAGTGACAAAGGGCCACTTGATATTATGCCTTACCGTACCCAAATTGTGAAGTAGCCAATCAGAAACCTTGTTTACTGTCATGATTTTCTATGATATCAAGTCACTGACCTGACATCCTACGATATCATGGACAGTTTCTAAAACTCGCACTTTTTTGCAGACCTTAGAGGTGAAAATTACAACAGAAATACAACAAAACGTAAAACTATTACATTTGTTAAACGAGAAAGTGATTTGTTTAACGCTAACAGAGAAAAAAAATACAATTGCGCACCAAACAAATTTAACATTAAAGAAAATGTAAATTTTATTTGAAAATATGTACATAAATTACAGGAATATTTGAAATAAAAATTAAGCAAAATATAACCTAACTACTATAGCATGAATGGTAAAAATTGGCAATGACCTATAACAGTTTCCCAAATACGTTCTTGGCTGTTCAGATGCGATCACTTCTAAGTTTAGCGTTTGATCGTTTGGTCTTACACTGTAAGTTTCTCATTTGAAATGCAGTCAATATTTCAGCCGAGAAGGGTTGCACATCTTTTGTCTTTTGTCACTACTGAAAATTGTGAAAATTATTTCAGTCAGCAGTATTTTGCCGTTTGCCGCCGTTTGTTGGCTCCCACTATTCTTCTCATGGTTCACGCACCATACGACTAGCACGCCTGACTGATCACGGTAACTGAAAAAATAACGCCGGATTTTAGGACGAATTTGGGTACGGTAAATATCTAATCGCACCTTTTTTGGTACGCTTTGGCAGCATATCAGGCTCGTTTGGTCTCGCCATGGGTATTTTGGCTCGACCAAACTCCCCTGATATGCCTCCAAAGCGTATCAAGAAAGGTGCGATTAGGTATAAATAGTATCCTTACTGCGCAATCTCAATATTTTTAATGGAAGAAGACCTAGAAACGATTCATGAAACCTAATGCTACATTTTGTGTACCTGTTAATGTCGCAAGCCTAGCGCTTACACGTTGTTATTATTTACTTTTGATTATCTTCACAATTTTATAATCTTTTATTTTAAAACACTTTGTGCAGACCTTTTTTGTACCACCTCAGATCGGCCGCAGAACACTCTCTTGTTAGGCTTTAAATTGTGTCTCAACACAATTATTGTCCTGGATTTTTTTGAGATTTTCGTCTGCAATTAATAGAGGGTGTTGAGTTTCTAAACCCTGTGGCACCAGGCGTCAAACGTCTTGGTTTCCTTATCGTATACTGTACCACTCCTAACGATTCCAGTCATATTTCCACAGTATTCTCTAACTTCTTGCATTGGGTAACCAACTGTAGCATCTATCAGCCATCCCCAACTGAACAATAAAATCGGAAAGAAATATAGCAGTGGGTTTTCGAGACCATATGGAACATACAGGAAAAGAATCTAGCCCTTTTTAATGCAGGGACGTACACTAAATTTTAATGAGCTGTTTGATGCCACTAGGGCTGATTCTTCCCTTTGTAAACTATTTTCATCATATATTGGGACAAAAAAGGCTTCATCAGAAACCGTTACAACCAAGAATGGCGCAGTAGTTAGCCCTTTGGTGCCAGCACTGCTCCTAAAGGACTAGTTTGGCCAACGTATGGACGGTGCCTCCTTTTGTCACTGTGCATATGTGCAGGGCATCTCAGAATAGTCCGAGAAACTCGGCTTTCCCAAGGACGGTACCTACTAATACAAAGGAATTTTTGCGCGGTTTATGGCAATACGGGAAAAGAAATGGCATAGTTTTTGAAATAAAAACACTATACATTATGTATCTTAACCCTCGGACGTACAAGCTGAGTCACACCCCAACCGTGGTGCAAGGGGGTGGGGGTTGATGGAACCCTCCCCTGGGTTTTTGCTGTGTTTCAATATTTTGGAGAAATTTTGCCTTTGGTAGAAAGCCTTTGATGTGCTCAACAAGATGAGGTATACATTATAGGTTGGGGCGCTGCTAGGGGCCTTTGACGTCATCCAAGATGGCGACTATATTGGCCGCCATCTTGGATTTTACCAAAAATTAGAAATCATGAAAAAAACGGCAGAAACTAGAAATTGTTAATGCTAGTCATGTGAAATGTGACATAATTGAACACTTTGCTGCTTTTCGTGTACAATTTGTGCTTTTTTTCACCAAAAAAGGCAAAAAAACCACAGCCTTACCGAAAAATGGCTTGACCACCTGCTGCTTATGACTTCATATCTTGTAACCATAGCAACCGATTATCACCAAACTTACGTCAAGATATGTCTAAGGGATATGCCTACAGC
The DNA here is from genome assembly GCA_964017195.1 of Siderastrea radians. Taxonomy (NCBI): domain Eukaryota; kingdom Metazoa; phylum Cnidaria; class Anthozoa; order Scleractinia; family Rhizangiidae; genus Siderastrea; species Siderastrea radians. The sequence continues at coordinate 28,995,153 of OZ024894.1, forward strand.
TACTGAAAACGGCAGGTGCTGATGAAAAATCGTCTTGGAAAAATGGAAGAAAAACCTTATGGGGGGGGGGGGGGCGAATGCCTTGTACCCCCTAGGGTGAAGCCTTTTAGAATTAAGGTTGCTTGTTTATCTCTGAAAAATGCGTGGTTACCGACTGGTTGGTTTATGGATTCCAGTAGCTCTTGCTAAGGTCTACTTTTCCTCATAGTCATAAACTGTGAAAAAGTCCCTATGTGTCAGGAGGCACCGTCCTTAATTTGGAAAGCCAAACTAGTAGCGAAAATAGTACTCTGTGCGAGATACCTGCATTGTTCCAGTCCTTCTTCCCAAGCCGCTGTCAGTTGCTCCACAGAGGCCAGAGTGGCGCCGTGAATCCCACAGAGTCGTTCTGCCTCAAAATAGTTCAGTTGATATCGACCAACACTTGAAAAGAAAACACCCTTTATAAGACGGCCTATTCCGATAAGTGAATGATCTGAAAAAAAGAAGAAAACCAAGAAGTCTACTTTAGCAACCCTTAGGCATATAGGTAACACTACGTTAGGGCTTTTTCTACATGGCATACGCCATTTCTATTTGTTTTGTTTGTTTTTCATGAGTGTATTTATTAGCTGATTTCTCTGCATTTTAGTATTCCTAGAGCAAAAAGGGAAATGCTACTTTTTTATCAAGGCGTTTTGGTTACACGATTGAAAGTTTGGAAGAGCAAGGAGTACTGTGAATATACTTACCTTTACGCCCAGTGGCCGTTTTGTGTTAACATTGTGCCACGGGATTCAACCATACTTAGCATATACAAGGAAATAAATTTCCTGTACTATGTATTTTATTAAATAAACACGGTAAATAATTTTCATGTTTCAATTACTACTGCTATCGTAAGGGCTTTCATCCAATCAGAGCAAGTTTAATTAACTATTTAGTTCATAAGTAACAGTTACACTACGAGACCAAGTCTTCTATGAGTCTTCTAAGAGCGAGCGCTGTGACATATTCCGGGCCATACTGGAGAGATATATCTACATGCATATGTACAGCGTAAGTTAAAAACAAAAGTTTGGCGTTTAGGTAATTCTCTTTTCAGTCAACGTCAAAAATCTTGTATAATATGTTAGATGTGTTCAGCAAGGTGAAGGCAGTTCGATACATTACTGATATTCCACAAAGCTCCCTAAAAGTTTCAAAACATTGTCGGCTGGTTACAGATATAGATTAAAGAGCAGAACAGCACTGATTTTGTACACTTACTGACGTTACACTTGTTGTCAATGTAAGGCAGCACTCTGATTTCCAGAGGACAGTTGCAATGGAACATCTCCAAGGCCGGGCCGTTGGCGCATGATCCTCCATTGCGACATGGAGATGAAAGACAGGGGAAAAACCTTGAGAGATACTTAAAGAAAATGTCATCTCGATTAACATAAAGAACTTCAAAGCAAGATCCTTTATTTGACAACCAGGCGACCATACCATGTTTCAAGCCAAAATTGCCAAAATGTTCACTGGGATCGAAACGCACCAATCACAGCCGACCATCGTGATTCGTATGGTGATGCGCAATCAGTCGACCTCATCGCCTGATGAAGGCTAGCAGTAAACAGTCGAAACGTCGCGATCTACAACTCAAGTGACTACATTGTGAGACAAACGATATACTCTTTATATTATGTTCACCATGATAAGACTAAAACGGTTTTTCTAAATAAGGACATTATCTTATGACACTCAACCGATTGTTCCATGGAACATTTTAACAATTAATGCGACTACTATAACGTGTGAAAACTTCATTACTGTAAATATTCATAATTCTGCTGCAAACAACTCCAATATTGCAAATGATTATTCTTATTATAGTAGCTCTATGTGTTTATTTGTAGATATGTGCGTGTGAGGGAGGGGAAAAGGAGGAAGTGTGTACCTTTAATCTGTAACTAGTAATAATTATTGTAACTAGCTGTTATTGTTGTAGTCATTGTAATCGCGTATCTGTAACTGTTTGTGGCTAGTTGAAGCAAAATTTAGATAAATAAAAAATAATAATACAAGACTAAAACGGCTCAAAATCCACGTGGAAGGGTCCCTTAGAATCATCAGATTGGTAAGTCCTTTGATTGTTGTAAATCTAATCGGATTTTGTACCCACTACGGACACAGGAGGGCTTGGGTTTTGGCATCCATCCACTAAGTAGAAACTTCAAATCGTTAGTTTCAGCCCCCTTAATTAGAATCTGTTTTGTTTCCCAATTCATCAATTTCCTCTCCCTCAGTTTCTTCTTAGTAAGCATTAAAGTCTGAAGAATTACAAAACGATAGTATGTTTTGCCGGACTGCCTCTCAGGCATTCATGACTAACATTTATCAAGTAAAAACAGAACACTCAAAACCTAACCGTACTTAACACCCATGCATCACTTACCACGTGTTCCATGCCAAAATAATCAAATTCCCTCCTGCCTTGCATCTTGTGAGGCTCCAGAGCCCTTTCGGAATTGCTTAGTTCACATATTTGCCAGTCATCGACTGCATTCCGACCAAAGTTGAATGAAAAGCATTTGTGTGGATGACTCCGCAAACACAAGAATGCACAATCGAGCTCATTCTTTGTCAGTTTTACCATGGTAACGTTGCCAATTAGTGATGCCGTTTCGATAATGTAAAACAACGCTTCCCGTTTATCGGTATCAGCAATTGAAGCATCGGTGGTTACAGACAGCTGGAAAATGACCAGTATCGCTGATAACAAAGCTTGAGAATTAGAAGAAGAAAAACCACGTCCATTGACGGCCATATGTAACGCGTTATGCCTATACCGAGGAACATGATATTACGTAAGAAAGGGCTTTGGAATAGGAATGGGAAGTAAAAAAATGTTAACCCTCGGGCCCCAATAAGGTTTTTCTTCAATTTTTCCAAGACGATTTTTTATCAGCACCTGCCGTTTTCAGTAGCTGTAGGCATATCCTTGGACACAGTCTGGTGAGCATCGGTTGCTATGGTTACGAGATATGACGTCATAAGTAGCATGCGGTCAAGCCATTTTTGGGTAAAACTTTGTGTTTTTCGCCTTTTTTTAGGTGAAAAAATCACAAATTGTACACAAAAAGCAGCAAAATGCTTAATTATGTCACATTTTACATGTCTAGCATTAAAATTTTCCAGTTTCTGCTGCTTTTTGATAATTTCTAATTTTTGGTAAAATCCAAGGTGGCGGCCATATTGGCCGCTCTCTTGATTGCTCTTTCTCTTGAAGTAGTGGGACCGTTGTCAGGTGGAAATAATTTGTAAGATAAGTCTTTTCAATCCGCTTATTTGAAGTGATGAAGATAACTTGTAAATGAACTTCAACATAATCTTTTCAAGTAGCATGAAAATCGTTCAAACTGTCATTCAAAATCTCCACTTGTGACACTCGATCAAAAATGGAATAATTATTCATGAACGGAAGGAAAGAAATATAAAACTTAACTCACCAAATGAAAGAGAGAAGGCAGCAAAATGTCCTTTCTTACAGCCTTGTGAACTCTTATTCGGATTTGCACATATGAATCTTTGACTTCCTCGAAAATAATTATAAGAAGTAATATTATTAATTAATGGGGACAAATAATTAATATAAGGTACAATTAAATTGGATTATACCCACAGTTAAACTCAATGGACCGGACGCCATTTGAAGTTTCTCGAATAAAGGCTGCTTGATTAAAAGAGCTATGTGTATACAGTGCATATTGTAATCTTTTTAATGAAATAACTAGTTAATATAAACGTTGTTACAGACCCTGAGGCGAAGTTATATTAACACACAAAACACTGGCAGATGAAATAACTAAATCATAACAAAGCAACTTCAATAACAACCAACTTAAAAATTAATTAAATGTATAAAACTTACAAGTTATAGGAATACACATATCGGTCTTGTTGGCAGTTACGTTCGCACAATTAAGGGCAATGTCAAACATGGCGGGATGTTTTCTCGCCTTTCTCTAGCCATTCTAGATCATTCTGTGAGATTGTTTTCATTTCAGCTTCAAGAAAGGAGAAATGATATTTCCTTTTAATAAAGGATAGATTAAAATTTGAACGCATAGCCCACGATGTTTGTGATAATAGGCGGCCACAAATTAATTAAACTTTGATTAATCATTGCATCGATCGAGTCACGAATTCTACGAAATTTTGTAAATACACATGATCTGAAAGAAAACATGGTCTGAAGGCTGGGCATAAGCATAGACGCACGCTTTGAGCAAGTGATGACACCAGTGACACATGTAAGCATAAGCATAAGAGCATAAGAAGAGGAAGAAAGAAGAACACGTTCATTCTTCTTATGCTTTTGCGCCGATCAATTCGAAGCTTCAACATCCCCCCGGGCATACCCCGGGCATTTGACTGTGCATCGTGCCCGGGGAGGGGGGAATTTGAAAGTTGCGTTGGAAGGGTTGGGAATTTGAACCGGACTTATCTTTTGTTCTGACGTAATACGCCCGTGAGGATTTTCAGTTTTTGCAAGGTTTGACGAATTCACCTAATGGAATTTCGCCTTTGTTAGTGAATAACTCTTTCAAAAGGTGTCATTACAGCATATCTCTCTCTGAAAGGTGTGTAAAGTGTTGAATTGAAGACAAAACTTGTCTTTGAGGAGAGGTAGTTCAGTATTAATTAGTTGGGTAATTGAACGGCTTTTTTGCCCCGAGGGGAGGGAATTTGAACAAGCCAATCTTCAAAAGTTCAAATGCCCGGGGGGGATGTTGAACTTTCGAATTGATCGGCGCATTATGCTTATACCAAGTTTTCACCAGCGATGTTTTTGTTTGTTTGTTTATTACAGTTACGGTTGCAACCAATCTGTATAATCCTTTAGCGTACAAAGTGGGGCAGGGGGGAGTGGATGCCATCCCCTCCCGTAAGGTTTTTCTTTATATTTTGAAGAGGCATCTTTTTATCAGCAACTCAGTGCCATTTCCGGTAGTTGTATGTATATTCATTAAACAAATTTTAGCAAGGTATGGTGGAAAGAGACCGCGATGGTTACGAGTTATAACGTCGCAAGTAACATGTAGTCGAGCCCTATTTAAATAAATATGCATGCTATTCAATTCTTTAAGTGAAGAAAGTATAAAATGTCGACAAAAATCAGCAGAGTGTTTGATTGTGTCACAATCTTCATGTATATGTGTACCATTAAAAAATTCAACTTTAGTGGTTTTTGATAATTTCTTTTATTGGATGACGTCACGGTCCCACATAATAATTATCTCATCCTGTACAGACGGTCACAGGCATTCCACGAAGGTAAAATCTCTTCAAAATATTGTAACGTAGCAAAAATGGAAGGGTGGTTCCGTCAACCCCTTATTGTTCTAGAGGGGGGGGGGGGGGTGGATGTCAGAGCTTCCTTGTATGTCCGAGGGTTAACTCCTGTCCCATTTTTCATAGTTGCAAATGTAAGCCGTAAAGAAACAAATATCCTGTCCGTACTGTTTTATGCCCGGGATTGAAAGAAGCAAATGATTTTTTTAAGGAAGAGCGATGTTGGCGAGTAAAAAAAATACTGCGAGTGCTTCTGGATGAGAACACGCGGAAAATCCCCTCATGTTTCCCCGAACAAATATATTTTCCCTTCACGCGTCATCTTGCCACCGCTCTTCACAATCTTACCATCTGTATCAAGCAATATAATGCAGAGGCAGTAGGAATTAACATGAAAGCCTTAGTCGAGTAGAAGCTTCAACTTCAGTTTTGACACTTAAAAATGTTCCAAAAGAAAAGAGGGTGCTTATGGGGGTTCCCAATTCTCAGTTAACTACTAATTTTTCCGCCAAATGTCAGTTAACTACTGTTTTTTTGGCCAATTATAAATTAACTACTAATTGTAGTTAGCTATTAACTTTCCTTTTGTAACATCGAAAATTATTACATCATAACCCGAATTGTTCCTCACTTCAGTAAGTCAGTCATCCTTGGGGGTGGACCTTACTCAAATCAATAAATAAATTACAACTTCCAGACATGAAAAAAATTATCGAAAAAAAAAAACAACCAAATCACAAATCTTACTCACAATGACAGAGAAAGACAGTCCGAACTATTGAGAAAGATGAGAAAGCTGTTTTTGTTTTTGTTTAGTTGTTTAGTCTGCTCCGAGGGTCTGTTATTCTGACCCGTAATCAATTATTGACGTGATCTAAATCAGGCCAAACGAGGTCAACCCACGTTCGCGTGCTGGACAATCAATCGCCTAATCGGATCAGCTTCGAGTCGATCGCACCGGCCGAGTCCAGACTTTACCGCTTGTTGTTTAATTCCCATAAAATCTGTCAAATGTTGACGTACTATGTCCATTGAATTGTGTTTTGCCAAGTCTTCAGAAGTACCCAACGAGAAAATTTTCAAAATCGACTTGTCATTGCTCGAAACGATTAATAATCATCTAATAACAGGTTGACGGTTAATTATTAACATTCGTGGGAAAAAAATATCCGCTCTTCACAGCCAGCTAGCAGAAGATAGGTAAATGAAGTTGCCAGCCAGGAACCGGTTTGAGGTAGCTTTTTCCCAGCCAGCACCATTTATGAAAGGCTGGTTTTCCCAGGAATTTTTTCCCTATTATTTTTTGCCAGCCAGCAAGATAGATAAACACCTAAGCTAATAACATTAAACATGAATTTTAATTTTAATTTAATTTATTTATTAAATTAAAATTGCTTACAATTAATTAATTAACTTATCGATCGATAAGTTAATTAATTAATTAATTAATAATTAATAAAAAGTTGATATTCTTTAAATAAAATTCAAACTTTACTAACCTCGTGAAGTAGACACAACAACCATCAGTGAAGGGCAGTACCATAGAGTTGAAACACTTCTCTATCCAAGCAAGTATACAACTAGCAGTAATATTCCAGCTTTACGTTTGTTATAAAATGTCGCTGAATGTATCTTTATTATACAGAGTCCATGTCCAATAAGATGCAAGAACTCAGTGTCTGATTCAGCTTTTAATGGAAATAAAATAAAGGCTGGGAATGACCCTATGTATACTTTACATTTCAAAATGTTCTAAGCATCTGTATCCAATAAAACATAACGGCAACTTAATGTCAGCCCTGAGATCATTTCACGTATTGGTTGGCACTTAAAGAAATTGTACCATTGCCTCAGAGACTATAATCCTAAACATCATAAGCTTTCCACGCAGATGCTCTTAAGGAAAGTGCGTAACGAGCGCAAAATGTATCTGCGTTGAACCCTAAAACATACTATCACAAGCATAAATAGACCACATGAAAAATTGGCTTCCATCGCCTTCTATAATAGAGGCATTTTGTTTAAAAAAATTGTAACGCTTGAAATTCCATACAGGATCAAATACTATTGTGAGGTTTGGAGCTTCTGTTCTTAAAGGAGCTACAAAAAGGATTATACTGAAAAAGACAACTTGGGTCTACCTAGTCTCCTTTTTTGTTACTGATAGTAAAATAATGTTGTTGCAAACTCTCATTAGATTTGAATAATTACTGACTCACAAAAATCCTATTGTTCTCTCTCTGCAATATATCGAATATTGCAGCCATGAACCAAAACATCAGTGTGAGAGCGACTGAAATCGTAGATGAGATGCAGAGAGAGGAAAATAGGGTTTTAGGAGGGTCAATAATTATAATAGATAATTACTACGGTTCGTTCGTTAATTACGGTCAGTTCGGTAAAGATATGCAAATGAAATGCCAACACAGCACAGTCTTTTCTTGATGTAGAACCGTTTAATTGACAAGACCGCATTGTCAGCAAAATTGAAGTAGGACTGCAATGTCTGGATAACACATAGGATGCAGCTGAGAATGGTCTTTAGGTTTATTTTGTTAATCCAGTCCGCAGAGCATTGACAGGACCGCAATGGCTTAGAAGGTACAACCGTTTCTTGTAATCATGTGATGTGGCAGGAAGGCACCTTTCAGTTTAGATAGAAAGTAACGAAGGCACAGTCTTTTATTGATGTTTAAACTGGTAATCGATTTCATATTTCCAGCAGTCAAATGCCGCACAGCTACAGTTGTTCAGTACAATTCGAATGTCTTTTGCATGGCACAGCTCTAATCATATGAAAGGAAGGCCAAGGAAGCGATGTTCAAAATTGCTTCATAGCTCACTTGGTACAGCATTGACAATGACGGAATGCCAACATGCCACGGTTACAACGTTCAATTTTGCTTCATTGTTCAGTCGGAGAGCATTGATAGGTCAACAGTGTCAACTGAGATGCATGGCCGGTTCAGATATGCTACATAGCTCACTTGGTACAGCATTGACAATGACAGAATGCCAACATGCCACGGTTACAACGTTCAATTTTGCTTCATAGTTCAGTCGTAGAGCATTGATAGGACAACAGTGTCTGGATGCCTGGCGGGTTCAGTTGTGCTTCATAGCTCACTTGGTAAACACTGACAGGACCAGAGTCTATAGAGACCATGCTTGCGTTATCTATGCTTTGCTTGATAGTTCAGTTAGACATTTGCCGGAATGTGATTTTATGATGATTAAGAAATGACTTCATAACTGCCTTATATCTCTCTTGGTAGAGCATTAACAATAGAACAGAATGCCAAGATGCCACGGTGACAAGGTTCAAACATGCTTCATAGGTCGGTTGGAAGAGCAATGATAGGACAGCACTGTCGAGATGCTTTGCCGGTTCAGATATGCTTCAAAGCTCAGTTGGTAGAACACTTACAGAACCAGTGTCTGGATACCAGGCTGACGTGGTCATGCTTTACTTGATAGTTCAGTGAGAAGAGCATTGTTTTCCAGGGATACGATACCATGATGCCAAGAGAATGATGTTCAGAATTGCTTCATAGCTCAGTTGCTAGAGTATGACAATAACAGAATGCCAAGATGCCACGGCGAGAAGGTTCAAATCTGCTTCATATATATAGCTCGGTCGGTTGAGCATTGATAGGCCAGATGAGTCAAGAGGCTTGGCCGGATGAGATAGGCTTCATAACACAGTTGGTAGAGCATTGACAATGATAAAATGCCACGATGCGACGGTTACAAGGTTCAAATCTGCTTCATAGTTCAGTCGGAGAGCATTGATAGGACAACAGTGGCAAGATGCTTGGTGGGTTCAGATATGTTTCATAGCTCAGTTGATTGAACAGTGCTAGGACCAGAGTCGCTAGATACCAGGCTTACGTGATCTATTCTTTGCTTGATAGTTCAGTTAGAATTACATTTGCAGGAATATGATTTCATGATGATAAGGAAACGACTTTCATAACTGCTTCATATCTCTCTTGGTAGAGCATTAACAATAGCAGAATGCCAAGATGCCACGGTGACAAGGTTCAAATCTGCTTCATAGGTCGGTTGGAAGAGCAATGATAGGAGAGCACGGTCGAGATGCTTCGCCGGTTCAGATATGCTTCAAAGCTCAGTTGGTAGAACACTCACAGAACCAGTGTCTGGATACCAGGCTGACGTGGTCTAAGCTGTTGATTGAAAGTTCAGCGAGATACGATGAAATGATGGCAAGAAAACAATGTTCAGAATTGCTTCATAGCTCTCTTGGTAGAGCTTGAACATAACATAATGCCAAGATGCCACGATTACAAAGTTAATTTTGCTTCATAGTTCAGTCGAAGAGCATTGATAAATCTACGGTGTCTAGATGGAAGGCCGGTTCAGATGTGCTTCATAGCTCACTTGGTAGAGCATTGACAATGACAGCATGCCAAGATGCCACGATTACAATGTTAATTTTGCTTCATAGTTCAGTCGGAGAGCATTGATAAATCTACGGTGTCTAGATGACAGGCCGGTTCAGATGTGCTTCATATAGCTCACTTGGTAGAGCATTGACAATGACAGAATGATGCCAAGATGCCACGGTGACAAGGTTCGAATCTGCTTCATAGTTCGGTCGGTAGAGCATTGATAAAACAACAGTGTCTAGATGGAAGGCCGGTTCAGATGTGCTTCATAGCCCACTTGGTAGAGCATTGACAATGACAGAATTATGCCAAGAATTGCCACGGTTACAAGGTTAATGTTGCTTCATAGTTCAGTCGGAGAGCATTGATAAAAGTACGGTGTCTAGATGACAGGCCGGTTCAGATGTGCTTCATAGCTCACTTGGTAGAGCATTGACAATGACAGAATGCCAAGAATTGCCACGGTTACAAGGTTAATGTTGCTTCATAGTTCAGTCGGAGAGCATTGATAAAAGTACGGTGTCTAGATGACAGGCCGGTTCAGATGTGCTTCATAGCTCACTTGGTAGAGCATTGCCAATGACAGAATGCCAAGAATTGCCACGGTTACAAGGTTAATGTTGCTTCATAGTTCAGTCGGAGAGCATTGATAAAACTACGGTGTCTAGATGACAGGCCGGTTCAGATGTGCTTCATAGCTCACTTGGTAGAGCATTGACAATGACAGAATTATGCCAAGAATTGCCACGGTTACAAGGTTAATGTTGCTTCATAGTTCAGTCGGAGAGCATTGATAAAAGTACGGTGTCTAGATGACAGGCCGGTTCAGATGTGCTTCATAGCTCACTTGGTAAAGCATTGACAATGACAGAATGCCAAGAATTGCCACGGTGAGAAGGTTCGAGTCTGCTTAATAATTCGGTCGGTAGAGCATTGATAGGATTAGAGTGTCTAGATGGCAGGCCGGTTTATTTTTGATCCACAGCTTAGTTGGTAGATCACTGACAGGACCAGAGTGTCTGGATACAAGGCTGATGTGATCGTTACTTTGTTTGATAGTTCCGTAAGAAGAGCATTTGTAGGGATACGCTGTCATGATGCCAAGGAAACGATGTTCAGAATTGCTTCATAGCTCACTTGGTAGAGCATAATGATATACATTAACAGAATGCCAAGATGCTACGGTGACAAGGTTTATATTTGCTTCATATCTCAGTCGGTAAAGCATTGATAGGATCAAAGTTTCTAGATACCAGTCCGACGTGATGTATGCGTTGCTTGATTGCTTGCTGTCAATGTGACACGGTTCGGATGTGCTTCATAGTTCAGTTAGTAGATTATCGACAAACCGACATCTAAATGGCTAGAATAGTCAAAGTGCCAAGCTGAGGAAACTTTAGAATTGCTTGGTAGTTCATGAGGTAGCCATGAGATTTAGGGGTTTCATGAGGTCACCATCCCCACTCGTTGTTGCCAGGTTTTCCATCTGTTGGTTTTGACGTGGTTTCCTGGTCCCCCCAAATTCCCTTTTTTTCTTTTTTTTTTTAACTTTTTTTGCTTTTTTGCCCAAATATGGCTTTCAATCAGTTTTTCGTTGTCATTACGGCTTTTTGTGAAGATCCAAGAGCTCTATCATCAACCCTGCACGCAGTTGGGGTGCTTCCTGGTATGTCCAAGAAAATGATTCTGTATTCCCGCGGCAGCCATCGCGTATGGCATAGATTACAGCCACGCCACAGCTGCCAGAGCCATCTGGTGATCCAGTTGCAGCGGATGGTTGATCCGGTAGTGGAGTGGTAAACCTTTTAATGTCGCACCAGCTTGATGGATTAAATGCGTCATTACCAGTTACTCGGAAGATGATTTGAATTATTTCTCTTGCATTCTTTTTGAGATTCTGTGGTACTGGACAGTGATAGCCGTCATCAAAGTAGACTGTTTGATTCTTCATCGAAAAAATGGCGAGTCCCCAGTGACACGAGTTCATGTGGACTGGTAAGAACATGGTCACAACACCTTCCATGTCGTTTTGATGACATATATGTTCAACAACATTGTTAAGAACTTTGCCCGTTGAAAGATACGAAGGAAGGAAGATGTTTTGACCCAATTGACTTTCTTCATTTGCCTTGTCACAGTATTTCTGGCCAAGAAAATTTATAACTTCATCTGACACGTACCGTTCTCCTACTAAAAGAGACAGTTCTTGAGACGTAATCCTGTAGTTATCATAGGATGCTAAATACTTCCCTTCTAGATTCCATCGAATCAAGAGAGCCTCTGTTGCTTCTTCTCTAAACGAGTTGTGCTTAAATGCCATTTCAAGCCATTTCGTCTCAAAGGACACTTCAGAACGAAGCCGCTTCACACGATGGAACCGTTGCAACACTCTAATACCCTCCTTGTTAAAGTTGCCATATAGAGGAATTTGAGCAACAACTTGAGCATTCCGGGATGATGACATCTCCTTTTCAATTTTTTCCAGCACTGATTGTGGCGGCAGTTTGGTAACTGTGATGGGATCTGTCAAGTCAGCCAAACTTCCGTCTAACGTAAATCTCGCCAACTTCCTATCCACGTCAGGGAAGGTGCTTTCACCAAGCAGTCGCCTAGGGTACCTAAAATTGTCGTCTCGACGAAGCACATCTGCCAAAACACCAATATCTGTCGGTGTTTCCTTATCTTCAGCAATTTCTCCCAGGTAAACAAAAGTGTGACTGTTCACGTCTGTAGCAGGTGGCTTTATTTCAATTTTGAAATCCTTTTCTCTTCCTCCCTCTGTTGGTTGTTTCCCATAGATGCTCTCATTAGTGCCGCAAGGTAACGAAGAACGAAACGTTTTTCCCTTGTTGCCACTTCTCGCTGCCTTCTTCTTTAGTGTTGCATCAGATTTCTGTTTTTGAGAAGGAGGCGACTTCTTGCTGTCGTTGCTTTTCCTTTTAATTTTCGTCTTTTCTCCAGAGGAAGCCGCTCTTTTTCTCTTTTCTGGAATCTCCTGGGCAGTATCTGGGTCGGCACTTCTCGCTGCCTTCTTCTTTAGTGGTGCATCAGATTTCTGTTTTTGAGACAGAGGCCACTTCTTGCTGTCATTGCTTTTCCTTTCAATTTTCGTCTTTTCTCCAGAGGAAGCTGCTCTTTTTCTCTTTTCTGGAATCTCCTGGGCAGTATCTGGGTCGATTTTGTGCTTTCTCTTTCGCCCAAATTTAGATCGTGATTCAAAATTAACAGCTCGGTTAAAGTATGATGCCGGTAGCCACATGTCATCTTCTGAACTGTAGCCTTTGAAGCGGACACGGAATTCATACGTTAAGGTGTCCTTGCGCAGGCGACTCGTAACTACATCTTCTATTTCGTAGAAGTCGTCCGGAAGCGGATTCTGTAGTTGCTCTTCTTCAATTATAGGAGTAGCAGCCGCATGTCCATCGTCCTTGTAATCCCCTCGACAGATGAACCCCATTTCATGTAGCAACTTTCTTGATTCCTCGTGCAGTTTATAGCAACCGGTGATGTTTTCCGAGGCTGGAACGAGTTCAACAGTTCCTATAATCGACGAAGAAGCTCTCCAGTGAGTGAGTCCCAAGGAGGGGTGAATATGGTAGGTATCGTCAATGGATGATCTCTCGTAAAAAGAAAAACGACATCTCATTGTGGAATCACCCTTTAATTTAAAACTTGTGCAATCGGATCCATCTTTGACTGACTGAATTCCTTCGACACGAGCGATATCAAAGACTTTGTGTCCCTGTTGTACGGACTTGAGAGCCACATGTGAAAACTTCACAATGTCATGCTTGGGATCCACAGGCGCTTTACCTGGAAGGTATTTTGCGGCCCAGTGTCGCTTTTGGCGGCAACGTGCAATATACTCTCTGGGTAGTATGAGCTTCAACGCCTGCTTGACGTGGATGTAAGTGGTTCTGTTACCGACGACTTTGCTTATTTTCCATTCTTTGCCTTTAGCGTTAATATCGTCTTCTTTGCTGTCACCGTTTTCTTCCTGTTCTTCTTCCTCTTCTTGTTCATCATCGCTGTTACACTCATTCTCTTCTTCATCATCATTCACAGCAGTTTCAATGTCATCATCGACATCACAAAGACGATCTTTTGCTTCTGCGTACGTCTTGTCGAGCATGCTGTAATTTTCGGGTAACCTTCCGTCCATGACTTTCATGTCGGCTGGATGCTCGAAGGTGTACGGGGTGTCCCAGTAATCGTTTTGCTGGAGAAGTTCCACAGCGCCAACTGGCATATACTTTTGGAACAATGCCTGTCCGTCCTTCACGCCCTGAAAATGGGCCTTCCTCTGTTGATCCAGAAAATCTCGATACTGCGATGGATACTCATAAGAAACGTCTGCCTTAGATGCATGTTGTTGAAAAGCGTAGGCCTTTTTTCTCCTATTTGACGACTGCTTTACATTAGCACCAGCTTGAGCTAGTCGCTGTTTGGCATTGATGTTAAACTGCACCTTGGAACTTTTGTCCAGCATGTCAGCAAGTGTTGGCTGAGAATCGAGAGACTGGATTTCATTCGTTTTCCCCTGCAATTCGCTGATAATTCGCTCTGTGGACTTGGTGCCAGTGTTATAGAGCGAACTTCCAGCCAACCCAACATCCCTGAAATGCAAGAACATCGCCAGTTGGTAGAGTGTGGCGGCTGCGAATAAAATTTCGGCAGTGACGTAGCAACCATTAGTTAAGAATCTACCGCGTTTTGACGGATCAGTCTTGGCACCTGGTTTAGAATGCAAAGGCATCTTCTTCAGTTCCAAAACCTTTTTCCATAACCGTAAAACAGTAATGGCGCTTGACACCGAGCTTTGGATCTCAGCTGGACTTCCAAAGTCTATCTTTCGAAACGGATCGAGAAGTCGGCAAGCTGCTCTTATGTATAGACTTGTTCCTTTAGATCCTGGGATATGTTCATCGAGAAGGTCAGCAATTCGGTTTGTGAAAAGCCTCTCACAAGCATCTGAATTCTGGTCACAGAAAAAGACCAGGAGAAGATCGGTAGCTGTAAAACCGCAGTCTAGGCCTAAATTCTGGCAGCGATTCTTCAAGTCATGAAGATGCTGAATTGTAGCCAGGCGAGTAAACTTCCCTTCATCCACCCAAAACGTTAGCTCTCTCGTTTCGTACTTTAGGTTTTTCAGCAGCAATCTTTGTTCGTGGTCATAATCCAAACAGGCAATTGATGGAAGATTCCAATAGTATGGAGCAAGGTATCTTTCTCCATCCACACCCAAACCCAGAAACACAACTCCGTCCTCTACTTCTTGTCGTGTAGGTTTCATCAACTTATTAGCAGCTGACAGAGAGAAACCAGCAGAATCGGTTGAGTATGTGAGAAGGTTCACAGGAATTCCACGTACATCCCCAGATTCTGTATAGAAGCAGAGTCTTCTCAAATTCTCCCAATATTTTAAAAGATGACATGCTTTGTATCCCTTGTCTGGTGTTGGCCACATGCAGTATATCTGTGATTGCTTCTCTACGGTGGCCAGGCCAGTAAAGTTGTGAATGGAGACACTTTTTGCTAATTGATGGTTGTTAAGAAGATCTTCGACTAGCCTTTTAAGTGCGTCGTAATCATCTTGGTCACCCTTAGAAGCATCTTGGCGAGGAATGTGTAAGACTTCATCATTCCAGCTTTGTACATCTGGGTTCCACATCTTGCCAAGTATGACCACCTCTCCAGAATTTGTTAATCGCGGCTGAAGGTAACGCAAACTTCTTGCCCCATCACTTGCTTCGTTCACTGGGAAGCCTCGGTAATGTTGAGCTGCATTATCGATCACTTCCAGATTGATTCCCACATCTAGTCTTGCTTCCTTGCCGTGTTCTGCTGCTGTTGTTTCACCAGCAAGGCCAAACATGTCAGCTAGTAAGGAATAGTTGGTGGATCCAAGCTCGTTCTTGAACAGACTGCTTATGTCTTTGATCAATGCCAAGTAATGATTGTTATTTTTCTTTAACAACTTGGATGTAAGATTACGTAGAACCATTACCTGTACTGGCTTTGTCTTGGATATTCCCATTGAGAATAGCCGCCTTAGATCCAAAATAAGCTTCTCCTCGTCACAGCTGAGACACGAATCCATTAAACATTTCTCCCACTCCCCTTCAGACAGCTTTACGCGAGTCAGCTCCTTGACATGCCTTTCTGCTTCTTTTCTACGGCGTGATTCTGTTTTAAGAGCGTTATTCAGCTCTAGAGTCTTGGCATAGCGTTGATTAAATCCACGAACTCCTATCCTGTCTTTCATTCCACTTAGGTTTCCTTTTTCTCGGTGTCTCAAGACATCTTTCAAGTCGCGTTCCTGCTTAGCGCAGTTGGAACATGTAAAAGGATTCTCGCCATCCGGTGATGCTTCACCTAAACAAGGTGGGTCAATGCTCTTTATGGAGCCATCAATTTGCACACTTCTTCCATAAACATTGATGTTACAAGTCTTGGGGATGTACTCTGACCGGTAGCTGCGATTGGCCTTTTCGATAAGATGTCTGGCATCAACAGGATGTTTCTCGCTCCACCGTTTATACTCATTGCAGCCTTCGTGTCCTTCCATCGTGTTGTAGCAGCTCACAGCACCCGAACGTAGCTGCTGTAAGAACATCGATTTTGCTGTGCAGCGTCTAATTTGTCGGTCTTCTGAGAATTGTTTAACGACCTCCGGAACCCAGTAATGGTGACAATCAACTTTTCCCAGCTTCGAATGCTGCAAGGGAACTGGAGGTCCTTCCCGGTTTAAAGGACGGAAGAATTTTGCGATGGACTGCTGACCTGTTGACGCCTTTTTTGCCACAGATGATGGGGATGGTTTCGGCGGTTGGGAAGCGTCCTCTTCAGCCTTAACGAAGGCAATGGCCTGCTTATGGCATTCCGACGAAGCATGTTCTCCGACTTGAACAAGGCCGGAAAACATCAATGTCGCCGTTCCTGCCAGGATGTCTTCGACAGGTGCTTGCTTTCGGCATCTTAGGCGTGAACGGGGCTGACCGTTCTCCATTGCCCACTTTTGAAAAGGTATGCAAATTTCGCAAAGAAAATTGCTCTTTCCCGCATGACTAAATTGGGGAAAGCTGTCTCCGTCAAATGTTGAAGGGATCCTGCTTTCTCCTAACTTTCCAACCTTTATGGGTGGGAATGATGCAGCAACTAGTGCTCTAAGCTTGCAACTATTAAAAGAGGTGGTGCTGCCACATCGCTTCTGGATGTTAAGTCTCTCACCTTGCATCGGGCCATGAATTTGAAAAATTTCATCCAAATAGCTCTTGAAACTCTTTGGCTTGCCTGGCAAATTTGATGGCAGAAAGAACTTTATTTTCTTGTTATGGCGAAGAAATAAATTATGCTGTGTTAAATCGTCGCCGTCACAGGCCTTGACATCTTGTAACTCAATGTCGATTTCGTCATCGGTTTCTTCCTCGTATTCAGAATAGGTTCCCTCATTCTCACACTCTGTTTCAGGGACTAAACCTTGCTCTTGATCGCTACTATGATCTTCTGTTTTATCACACGCTATATGAACTGCAGTAGTGACCTCCCTTTTATTCATATGATCAGAGCTGTTGCCGTCTTCAACATTTGTGTCAGAATTAAGGCAATCGTCGGTTTTCTTCGCGTCCTCGACACGTTCCACGTGCTGCAATTCCTCTTGTTCTTCCTCGTATTCAGAATAGGTTCCCTCATTCTCACACTCTGTTTCAGGGACTAAACCTTGCTCTTGATCGCTACTATGATCTTCTGTTTTATCACACGCTATATGAACTGCAGTAGTGACCTCCGTTTTATTCATATGATCAGAGCTGTTGCCGTCTGCAACATTTGTGTCAGAATTAAGGCAATCGTCGGTTTTCTCCGCGTCCTCGACACGTTCCACGTGCTGCAATTCCTCTTGTTCCGCCGGGTCAGTCTTTCCTCGCTTCTGGTGTGGCTCATCTGTCTCAGTTGATTCTTTAAATCGGATTCCAACGAACAGTTTCCGCTTTTTATTCGAGGACACTTTCCTGTAAGGGCCTTGTCCAACCAAGTGCTTTCCAAAGATCGAAAAGAACTGATGCCGATGGTTCTCCGTCGTTGGTATGCCAGAAAACTTTGAAAACGACGTCCAGGCATCTTCTTTATTCACACAATCCGCAAGAGAACCAGGCTTTAATTTGGATTTCGCCCAAATCTTTACATTTTCTACATTCCAGTTATGGACATACTTAACTTTATGCGTAAGAATTGAACCACGGTAGCCAATCTTATGATTACCCTGTTTAAAAAATGCTACTTTCTTAAACCCTAAAGTAATCATTACCCTTCCAAGCAAACTCAGAAATGATTCTTTGAATGGATTTACTGAGGGGTTATCCTCTTGAAAGGCTGCCCACAGCTCATCGGTTGTGACGGTTTTATCCGCTTCCGGTGTCGTCCTGACGTTATTTGATACCCACGTCTCCAAAAATGTTTGCGTCAACTCCATCTGTGAAGGATGATAGGAAAAAGCAGAATTAAACATTGTGGATGATATCTTATAAATCGTCAATGCGACTGTTTCTGCTTAATGAACTGAATTGTATTTGTTTTGTATTGCTTTTCAGTTGCCGAAAATCCTCACTTGACTTTAAGATCCATGTATCTCAAAACTAATTAATGGACAGTCTTTTCCTTCCTATATCGTGTAAGGAATATTCATTCTTTTGCAGTGATTATTAAAAAAACTTATTGCAAGTGCAATTTCCACTTCACAGGTGTAGAGCTGGTACAGGTTTTGTTTTGCCGAATAAAATAACTTCTTGATATGCAGTCAAAAAACAGCTTAACGAATTAGACAATGTTCAACTGTGTTATTCAAAAATCTATTTCTTGGAAAGAAACCTGACGACTGATAAAAGGTTAAGGTAAAAAGGTAAAGGTAATTTATTTTAAGGCAAGTACACGGGGATTGGTTTCCAAATCTCCCTAGCCAGAGGCTCATGACGAAAGTGTTGAATATTTTAGGTAATACAAATAAATGAATAAATATTAAAAATATTTAAAAACTACATCAAGTACTTACCGCAAGTCACTAAGCCTCCGATCAGAATGCTGTCTGTGCTGTTGCACAGGCTACATGTCAAGACTGCAAAAACAATGATACATATTAGCTCATGCCGGTTACTTCATATCAGGAAATTATCCATTGAATAAGAGGGAGAGCCATCGAAACGTCTGGATTTGAATGCATTTTTAGCGTAAATTTCGCAGAAAAATATATTTTATTATACTTAGCTCATACATGTTCACAGCATCCATCACTATAGAGTGCATTTTAGACATTCATTGATCTGAAAGGGATTTAATCACAGATACCAATCTGATGCCGTCTATCTGTGACCTCCTCCTCAATACGTAATGTCTTCATACAGTTTAATTAGTTTTACACACACTATATCCGACAGGAGGAAAATCTTTTCGCATAATAATGTAAAAATTTTAATATTCAACTAACAGTTGCACACCATTGCAAAGAGAGAAGAGGTCCGATTCTTGTTATCATTAATGAACCGAGATTCAACTTCGTTTTTGGCGCATAGTTCCGTCAAGTTTATTTCTGTTTTGCACGTTTTTTGTCGATTACAATGAAACTTAATGATACTGTTGCGAATTTGAAAGTCAGATACTTTGTAAGTCAGTGGATTGAGATCGCAAACAAATATTAAGCAAGGACCACAAAGGTCACGTCATCTAAAATTGAATGTACGGAATCCGAAGCACTTTTTTTTGTCGGTAACTCGTTTATGGTTCGCAAACAAGGATGCAGGCAACGCTCTCAAATAACAAGTCTGCAAGCAAGGTTGAGCAAGCACACAATAATTCACAAAAAAAAATAAACTTAGTTCGATCAAATAAATACCGGAGTAATGGTCACGCCATCTAAAATTGAATGTACAGAATCGGAAGTCAATTATTTTGTCGGTCACTCGTTTATGGTTCGCAAACAAGGATGCAAGCAACACTCAGTCGGTCACAAATAACAGGTCTGCAAGCAAGGTTGAGCAAGCACAAAATAATTGACAAAAAAAAATAAACTTAGTTCGATCAAATAAATACCGGAGTAATGGTCACGCCATCTAAAATTGAATGTACAGAATCGGAAGTCAATTATTTTGTCGGTCACTCGTTTATGGTTCGCAAACAAGGATGCAAGCAACACTCAGTCGGTCACAAATAACAGGTCTGCAAGCAAGGTTGAGCAAGCACAAAATAATTGACAAAAAAAAATAAACTTAGTTCGATCAAATAAATACCGGAGTAATGGTCACGCCATCTAAAATTGAATGTACAGAATCGGAAGTCAATTATTTTGTCGGTCACTCGTTTATGGTTCGCAAACAAGGATGCAAGCAACACTCAGTCGGTCACAAATAACAGGTCTGCAAGCAAGGTTGAGCAAGCACAAAATAATTGACAAAAAAAAATAAACTTAGTTCGATCAAATAAATACCGGAGTAATGGTCAAGCGATCTAAAATTGAATGTACGTACAGAATCGGAAGTCAATTATTTTGTCGGTCACTCGTTTATGGTTCGCAAACAAGGATGCAAGCAACACTCAGTCGGTCACAAATAACAGGTCTGCAAGCAAGGTTGAGCAAGCACAAAATAATTGACAAACAACGAAATGTTTAGTTCGATCAGATACATAACGCGTTTATGGTCAAGCCAACTAAACTTCACTGAACATTGAATGTACAGAATCCGAAGCCAATACTGCCAATAAATGTGTCGGTCACTCGTTTATGGTTCGCAAACAAGGTTGATCAGGCACAAAATAAATGACAAAAAAATGAATTATTTGTTCGATCAAATACATCATGTTAACCGTCGAGAAATTATTACTAGTTTGTATTTCAATTGAAAAAACGTTTAAAGTCGAATGAGTTTGCAAAAGCGTTTTCTTTTTCGGTGACGATAATTACTTGGTTGAATCGACTAAATCGCGTTTTTCATTTCCGGCAACTGGGAAAAAACTTACTTTATAGCGAACTTGACCTTTCGGTCCACTTCCCCTTCAATCGACACCCTCCGACCACTAGATTTGAAACCCTGTAGTGTATATATATGCAATACCCATTCTTAAATGCCTTTGATGAAATGCAAATTCATGCCTACCATCATGAACCTTTCATAACTTAAATACCTAAACCATAGCATCTTCAACACCAAGGACAAACCATTGCCCTTATCTGCCAAGATTGCGTGGCAAGCCTGAAAACAGAATCTGAGAAGCATTGTAATAACAGTCCATAAAATAAATTGATCCATTTCTATTATATAATCGTGATCTAAAAAATAAAGCGCAGCCAGGTAAAACAAATTCGAGACGTCAATTATCTTGGAAAGTTACGAGAGATTCGACGAGCACAGTTTTTACAGATAGTTTTAGTTAAGCTTTCTTAGTGTAGCTTTGCGCTAACGAGATACTGACTGTTTCTTTCATTTTTGGGGAAGGAATGACCAGAGAAACAGTTTGTTGACATTTATTGTAAAAATTCACGCGCGTATCTAGTCATTTAAGAAATATTTATTTCAACGAGCGTTGGGCGGGTCAAATTTAACTCAACCCATCACTTTTCGCGCCAACAACATGCAAATTCAATTCAATTCCTTGCAGGCGGAACAAGTCGACTCGCGACGTCCGTCGCTCGCTATTGCGACTTCCTGGCGAAAAATAGTCGACTTGTGACAAGTCTTCGAAACCAAAAATTAGTTAGATCATTTCTTTTTCAATCATTTTTAATCCGATTCAACCATTTTGACTTTTCAACAGTTATGGTTCTTAATGAAATGAATGATTATCATTCTTAACATTGACGCGAATATTTCTTTGTAAATATTTCATTTGAAGGACGGAAAGCCTAGACTCTGTAGGGATTCCAAACCGCGGTATGAAAATTGCCATGACTGAAATGTTCGGCCGAATGTTCATTACAGTAGTTTAACATCTGAACTCAGACTAAGTATAAACATTATGTATATGTGCTTCTAAATGCAAATAAAAGGCAAAATTATGTCATGGAGTAATTTCAAAATCAGTGACGCGTACAGCGACAGGAGCTTGTAATGACTGTAATTGCAGTAATTGTAATTGAATCTTGCGTCCCCACGATGCGAGGTCTTGACTTCAAAATAAATAATTTCTTAACCGAATGACCTCAAACGTCCCAAATCTTTTCGATTTTCTAAAGATTTTCGTCAGGGACAGAATCAAAACAATAACAAACGCTCGCAATGCATACAGGTCGACAGAGTGTCGCAGCGTATTGCAGCGATCAATCTGTTAGTGGAGATCTTACAGAATGACCAAAGGTTAATCAATCATTTGTTTAGTATATGCCATTTTTTTTTAAAACGGTTTTGTGAAAAAGATGTAGACAATCACAAATCGGAAATATGAGATAAGTTTCACGGTTTCATTTAAGGTTGTTGCAAACCGGCACGTGGATCTTGCGTCAAGCATCCTGTTGACGCACCTGATGAACCTTAAACTATTGTAACGAAATCTAAATTATTTTCATTGCATTTTTTGATTAATTCATTAATAGGGGCTAGAGTATTGCGAAAACCCAGCACGCTATAGCGATGACGCGGACATTTGACTGGTGTCAGACAAAATTCTAGAGTCGCAGACTGCCTAAAACGCCGGTATACCATGTAGTCGAAGATTTTGTGACACGTCCGGCTGCAATGAGGCTAGATTTGTATTTTCGCCCAGCCCTGGTGAGATATATAAATCGTATAGTGGTCTCACGCCAAACCGTAGTCGCGCGATTTCTCTAAGGTTTTGGTTTTCTGTCTAAAACCACATTAACTGAAAACAAGTCACGGAAATCTTGCCTATTGCCGTTGAAGTTGTAAGAAGACTAAAATAGCTTTAAGCGCACGCATAAAATTACACCTAAAATAGCAACAAATAATCGTTCAAGATTTCAGTCAAGATGTAAGAAAATAAAAATACACACAGACACCAACAGCAAGATCCACTCTTTTTAGCGAGCGGAAAAGTTCAAATTGGATGGTGTACGGTTTGAACGAACATAATTGACAATGTCGAGATTTTTGAAAGAACCGAATAAATTATGTCACTATAGTCTACAATTTTGTCTTCTGAAGTCGTCAGTGCGTCCAAGGCCTTTATTTTACCTTATATCAAGTCACGCAACGGCAAAATAAGTTAGACAATAACAAATGGATGTCATGTTTAAAAACACCTCAACATCGGCGTAATGCTTCATAGCTCAGTTGGTAGAGCATTGCACTCGTGAAGAGAGTAAGGTCGTAGGTTCGAATCCTGCTGAAGCACTTTTTTTTCTTCTCTCCTTCAATTTTTGATACTCGACTAAACCTACGTTCATTTGAATGTTACTGTGCATTAAAAGAAATCGAACAAAAATTTACATACATATAATTGTTAAGGTCACAGCCCTAAGTAACTAAAACGGCCTTTTTAAAAACAAACAGACGGTATTTCTACTAAAACCGACTTTTACTCAATGAGGCAGTTGAATGTTATTCCGTAACTCGATTTTGTTTAAATAAGCGCAGCATACGTACTTTTTAGAATCTTTTCACGATTTAAATCTGGCTTACGTTCTTGTTATCGCCTGTGTAGTTTCGAACGCGCCTGTGCGCTAAAAAAAACTACACAGGCGCATGCTACGCGGGCTATGCTTGGACAGCGAGACTTCAACATAAATACCTGATCATTAATTAATATCAATTGTCGCTATAAATAAACATTTATGTGCGATATTTAGTGAGTCCAGCATATTTGTGCACAGTTGAAAATCTTTTTTTTTTTTTTGAGGCACACTTCCAAGATGCCTGGGAAATGGTAAAAGTAAGAATCTGTCATTAATCTCAGCGCGTGATTGGTTGCAGGTTTGTGACAACCAAATGTGTCGTTATCCCTTGGTTGAAAGCGGAGTCTTGTCAGTAAGATATTCGTTGATAATTTATCAGTTAATCCTTGTGAAAAACAAAATTGGCAAGCTCTAAACTTAACGCAGAATTTGAAAACGTTTTGGTTGAAAAACCTTTTCAATCGCATTTATTGTGGCCTAAGATTAGACACAAAACAATAGCGCCATCCTTTTTGCATCCGGTTTGCGGTTTGTTGAAGAGATGGGTGAAATTCATGGCGTAATCAGCCTAAACTGAATTTACATACCATACACACATACATACCATACTGGTTTGTAAAACGTGAAAGTTTGTTTGAAACAAAACAAGCAATCTTTAACGGGGAAAAAAGCATTTTAAGACAGAAGAAAAGACATTCTTCGGTTGTTAAAACACAGTACAGCTAACCGAATTATTCGACTTTCATTAAAACCAGTCATTCTCTAACCTGTGTACAGCCGTCACGCTCCACCTCCGCGATTTTCTGGAGCGTAGCGGGACGTCTGTACACATACACAGGCTATTCATTCGCATGCTTGAACTTGAAGTTTCCATTGTTCATGAAGAAACAGTAGTTAAATGGGTTCATGTGAAAAAAAATCGGCGAGCGATGTAGGGTATCATGAACAAATGAATTTAAAATAGAGATACAACGGCTTATAAATCGACCATGTGGAGACCACGAGAAAGATCTTAATGCTATTTTGTCTCAAGGTGGTTATTACGTGGCTTCTTTTATGATATGTGAAAAAGTCTCGTCTCACAAGCAAAATATTCTACTCCAAGAGTTTTGATTATCGAGCGTAAATTACAACCGTGAGTGGTTCGTCGTAGCCGCTTCGGCCTGAACTTAATTGAGTAAAGCGAATCGGAGACAAGCTGGGCAGCGAGACTTCAGCGACAATAAAATTAATATATTTAAAAAACGATAAATAAATATTTAATCTTATATATAATAAGGAAATTCGTTCATCAAATGTGCGGTATTTAGTAAGTCTAGCATATTTGTGCACAGATGAAAATTAAAATTCTAATATTGGTGAGTCGCACTTCCAAGATGCCTGGGAAATGGTAAAAGTACAAATCTGTCATTAATCCCAGCATGTAATTGGTTGCAGGTTTGTGGCAGCCAGACTGTGTCGTTATCCCTCAGTTGAAAGCGGTGTCTTGTCAATAAGAAATTTGTTTGATTACGATTCAATTTTCCCTAACAGAACAAAATTGGCAAGCTCTGAGCCTTACGCCTTTTATCAAAACGTATTGATTTCATTAAAAAAATCTCTCGTTTATTGTGACGACAAATCAACCGCGCCGCCCTTTTTGTTTCCGGTTTGCGGTCTGTTGAAAACCATGGTCTTGGCATACAGGAGGCAAGACATTCGCTGAACATTTTTTCTGTTTAGAAGACAAAGTGCATGACGGATATTTGACGGGTTTCGCCAAAACAACGTACATTCTCATGCTTGATCTCGAATTTGGTTCTTTCTTATTAAATTATTCAAAAAATAAGTTCAAAAACAATAGGCGACCTATTTATTACCGATATCTCGTATTTTGAACTGGCTAAAAGCGTAGCGAGCCGAAATCAACTAGGGGCGGTTTCTTCTGACATACCTTTTAAAGTACGTTTTCACTAACATGTGAAAAATTCTTGTTTTGTAAGCAAAAACTCTACCCCTATGGGCTTTGTTTTTCGAGTGTAAATAATAACCGTCAGAGATACGGTCGCTTGGCGGCTGAAATAATTTAAGCAAAGCCAAACGAAGACATGCTGGGCTGCCTGAGCAGTAAGAACTCGTTGACGATAACTTCATTCAACCGCGATCAGTCAGTGAAAAAATCTAATCCACAAAAAAAAAGCAGCCAATATTTTCAGCGTTTAATGTGCGATATAGTAAAATATATTTTAGTTAAACTGAGTGCACCACCAATCTGGCACCAAGATGTCAAAACTAAGCCAAGCTCGATCGCAAATTCAATTTTAAAAGATACCGTAAATAATCAAAAGCACTTAAAAAAGAAACAAGCCGATATATCTAGTACCAGTTAAAACTGTCATGAAGAAATTGCCTAAAAAGTAAATTGATACACACACAGAGTGAAAAGCTTTGTTGGTCTAAACGTCAGCTTCCTTTGAAAGCTCAAATAAACAAATCTTCTCCCGTTCCGTTCATTGTGGCGTAAGATACATAACACCAGCCCTACCTTAGACATTGAGCTGAGTTGTTTCCGGTTTGCGGTCTTTTCAAAAAAACTTACAATTTCCCTTTTTATCGTGTGTTTAAGAATTTATAGAGTAGATCAAATATGAAAAAGGCGCAAGTAGTCAGTTACTTGAATAAAACTTAACACGGGCAATCGGTTAGAGCGAAAAAATTGAAGGCAGAAGTCAAAACATCACCTGGACACTTTTCCTGTTGTGAAAACCCCAGGGCAGTGTGTGTGTTATAACATATTGTTTCCAAATTATGCTTGATCTCAAAAACGTATAATTTTTTCAAAATTTTAGTATCAGAAATACTCGTTTTATGTTAAGAAACAAACAGAGGGCCACATATCAACCAACAATAGAAAGTACCAAAATCAAATGTATCGAGTTGGAAACGGCTACATGTCAGAGGCAGTGGGCAGTTGCGAGAAAGGTTTATCCGAGTATTGGTCTCATAGCCGTTTCTTCAAGAGGTTTCTTTCCACATACCGTGAAGACTGTTGTTGGCGAATTGTATGTTGAAATGAAATCCAGGAAATCTTAAAACTCATTTTTTCACATAATAAAGAAACATTTGTCCAAAGCCGCCATCCGATTCGATATCGCCACTTCGCGTCAGTAATAATTTGAGTGAATCAATAAGAGCTGGACAGCAGAGTTGAGCGAAAATACCACCAATATTAGTTGCCGTAATAACTTAAAATACAGTGTACATAAGACCAAGCGAGCATAGGGGAAGGATGTGAGACATAAAGTCTAAGATACTTTAAAAAAGCGCACTACAAAAATGTCTGGCAATGATAAAAAATCAACAATGACCAATTTTGGCAGGAGGCTGTCACGATGCTGTATGTGATTGGTTGCGGTCTCTCTGAAAACCAATTGTGTCGTAATTCCCAAATTATGTAGAGATCTCTGGTCAAAATAATTTCTACAATCAATACATTGAGTTGATATTCGCACGGAACTTAACGCATTACCAAAACGTATCGATTTCGATTAAACAAGTCGTCTTCCGTTCACTGTGGAGTAAGATACATAACACCAGCGCTGCTACCTTCAACTCTACCTGAGTTGTTTCCGGTTTGCGGTCTGTTCAAAAAAACCTCTATATCCCTCTTTACCGTTTATTTGGGGCCAAAATATGATAGAGTAGATCAAATACGGAAAAGATGCGAGTATTTACTTGAACAAAACTAAACAGCTTAACGCTAACTCGAGACGAAAACTTCCCCCTGGACACTTTGCCTGTTGGGAACACGCCAGAGCAAAACAGAAATAACAGGGTTCATTAAAAAATGTACATCGGCTCATGCTTAATCGCAGAAACGTTTTGTTTTATGTTAAGAAAAAACGAGGTCCACATGTCAACAACCACTATAGATTACCACAAGGAAACGTTTTAAGTTGAAAATGGCTTCAAGACAGTGGGCAGTCGCGAGAAAGATTTCGCCTAGCATTATGACTCTCACAGCGGTTGACACATACCAGACATACCATGAACTGTTGTTGGCCCATATGTATGTTAAAATATAATCTTAAAAAATACATATATCGAATTATCCTCTTGCGAGCAAAATTATGAACTACAAGAGGTAACCCATGTACAGTCAGCCAGACACAAGCCGCTATCGCCGTTTCGAGGCCAGTAATCAGAGTAATAGTTCTGATAGTTTGATTGATCAATAAGAGCTGGGCAGCAAGAGTTCAGAGAAAATAACATAAATATAAGTTGTTGTGATAAATTGAGAAGCCGAGAACAGAGTGTTCAGCGTTCAAAAAACGTATCGATTTCGATTAAAAACTCTTTCCTTTTGTCTATTTCGGCGTAAGATACGCAGGCAACACCAGCGCTGTTGCCTGCGAAGCTGGCGGTTTTATAGCGGGCGCGAATAAAATGCTCTGAATACTCGGGCAGTTGCGAGAAAGCTATCGCCACACATTCACGGCGGGGCCAAACCACCCCCCAAATGGGTCATTTAGACTAATTTTGCTTCTTTTTCATATTTCTTTTCCAAACTTGGCAAAAAACCTTGGGTTGTCGCCCAATTTATTTTAAGTATGAGAATGACTTAAAAAACCAAATTGTGACGTCATAATGGCTGACGTCACAAAACGAGTTAACTGAAAATTTCAAATTTGAAATAAAAAGTTATGTCATCTGAAAGAACTTGGCAAGGGGAGTAAAATGCTGAAAACCGTACCTCGCTAAGACAAACGTATCTTGAGTTATGGCAATTTAAAGACATTTAAAGTGTCCCCCCCGGAACCATACTTTTCTTCTAAAAACAACCCTGTTGATCTATTTTGTACAGTTTTTTTCCATGCAAGCTAATAATCTGGTAAAATGGACTTCTTGTTGTTCCAAAAAATCGTATCATTTTAGATTTTAAGTTTTCGGCTTGAAAACGATAATATTAGCAAGAGCATAATTGATCACGTGACACTTAATTACGTCACAAAACTGGTTTGGGGGCTCTAGCTCTGGCAGGAAAAAAATTTTCCGAGTTTTTCTTTTTCATTTAGCTTCCGTCATTTAAGACATCTTATCTGCAACTTAAATGGTGTCGTTGACGCAACAAAACAACACTTAAATTCAAACGTATTACACAAGGGGGGGACCCTATTTTGAGACTGTGAAATTTTCAAAATCTAAAATGCCATATCTCATCCATTATTTATCACATCGACAAACGGTTTTCAGCATTCAACTCCTCTTGACGTGTTCTTTCTAAAACACCAGAAAAAATTTAGAAATTCTAAAATTTTATTTTAAAGAATAATATGACGTCACCAATTATGACGTCATAATTTGACATTTGGCATCACCATTCATGTCAAATTGTTTGGCACAAAGACCCACATCAAATTACCAAGTTTGGTAAAGAAATGATGAAAAGTAACAAAATTATTAAAAATTAACCAAAAAACGGGACATTTCATGACCCATTTGGGGGGTGGTTTGGCCCCACCGTGTTTGTCTCACAATCACTTCAAGCAGTTTATTTTGACAAATACCATGAATACCGTTAGCCCGTTTGTAATATTTATGTCAAACTTCTTTTTCACAGTTGTGTAGTGGCAGAAAATAGTAAAACTTAATATTCAGTGAGTTTTAACACGTTGTGTCTCTGTTCGAATGAAACACACTAGAAAAAGGCGGTGCACTAAGAAAATTGTCTACCTAAAACAGTGTAAAAGCAAGCGAACAGAGGTGTCAGTGTTGAACCCTGTACAGCTCTATTCTGAAAAATGCAAGCGCAAAATAAATCACTGTGGGAAATAAAGTCCAACATCCTCGTGGTAAATAACAGGAAACGAGCAAGAACAAAAGCTAGTTGATGACCAACAAATCCTGGACGTATATGGTGAATTGGCCATTATTAATTGAAGAGATAAATCAGAATTTAAATGAAGTTTTATGCACTGCTCTGGTCATAAAATTTGCAACGGCAAATGCGGCAAATGGAACCTTTCGAGTGTATCGAAGTTACCAAAATTATTAGATTAAATAATAACTTATAGACTATCTGACTGCCATTATTTTAGTTTTGGAAAGGAAATGAATACATATAAACATTTTGATCTGACTCAGGCTAATATAGCTTGAGCACTGCCAGCAAATTCTTATTATACTGACATATAAAGATGGTTAAATCTTACCTCGAAACGAGTCCAAACAGTACTGCACCAGAGCACGAGTGCTGACGAGTGTATACGAAACCAAAATCTACCAGAAAGAGTCAAAGGCAACAATATAAGTACCTGCAAGCTCTAAGGCTTTATAAATCAAAGAAGCAGAAATGCACATCTAAACACAAACTTACCAAAATTACTCAACGCTTTTTTATATTGTGAAAACGTGAATAACGTGCCGCGCAAACTGTCCAACGGTCGAATAATGTGGCCTATTAAACCACGTGAATGTCGATGTCCACTGCATGCCAGAAGAGGTTTCTCATTACGCATGCTGTCAGTTAACACTTTCTTACTTTTCTTTAATTGACAGCTACTGCGTGTGTTGATCTTTTTTAATATTTAATTCATTAAACGTGCTTTTCAGAGAAGCATTGCGTGACGACAAAAGATATAAAAAAACACCGTCTTTAGGGCCTGGAAATAATGTAGCCAGAAGGGTCATATGATTGTCCCGCTGGCCATCGTCATGATCGAGTTACAAATTGCCAGCAAGGATTAGGTAATTAGTAATTCCCAGCCAGGTTTCCGTCAATGAGTTCACTGCCAGCAAAATTCACTTCGAAATTTAAAATTTGCCAGCCAGTCAATTCGAAATTAAAAATTTGCCAGCCAGCGTAAGATTAGACTGAAGAGCGGATATTTTGTGGAACGGATCCGTTGGGTACTTCTGAGTCTTGCCAAGTCAAACGGCACGCGACCTCTGTGTCATTCGAATGCCGACCCTTTGTCATTATCTCGATAAAAACTCAGAATAACTTTAATATTCTAAGTTTTTATCGAGATGACCATAGCCTGCGTGGCAGGCGCGGAAAGCCATCACGGAGATCAAAGTCCAAGTTACGCTCCCTCGTGGCTGGAACGTTTGCATCGGAAGTGACTCAACAACAACTTTATTAGCATCCCCTTTTACGTATAAGGTATTGCCTAACAACTAACACTATATTTATGATATTAGATTTCTTAATTACAGTATAAATAATCCTTATTGTAAAACTATTGGTTGAAATCTATTGTGAATTTGCCTATTAGTATATTCATTTCTTATTTGTAAAGCTTCATAAACAAAATAACCTAGTTTCTTACAAGCATAAGTATCAACATTATTAAAAAGAAAAATAATTTTGTCTTGTGAATAACAGTGAATAGCCTCGCTGTTAGGAAAATCAACAATCTTACTCAATATAATTAATGTCAGTTAACTGTCGACTTTTAATTTATCAGTTAACTGCTAATTTTTTGGCCAAATATGAGTTAACTACTATTTTTTTGGCCAATTGTCAGTTAACTACTAACCCCATTAACACCCTCAGAAAAGGCTGAAGCAAGGCAACAAAAGTATAATAAACGGCAGTGGCAAGAAAGTACTTGACACTTACTTTCCTACATGCACATAAGCACAACTGACATACCTGGAGGTAAACGTTGAGGCATATGCATAGTGTATCGATGACTCTGCGAAGCTTAGTTAATTTGCAAACACAACCGTCTCTCAACTCAATTCAGTACAAATGATTGGTTTGAAAGCTAAGACCTGTGAGACGTGACCGAACGTGGTGTATGGAGCATGAACTGCTCTTTTTTTCACTCAAAATTACAGCGGAACAACAGATCATGTGCAACAAATTGCACTCGAATAGTAAAATGATTACACTTTAACAAGAGAAAATAATTTGAATATTTGAAAATCATTATCACTTCGCACCCTTGCTGCGCAGGTTATTTTTTATCTGTTGTTCCACTGTCAACAATCTTAAATTACGTGACGTCATTTTAACTGACCAATGAGGTGTCGTTCTTAAAATAACCACGCAGTGTGCCACAGAACCAAAATTAGATTCCAAATAATTTTCATCGGAAGAGGTCCATGTATGGGGGTTTCGCTCTTTCCCTTCATCCTCTCTTGACTTTATACAGCACATTCTGTTAAAAGGCTTATTTGCAGGCGCCTTGCAAGCAATCAGCTTCAAAGTCAGCAGTAAGCAAGGAAGAGACGTCGTTCTCCCAGGATATATAAAAGCCAAGAATTGCATCTGAACAAAGACTGTCAGCAACAAGCATTTCAAAATTGAATTTGCCAGCAAGGTTTTTGTCCCTGCCAGAAACTAAATTTCCAGCCAGCACGAGATGGCTTGCGAGCGGATATTTCTTATATTGTCTCCGAGGAAGACTCCTGCAGCACAGAGAAATATGAAGTGTTCTCCACGCGTGCTCAGTTTAGCTGCTCAAGGTTTGACGGTCTTATTAAGTTTCGTCGTAGAATCTACTTACATGTTGACTAGAAGGTAATGTAGACTCGTTGTATTTCAGTTGAACGTTTCCTTGCAACCAAAACACAGTTCAGCTGCAGCTGCTTTTAGTGAATAGAGCAGAAAATGGGAGAACGAACTGTTAGAATAAATAAACAGTTGTAATCGACAGGTGACGAGTAAAGAAAACCACACCCACTGTCTACCTGCATCCGAAGCTTAAGCTGTCCAGCTGAAATATATCAAACCTCCTACCTCCTTTTCCTTGGCAGTGTTTTTCTAGTATTAGAATACTAGACTATTAGAAATGAAATTGATTTCATTTGCAGCAGAATATGAACATTTCGTCTAAATAAAAGCAATTACAATTCTGTACTCCATTTTCTTGTATTCGATCAATTGATTTCATTTGAAGTAGATATGATCTGAGCATTTCGTCTAAATAAAAGCAAATTACAATTGTGTACTCCTTTATTTTCAATTACTATCCCTGCCAATCTTTAACATCAGAAGTGTAAAACTAGTGGTGGTTCATCTCAGATACACATCAACTAATCTACTAGCAGCCACTCGATAATTAAAGTCTAGCAAGGTAGAGTTTGGTTAAACCCTGAGGGACGGATGCAAAGACAGCTTAACGACCATACAATTGATTATGTGGCGAAAGCAGCTGCAGGACACTTACTCAGCTACATTAACACTACGATAAACACTTAAACAGTATACTAAGAAACTGTTAAAAAAATCCTAACACCCTCTTCTGTAAATTTTCTGAATGAAACTTGGCGGATACTTACCTCTTACTTCGCCGTTTTAGAAGGCATCTTCCCCTTTGCTGCCTAGACAATTTGAACACCCGTTTTCAAGCTGAGATTGATATTAATAATTTGTGCATTCAGTTCTTTCCAGATGTATTTAATTTACTTTAGGTATCGCACTACTAATAAATTTAACTTATTGAAGGTCCCCATGATTAAATCTGCACTGATTATTAAAATGCAACGACTTGTGACATATGATCTTTTTACAGAAAATCGAAACGATAATTGCTGCAAATTTAATAAGAACTGCTGAAAACTTAATTCATAAATGCTACTTTAATGAAATATAATCTTTTTGAGATGATAAAACGTAAATTACAATAACTTTTTCAATGTAACATGCAAATTGAAGCGAATGAATTTTCTGTATTGCGCAAAACGTAATAACATTCAAGAAAAACGTAACATTAACATGGCACAGCTGTTTACAGACGATGTTCATTTGGCTTATTCTTTTGTAATATAGCTCCGAAAACGTATTTTGTAATCACTTGAAATTAGAAGTTACCTGAAAGTTTTTCAGTGTAGTTGCTAAACTTTATGCTGACGTCACCTTTTTGAAAATACTACTCGGCCTCTCGTCGTTCCTAAAATTACAATTTAAATTCGATTCCAGACTTCTACTTGTTTCTAAAGATGCAAATTAAAAACTGTTGAATGGAAAGCGGGTGAGTAATACTTCAATAGGTCCTTGCTGCAATTTAAATTTCGCGAACCTGAAACGAAGTTTAAAAAATTAACGAAAACAGAGGTCACGTGAAACCAAGGTCACAAATGCTCATGGAAGCTTTTCAGATTTTACAGGCGAGTACAGTACAACATTCTCTTTAGCGCTTTGCGATATCTTTCCAAGCGCTACGCATACACAAAAGGATCAAGCACAAACTTGACGAATACAAGCTGGTTCAGAACTTTCTCGACCAAAATCAGTTGCTGGTTCCGTTGGCATTTTGTACAATACTCTGTGACGTACCATACCACAGTTACTGGCAGAATCGGAATGGTCGTAGCCAAAGTAAACAAGAAAATTATCATGCTGATGCGTCTGTCCTCTCTGTTATTTCTTTTGCTCGTCCTAAAGCTCACTTGCGCTCTTGGGCTGTTGAAAGATCGAACTCTCTTTCTTTCGCGCTGTCTGAACGCTTTGTACAGACAAACGTAGGAAAGCAGCAAGAGCGAAAATATCAGAGTGGTGTTTAGATGCAGGTCAATACGTGTAATCCACGAGAGTGGTATTTCTGTGAATAACAACGACGCAAATCCTATTTGGTATACCCACATAGAAGCGATTAGTACTTTTGCTCTTCGCACAGTCACCCATCTCCGGTGTTTTATGGGGCTAGACAACGCAAGGAAGCTATCCCAAGAAAACGCACACACGCTGAATATAGAAACGTTCATTGTAACGATGGAAAACGCGGACATGAGTTTTCTGAGTGAAAGTAACAGATCGTTTCTAAGATGAAGGGAGTAATATCTGTAGGCCAGAAGCGGTTGCAAAACACATCCCGTGAGGAAGTTTGCGCATGCCATGCTAAAGATGAAGAAGTTGGATGGAGTACGGAGGAGAGTGCTTGAGTTTCTGTAAAAAATGAGCAGCAGAAATCCATTTCCCAGAAGTGTCAAGGGTGATAGACAAGAGAAAAGGATCGCAGAGGGAAGAGGAATCATTAGATAATGCTGAAGTGTAGATTGCTCGTGCGGGTCTGATATGGAGACGTTTCCGGCTTGAGACGTCATAATCAGGGGGAATTTCTCAACTGAACGTAGCGTGTTTTCTTCAAGCCAAGAAGCACATCTTCTCGGTTATCTAATCCCTCTATCGAGACAAAGTGCACCTTATCAGCATTGCGCAAACGAATACGCATCACTTTAATTCTTCTTCAAACATGC
Source organism: Siderastrea radians (assembly GCA_964017195.1). NCBI lineage: Eukaryota > Metazoa > Cnidaria > Anthozoa > Scleractinia > Rhizangiidae > Siderastrea > Siderastrea radians. The sequence continues at coordinate 29,029,680 of OZ024894.1, forward strand.
TGAAGCAGCTGTATTTATTTTCCTGTTTCGTAAAGTACTTAAGATGGGCGATTCTTTTCACTGAGGATGTCAAAAATAAAATGCTTTGATTTCTAGACAAAGAGATCAAATGCAATGCACTAAAAGGTTCACCCATTTAACTTTTTTATAAACCGCCTCGCATGAAGCTCTCATTTTTTAGGGCCAGGGTGTGATTTGTTTTCTCTTTTTTAATGCTAACGAAGCTCGTGACGTAGAAAAAAAATCGACGAACGAAAAAAGCCTAAAAAAAATAATAAAAATAAAAATAAACCGCAAAGCGATTGTTACTTGCTCTAGAGTTACGTCATACCCTGTTTTCCAGCCCTAAATTATGCATTTCATCTTTAAATTTTGAAGCTCGTGGTCTTTTTTGATCTTATTTTCGAACTCAGAAACGCTGTCATATAAAATAAACGGAAAATTTAACGACGGAAAGCTCTTTTTTGGCTTAAATATTTGATGACCAAAAAAACGAAACTCGTGACGTAGAAAAAAAAAATCGACGAACGAAAGAAGCCTAAAAAAAAAATAATAAAAATAAAAATAAACCGCAAAGCGATTGTTGCTTGCTCTAGAGTTACGTCATACCCTGTTTTCCAGCCCTAAATTATGCATTTCATCTTTAAATTTTGAAGCTCGTGGTCTTTTTTGATCTTATTTTCGAACTCAGAAACGCTGTCATATAAAATAAACGGAAAATTTAACGACGGAAAGCTCTTTTTTGGCTTAAATATTTGATGACCAAAAAAACGAAACTCGTGACGTAGAAAAAAAAATCGACGAACGAAAGAAGCCTAAAACAAAAAATAATAAAAATAAAAATAAACCGCAAAGCGATTGTTGCTTGCTCTAGAGTTACGTCATACCCTGTTTTCCAGCCCTAAATTATGCATTTCATCTTTAAATTTTGAAGCTCGTGGTCTTTTTTGATCTCATTTTCGAACTCAGAAACGCTGTCATATAAAATAAACGGAAATTTGACGACGGAAAGCTCTTTTTTGGCTTAAATATTTGATGACCAAAAAAACGAAACTCGTGACGTAGAAAAAAAAAATCGACGAACGAAAGAAGCCTAAAAAAAAAAATAATAATAAAAATAAAAATAAACCGCAAAGCGATTGTTGCTTGCTCTAGAGTTACGTCATACCCTGTCTTCCAGCCCTAAATTATGCATTTCATCTTTAAATTTTGAAGCTCGTGGTCTTTTTTGATCTTATTTTCGAACTCAGAAACGCTGTCATATAAAATAAACGGAAAATTTAAAGACGGAAAGCTCTTTTTTGGCTTAAATATTTGATGACCGAAAAAACAAACCTTTTAACAAGACAGCATCATGGCTTATTTAGTAAACTTAAAATACATTCATCATGGTATGCAAAGACGTTCAAAACTTTCAGTCGTTTAGCCCTTCTACTGGTTTAATTATATAAACGCCGTGTTATTAAAACAAATGGCGCTTATGGGATCAATGTCTTAGTTCCATCTTTTTTGTCAACCTGAATCACGCTAAAGGTGAGAAGGGAGAGGGGAGGGGCAAGGGGCCAAAGGCTTCAGCGTTGCAGAGAGGGTTAGCCGTAACTTTAGAGAAGCTGCAGTTAAAATGTGGCTTTCATATCATTCATTCTAATCAACTTCACATGCGTGATCTAGACGCAGCCTTGAAATCCCTTTTTTACACACTGAAAAGATCACTCCATTCATTTCACTAAATTCATAGCAGAACTCATTTCATTTTACTCCCAGATTGCATTTCGTCCCTCTTTTCCGAAACATATGGAAAGTAGCATGATAGATTGATTAGCGACATACTGAAATTTAATGAGAGAAAAGGTAGAAAAAAGGCGAAGACACTAAAGACTACATGAATAAGACCAAGATGCCTGGAAATAAATGACAATATCCGCACAAAAGTAACATTTATTTATTACAAAAAAGTTTATTACTCATATAGTATGAGAAAAGCTTTGAGTAAACTGCAAAAATGACCACCCTTTTAGAGTGTAGCTTCAGCTAGAGTGCCTTTTTGACACCATCAAAGAAATAACTACTGAACAGTAATCTGGTTTTCTGAAATTGATACACGACTTAATAATGTAAACAAACGCATATATGCATACAAGAGAAGAAGAAGGGTACGAGAGATAATCCCCCATATAGGGCCTATTCCTTTCCTAATCCCTCTAAAGTTATATTTAGTAACAAAATTCAAAGTTCGAAATGTTATATCTTTTGACTGGGTAAATAGATTTCATTTTTTTTCAGTTTTGAGATCTTTGTAACAAGGTCATTCAGAAACCGACATAACATATCCCATAATACTAAAAGCAACTTTGTGACGTTGTTTTACCGGCGAAAAAAGTCCTCTCTTGATGCATATTAATATCTTTTCTGGAATGACTCGTGCCATGCAGCCAGAATCTACGTAAATAAAGGTATGTCCATTTCATTTAATTTTTTACACACTGAAAAGATCACTCCATTCATTTCACTAAATTCATAGCAGAACTCATTTCATTTTACTCCCAGATTGCATTTCGTCCCTCTTTTCCGAAACATATGGAAAGTAGCATGATAGATTGATTAGTGACATACTGAAATTTAATGAGAGAAAAGATAGAAAAAAGGCGAAGACACTAAAGACTACATGAATAAGACCAAGATGCCTGGAAATAAATGACAATATCCGCACAAAAGTAACATTTATTTATTACAAAAAAGTTTATTACTCATATAGTATGAGAAAAGCTTTGAGTAAACTGCAAAAATGACCACCCTTTTAGAGTGTAGCTTCAGCTAGAGTGCCTTTTTGACACCATCAAAGAAATAATTACTGAACAGTAATCTGGTTTTCTGAAATTGATACACGACTTAATAATGTAAACAAACGCATATATGCATACAAGAGAAGAAGAAGGGTACGAGAGATAATCCCCCATATAGGGCCTATTCCTCTCCTAATCCCTCTAAAGTTATTTTTAGTAACAAAATTCAAAGTTCGAAATGTTATATCTTTTGACTGGGTAAATAGATTTCATTATTTTTTTTCAGTTTTGAGATCTTTGTAACAAGGTCATTCAGAAACCGACATAACATATCCCATAATACTAAAAGCAACTTTGTGACGTTATTTTACCGGCGAAAAAAGTCCTCTCTTGATGCATATTAATATCTTTTCTGGAATGACTCGTGCCATGCAGCCAGAATCTACGTAAATAAAGGTATGTCCATTTCATTTAATTTTAAAACCGTACATCGGTTACAAATTTATTGATCTTTTAATTGTGTCGCGTGTTAGAAAAGAACTACCCTAAAGTTACCATTTCTAGCGACAAGTTTTAGAAGATCGCTAATTTAAGAACTAGCTTAATTTTTAACTTAAAATTCACGAAAAATTGCCAAAATCGCTGACATATCAGTACTCGCTTTAATTCTTCACGGGAAAAGGGCCGGTGAGTTATGTCGCAAAAACGGTAACCTTGAGTACTGTAAAACAAGTTTCTTTTCTTTTTTTCCCGACCCAATTCTATATTTTTGATTCTGAAAATATTTCATCTAACAACTGGAACACAACAACCCTAATCAATCATAGACAATTAAATACTTCATAATACTCAAATGTATGGAATGGAAAATTCTTTGTAAAATTTACATATGCATAATAATGATTAACACTATTCTCTTTTACTTTAAGTTATCTTAATATACAATTTGTATTCTATCATAATTAATGTAAGTCCTTTGCATACATTTTTTAACTCAGTTGTTCCCTTTCCTTTCTTTTACGCGACTCAGTTTGTCACGCAACTAGCAATCCTAAGTAGCCTTAAGCACTAATTAAGGCTTATTTAAGAAATGATATAATTATAGTTTTACGAATTCAAAACCAGTAAAACAAAGTTGTGGTAGAACCCATACATAAAATTGAACAGATGACATTTTTCGCATTTACCCCTAACACTCGTTTTGAACCGAGATAGAGGTAATTATTGACCTATTATTGCTCTAACTACAGTTAGTTATTACGTTTTAACTTGTGCAAATTGAGTTTTTATGGTAACTATCACCACCGTTTATGTTGCACACATTACTAAAAAAGTCTACCGATTATTTAAAGAAACTTTAAGTAAACCCGGTATAGGAGCAGTGAGGCCTAAACTTACTTATAAGTAGGTCAGGCTAAGAAGAAAATTTCTTTTCTTATTTAGTCTGCGTTTAATGTAAGTCTGATAAGAAGGGTTTCAGTCAGCAAAGCTAAACCATTCGGGTCGTCCACTACTGACGAACCCGGTCTAAATGCAGTCAGATAATCGGTTCGGTGGTTAATTTTTTCACTAATAGAATAGTTAAAGAATAAACCGTTCACAGATTCTCTCACCCCTCCCCTCCCCCCGCCCCCATCCCGTCAGGGTGAAGATCGGTTTACGATTTCTCCTTTGCGCGCTTCACGATCTCCTTAGAAAGTGGAGTGGTTGCAACCATTCCACTGCGTAAGGCGAAGTTGAGCGCTGGTGCTTCTCTTGTCAACAACATCTAGTGCTTAAATCTTGGCTGTGGTCTTCCTACTGCTATTGTCTTTTCAGTTAACCTCTATGAAGCGAGCTAGCGCCAGTTTTCAAGGCTTGAAGTTCGCGTAGTCGTCAAAGGCCGATAAGTATTCTTGGACTGCAAAATGGATTAATCGATATTCCTCCTAGAAAAAAGCAAAACATAAAAAACACAAGTTAAAGAGGAAATCAACAGACTTTTTTTCCTTCACGAATGAAACGTCCACTTCTTACAAAAATAAAATAAATAAATAAATAAATAAATAACAAGTCCGATAAACATTGCACTAAACAAGCTTGCTTTAACTGTGAGAGACCATAGGTTAGGCCTAGCTACAAAAATCCCGAAAAATGGCTTAAAAATCTTTCCGGAATTTCTCCAAAAATGTCCTAAAAATCTCCTGTTTCACCTCTAAAAATCCCAAAATCCCTAAAAATCTCTAAATATCCTATAATATTAAAAAAAATGGGTCACCTGTGGTGAAAATTCTATGGCTTTGGTAGGCTTTCTGCTAGCACCCTCAGTCTCAGCCAAATCTGAGCCCGCCATTTTGAACTCACGGACAGAAAGTAATACTGGATTGTGGGTAAAACCGCCGACCGATACTATGAGGGGACATCCAAACATTGCAGACAAAGGCTTATGACGAAACTTTTCCATGAGTTTCAAGCTTTTTTTGAAATGTACCGGTCAAATTGAAGCTTAAACATCCACCCCCGGGCATACCTCGGGCATCTGACTGTGCATTATGCCCGGGAAGAGAGGAATTTGAATGTTGCCTTGGAAGGGTGGGGAATTTGAACCGGATTTATCTCTCGTTCTGGCGTATTGCTCCTGTGAGTTTTTTTCCGTTTTCACAAGGTTTGAAGGATTTACAAGATAGAATTTCGCCTTTGTGAGTGAATAACTATTTCACTGAAAAGGGTCTTCAAAAGAAGTATGAAGGTGTTATTACGGCACATCTCTCCCTCAAAAGTGTGAACAGTGTTTGATCGAATACGAAATTTGTCTTTGAGGAGAGGTATTTCAGAACTAATAGGGGAGGGAATTTGAACAAGCCAATCTTCAAAAGTTCAAATGCCTGGGCAGGGCTGCAAATAATTTTTCTTTCTTGAAAGGACATATGTCCGACCAAGCCTCCGTTTTGGTCGGACAAAACAGAAATGTGGTCGGACGTTTTTTAAAATTATTATTTTAAGTGAAAGTCTTTTTTAAATAATTATTTTCTATCACCTTTTACTTATTACTTGGTAAAAAAAATTGCCCAGACATAATGTCCGACCAAAGTTAAGATTTCGTCGGACATGGGCCGATTTTAGTCGGACATTGTCCGATGACCGACAGTTATTTGCAGCTCTGCCTGGGGGGTTGCCCGGGGGGTGGGTGTTGAAGCTTCGATTTGACTGGTACATAACAAATAAACAAAAAAAAGCCTTGAAAATATTCACCAAAATCTCTAGAAATCCCCCCCAAATCTCTAGAAATCCTATAGTTTTCTAAAAATCCCGAAAAAAGTCCAGATTTTTGTAGCTAGGCCTACCATAGGTAGATATAGCCACTTACCGCAGTCTTTACCAGTCCGGGGCGAGGGATTCTCATGGCTTTTATGGCCTGAAACACGTCGACGACTTGCTCTATCTTTAAACGCTCCAGAACTGAGTACAAGGCACAAAACGTTCCACTGCGACCAAGACCGTCACTGAATAGGTTGAAACAACGTTTGGTAAAATAACAGTTTATAGAAAAGCATAACAGAAAATGATGGTTATGAAATTTCCAGAAAACAGAGACTCTCGCACGGTTATAAAAGTCAAGTTCACTTGTCTAAATACTTCGAAATCACCTTCATTTTGATTGTGACATTGCGTGTCATCGTCATTTACAAGTTTGCAGAATGAATGAGTGAGGTTTGGGGGAAACAACGACAAAGAAGACGACGATGACAGCTACATGGCACAGATTAACAGAGAAAAGAGGCAGATAAAAATTCGAGATTAAGACAGTTTGCCAAAAAAAGTTTAGATTGACGATAAAAACAGTATCTTATCAAAAAATGACGACAAACAACAGCAAACAACAACAAAACAACAACAACTCGCGATACCACGGCTTTCACGCTTTGTTACTGACCTGCAAACAACCGCGATAGGCCCGTTCCCAGAATGCTGTTGCCACTTTTCCACTTTGGCGATCAGTGTAATGAGACCGGAACACGAAGGAACTGTACTCTCATTGATCCAGCCGCTGTAATGAAACATCTTTATTCGTAGACTCTTCTCTGGTGTCTAGTATTGCAACAAACGAAAAAAGGAAAAATTCTGCATTGTTAGTACAAAACAACGGACCACTTCGTTCAGAGGAGGGCCTGGATAAATCATCGTACGGTTACAGGAGACGGCATGCCCTAGTTGTTAGGTGCCGGACGTCGAAAGCACGGAAATCTCAAAGCTCGTTGTTCAAAGCAGTGTTTCGATTTGCGATAAAATCTGAACATAGATCTGCACATAGAGTCTGTTCTTGTTTTGAAAACCTATTTACTTAACTAGTCTGGCATGTTCTAAACACGTTGATAGTGAGCCGTGCTGACACTCAACTTCAAAGAATTAAGTGACGTTTAAGAAAGGACGTTGGGCTTGTAACCAGGATTTCATGTGCTATTTTGGAAGAAAGAGATAACCAGATTTCGCTTCACGTTGCCAAAACGATAGCAAATGTTTCATGATATAATTAAACAAACTTTGATAAACGAACAGACGATCTCGTGTGATGTTCCAAACGCACACATGCGATTAAAACAAAAGAATCCAATTTGCTGTTAGCCAACCTCATTCCCAGGGCCCTCTCTCTTCCTCTAAAATCTGGGTGGTAACAAGAAATTACTACAGGGGAGGGGGAGCAAAGTGTAAGATTGTCGCTACTGTCAGAATGGTGAAATGTACCGGAGGTGCTGCGAGCTTTTTCAGGAATATTTGCGGTGATAAGAAGTCTTTTATAGCCAAGTATCTCTTCATTTCTGGCGGACGTTCGACCAGGAAGCGGCCCATGTTATTTTCGACTCAGAAAAAACACGTTTACAAGTCTCGGAATTTCAAAACACCATCGCCATAGTCAGCACGAGTCCGCACAACATAACAAACTCGCAACAAGGAGAGCCGTCGGCTTTATGCTTTACGGAGCTCGAAATGAAATGAAGTGTCAAGATTAGGAAGGACAAAATTATTTTTGGCATCTCCAAGGAGCAGCAGAATTTTCGGCAACCGCACGCAAGACAGCCAAACGACGCGATCGTGAAATACGCCACGCCAACCGACTGAAACCACCAGTCTTATAAGAATTTGAAGGTAATACATTTTATTCCTGTCGCTCGATTAGGCGAATTTGCTCTCACACCACTAATTGACCGATTGACCGACTGACTTTTCTCGCCACAAAACAGTGGCCAAATAAAAAAAAATGCTTTGCTAAACTAAATAACATCAAATAATCAAATCAAATAACTTTATTATAGTCTCAATCTTATAGCCGTGCACAAGATCGAATTGGAATTTGGAGATGTTGGTTTTTGAGGAGAGGGGAAAACCAGAGTGCCCGGTGAAAAACGTCTCGGAGCAAGGACGAAAACCAACAACAAACTCAGCCCACATATGATACCGGGACCGGGATTCGAACCCGGGCCACATTGGTGGGAGGGGAATGCTCTCACCACTGCGCCATCCCTGCTCCCCTCAACATTAAGAGCTTTGTTGACAACAAACTTGTACTCTGGTCTGCATGATGATACCATTATATTGAAGCTTACAAATAAAATACATACATTTACACTGGGTTTCATTATCAGAATTTTACTTGCATTATTAGGCCAATAAAGAAAAGTTATGTAAACAAATGAGCGTGTTTTTTAATGGTGACAGTTCGAGCGGCTTGTAATCAAACGCGCACGGCGAATTCAAAACAGACCGAGCTTACTGTAAAATATTTTGCTGATGGAAAATCTGCATCTTTTGTCTTTCTGAAACGCCGCAGGTGACTGTAGATTTTTTCAGCGTGCCCGTGTTTGAAAAAAGTGAGCTAAGTGACTCTCATTCCTCTGTCTTCATGCCTGTTTTTAAACATTCACATTCGTTTCTGGCGAGTCCACCCTGGTGGGGAGTTGATTGCCAAAGGTAGTCACGCGACCAGCCGAAACCATGGTACTTTCTCGAGGGAGGAAGAGAGAGGACTCTGGGAACGAGGTTGGCTGCTGGCTTGTTATAGAGAGAACGAGTTTAAGAATGCTAGTTGATCGCCATACTCACCCTAAGGTCAGTGGCTTTAAATAACTTCTCCACGATCTGTGATTGGTCGTAGTTCGCCTTTAGATTGTCCACGCTACTACTGCTGCTTGAAGATAACCGCTGGACTGTTATCATATCCTCATAAGTTGACTCATCCTCCGGCCAGAACAGTGGGAAATCCTGTACAATAGAACAGCACTTTATCAGCCAATGATGATCTATGAACCACCCCTGACCACACAGGGAGACAAACTTTAAACTCGAAAACTTAAAACCCCGGTTAGCTCGACCTTCTAATTAAAAAACACGTTCTTCAGGTTCACTTATTACAACAAGTTTATCTTCCGATAAATCGGAACTTTCGAAGAGTCCACCGGTTTTGTAATTCCTTGGTCAGTTCAGCATAACCAGATCGTGACGTATACGTATAGTGCGAACCAATACTCCTACTACGAGACCTTTCCTTGCTTGCTTTTCCTTATTTGTTTGGCGGTTTACTTGCTTTGTCTCACTAATCTCAAGTGCAAGTGGTAATTCAGCTACGTTTACCCAACGACGGTGTTAAGATACTGATCGACTATAGTCATTTTCTATGGAGAGAGCTCATATAAATGTTACTACGGATCTTCAAGTTTCCGTTTGCCATGTGACCCGACTTATCATTCAACACTATTTCCTCATTGCACTGAACGAATTTTAACTTCACAGCTCAACAAAACAGATTTTTGGTTTCTTATTCTCGGAATAGAGGGTACAGTAAAGAGGGTACGACATCACGGACACTATAATGATATCTATCTCGCTACTTTACCCCGTCTTCCTCGCTTGAATCAAACAAGACCACACAAGAGCACTCCTGCTCACAAAGCATACGCCAAAAGTCCGTGACGGTGGGCGTTAGTGGGTGTTGCGTTACGATGAAGGCATGTTGCTGCTTGTAACCCTAAAACGAACAAAGGAAAACACGGTATTGGTACGTGGAAAAACGAGAAAAAATACAAACGACAGATTTTCTAGTTTTCCGCCACTGGAGGGGACAGTGCAACACACCAGCTTACATCTCAATGGCTGCATCTAAAAGTTGTAAAAACGTTTAAAACAATTTAAGAGAACAGCACTTTGTTCAAAGGTCATCCGTCAAGTACTCACCGGAATATGAACAGCGTTGATATACGAAGTGGGCTCACTGTCATCAATTGCAGTAAGTACAACGCGGTAAAAGTCAGCTGCAGAAACAAATCGAAGGCTTAGTGCATACGCTTCATCGCAATGTGAAAAAAAGAGTAATAAATAAATATAATCTGATATGATATGATATGATGTCATATGATATGAAATATCATATGATCTAATGGAATGAAGCAGAATAAAGCAGAGTAGAATAGAATAAAACAGAACAGAACATAACAACATAACAACATAACATAACATAACATAGCATAACATAACAACATAACATCAGGAATGGGCTCCTGATAACATAACAACATAACAAATATAACATATCATAACATAACATAACATAACATAACATAACATAACATAACATAACATAACATAACAAACATAACATAACATAACATAACATAACATAACATAACATAACATAACATAACATAACATAACATAACATAACATAACATAACATAACATAACATAACATAAAAAGCTAGTCTGTCGCAGGGTTACCCTCAGTATTTCGTTAGGATTCCCTAACAGTTCGCTGGTACCAATTTATGTGCCTGGGTAGAGAGACAATGTGGAGTATGATTCTTGCCTAACACAGATTACACAGACCATCGAAAGCCTTACGCGTCAACCACTACACTACCGCATCTGCAATAATACAACGATTAAACCACCAGGCGGAACGTCTTGGTGATGACTTACGCGCTAAGATATCCGGACTTCTATTCTTCTCCTTGTTCTCGGGATAGGAGGCGACGAAGTAGCTTCCTTTGTGAAGAACAGGACTGACTTTGTTCAGTGTCTGCGACAGTCAAAAAGGACACAGCAAAATTTGCATCTGATATATCTATCCAAAAACTTTTAGTTAATAAAAGCTCTGGACGTAGCCTAGAGAACACACAACACCTTAAAGTAGATGCAACAACCTGATTCTTGTAAAGGCTGCAACTTCTGCGCCCATCTGTTAATTTGTAGTCCCTCCTTCTCTGATCCAAACAGGTTACGAACAGGTTTGAGCTGACTTACCTTAAACTCAGACTCAAAGCGTGACACTTTATCCTCCTTTGTCACATTATCCATACGAGCCAGGGTGATTCTCAAGTCATGAGCGTAGATCTGAGTGTTGCCACACTGCACCGCTTCTAAAATAGCATCGTGGCAGAAGGTGTATTGCTCCTAAGAAAAAGGTAAAACGTATTTCACAAAAGACCGGTTGAACCATTATAAAAATTAAAGAAGAAGAGGAAGGAAAAAGAAGAAAGAGGAGGAGTGGTGGAGGCGTGGGTGGGAAATGACCATAGGGAAAGAGAGTTCACAACTGCTGGAACGTCAATTCTAGTCAATGACCCTCAAGGCAAAGCATTTTCAGTTTACTTGGTTTTTCGCATAAAACCCCAACTGGCCACGCCTGCGACAGTCTTTGAGATAGACTTACACAATACGTATTTAAAAAGCCAAAAATGCTAATTACTTCTATTACTTCTTTTTGTTTTGAAAAGTTGTGATGTTTTAAGTAGAAGTTTAAGGCTGTTCATTCGTTCATACATTACATACCTCAGTTTGAACCATGGCTGTCCGCCTCGTCCTCAAGTAAGCCACAAAATTGAAAATGTCGATTGTGTTCTCCGCTTTTATCCGATCCAACATGCTGTCAACCACCATAAACGTTCCTGTTCGACCAACACCAGCACTGAAAACAGAAAGGAAGTTAAAGGCGCTGTGTGACCTATGTTTAAATGTAACCTGCAAGTTTTCTTATACTTTAAATAAGCGTACAGACAAGCTTTAAATGGATTCCAGCTTGAAGACTGGGTGATTTTGTAGGAATCTGTCCACATGGTCTTGAACTTTGACTTCTGTGGTTGAATATCACAGCAGAACCCACGGAACGTTGTGACTTTTGTTGCCATGAAACCATACTTTGACGGGCGGTTTTTTTAAGAATTTAGAATTCTCTTGTTTCCAATGAAAACATAATAAAAAACACAACTTTGTCTCCATTAACTTTTACATTTTTATAAATCATTTGAGGGTTATTTTGTTGTTTTTTGAATGCTTTTGGCCATTTCACCAAGATTGGCACCGTTTGCAATGCAAATAATGATAATTACAAACTCCCAATCTACGGACCTCAAAGGAAACAATTTTAGACGGCCTATTAACCTTCAAAGTTTCGTTGTGGCAGCTTTAATGCTGTTGAAGGGGGGGGGGGGGGGATTCTCAGGGAATTCCCAAGGGGCGAAATTTCCAGGGGTCCGGATGGCTCTTAATAGCTCTGTTCAACTTCTCGCCTTACCTGCAGTGCACAACCATGGGTCCAGCATCAGCCGGGTTGTACGCTCTGACACGCCTCCAGAAGGCTAGCAAGGCAGTAGGGTATTCTGGGACACCATGATCAGGCCACACAGTAAAATGAAACTGCTTCACTTCTCGCTCTTCTTTTTCACTTTCCTGGTTCAATCAAAAGTCTTAAACGTCATTTTCAGCAAAGCGTTTGTTAAAGCTAAATTGACAGCTATTCTATCACTTTCAAGTACTGCACAGGGTACTGAGGTGGAATACACCAGTAAACTGTAACAAAGTCTGCATTAGTTAAGTTTACAATTTTTGCAAATGGTTTGAACCCAAGAGTCATATCATAAGTCGGTGAAGTATGATCGTCCAGGTGAGTGTAGTCCTGACAAAGACTGTTTGTGGTGACATTGACTGAAGTTTCGACAACCTAAGCGACTTCCATCACAAAAGTCAAGTGAGTTGTGAATTGTCAGTAGAAGTTGTAAGACTCTGTTTCTTGTCCTGAGTGGTCGACGAACTCACGATGTTATTGGTGCTTTTCGATCCATCTTTTGTTAGTCAATCGTCCGGTAATAATTATTGGTAAAATCAGTCGGTTTATCTATTATTTGTCTCTTGTTTGTGTCGTCAATAAGTCGCTGCAAAATACTGTACTTATCTGCGTGAGGGTTTACAAAATTTGCACGACTAACCCTTTTGACGTTGAAAGTTCTTATAATGTAATCTGAATAATGTTCCGACTTCACAAGCATCACTGAGATGTCTCCGTAGTCTTGAGTCTCGTCTGGCCAGTACTTGTGACATTTCAACTAAAAAGAAAAAAGAAAAATACATGTGAGAAAGGGAAACAAATTATTACCAAGGATTTTACATCTCCCATGTGTTAAGTTAGGTACAGTCTTTGCATCGATTCTAGACGACTTGAATCTCCTTGCTGTCATAATACAGAAGGCTCTGTAGCTAAGCCCTCGATTGATAAAACGGTACACTTAACTATGTTTTCAGCTCGATGTCATTTTACCTTGTGCCTCTCCTGAAGATTTGTCAACATGATAACTGTGGACGACTGCTTCTCCCAAACCATGCGCCAAAAATCGTCGAACGTGGGAGGAACTGGACCTGCAATCAAAACCAAGAGTGAAAAAAGCCCTACACAGTACATTGCATGCCAACTGTGATAATAATTCACCTCGTGTCCACGTTGGGAGAACCGTGTGAACAAGGTTGATAATAATTCACAGTACAAGGCGAAAAACGTTTACTTTTGAGATCACTGAGGAAATTCTAGTCACTAGATGCTAGCATCGTTTAACCAAAGTGCATTGTTACATACCCTGGGTGGCTATGTAGGCATTCGGTTTGTTGTATCCCTGAAAACAACCACAAAAACAAATTTAAATATTTATAAAAAAATTATTTAATAATTTAATGTAGTTCGACTCCTTATTGCAGCGTACAAAAAAATGTTTGGACCTCTGTACATAGAATTAGTAGTGCAACATGATAACAAACAATAAGAGAAGAGGTTCGAAACACCTGGTTGCGCTACAAGGTCTTTAGGAAAGTGAAGGCCACACAACCGCCCCAAAAGGTTATGCGCTCACGTATCGCATGCTGCGTATTATTCTGTATTATTGCTCTATTATGCTTAAAGTCAACTCGCGCTTCAACGGAAACTTTTCAGAGACCCGGTGTATTTAGTGTCTGTAATAGCGAGAGTTCGTAATAGTAGAAGCTATTTTCAGTAAGACGTCTTCCTGTCCGTAATAACGCCTTCTTCGCAAAAGCGACGTGTGCGCAAGGCGGAAGCTGACTGTATTGGTAATAATTAGCAGTAATCATAGATTGTACTAAGACTACACTTTATATCGCTTACCGCAATACCTATGCACTTCTACAGCACAACTTTTACTTACATCGACTCGTGAAGCATTGATGTAGTCGGAGCCTACGATTTCATCGATTGTAGACAACACAACCCGTGAATGGTCATCTGTGGGAAATAAACAACGAGGACCAGCTTAGCTGAAGGCCTTAAAGTAGAATAGTGAGTACACTGCTCACCATTTACTGAGATATTCGTGCAAGTATCCCACAAATCGCGGCTCCACCGCCAAGATACTCGCACTAAAATATGCCAAATTTCTTTCGAACATCAATGCAATTGTTACCTATGTAAATAGTAATTTAATGTACTGTATATAATATATGATTATTAATACTATTTTATTTATTTATTTATTTTTTCTTCGTCTTTTCTTTCTCGGAGAAATTAGCTATACAGCTACCCTTGTAAATCCGAGGTGAAATAAAGGTGAGGTTAAGGTGATGTTACGCATGTCCGGAGTATGGCAAGCGCAAACGCGAAACGAACAAAAACAAAAACAGAACTGAACAAAACAGCAACAACAAGTTCAAACAATGTCAGTGAACATTCTTGTGATCGTCTCCCTTTTGCGACAAAGTACAAACAATCACATGTATAACGATTCTCAGCCAATCCCTGTGTACGCAGAAAGTTTTGCAAGCGACCATCTCCCGACAGCAATCTCCTTTTATCCCAAACAAAAATTGTAAAGTTCCAAAACTCGTATGCTCTTACAAGTTTTAACATGTGTCCGTATTTCAGGTGAATTTATATTTGTGTGGTTACGTCCTCAAAGCTCGCCTCATGTTACATATGCTTGTTTCCTTTCCTGTTTTAGTGACTAGTGTATTCCGCTGACCAATTGGGAACGGGAGCATAAATATCAAGAATCAAATTATCAATATAACAGGCACAGATGGGGTTTCTTACATGCGATAATGTTGGCATATCTATTCTTTGCCTTGTTTTCAGGCAGCAGGGCGGCCTCAGACGCATATTCCTGGCCACTGTCCAGCTTCTACAAAACAAAAAAAGTCAGGAAAGAGATTTTAAATAAAAAGAACCTTTTTAATGTGGACATGAAACAGACTGAGGTGAATGTCCCTCCCCTATTAAACTTGAGAGCCAGAAACGTTGGTTGACTTGCAATTCCGTATTAGCCTCGATGGAAAGAGGCACTGCAGAGTGACTTGAATAGCTAAAGACGCAAGATTCGCAAGGAATAGTTCCAACTAAATCATTCATATTAGCGTACAGCTCCACTTCCTTTGAAATGCTGCTGTTTGGATAATCAGTACTCCCCTTTGGATGGGATGCCAGCCCATCACAGGGCTACCCGGCGCATTTGCCTAGGTTTCCTTAACTGGTGAACCTTTTACACATTCAGGTGGACAGAGTCAATTCGGAGGCAAGCTCTTTCATTAACTCTTTCATTAACTCTTTCACTCCTTGTAGCGGCCAAAGTAAAAATTCTAGAGAAATCTCAAATTTCGCCTTTTAAAATCCTGCAAAACAGATAGTACCATACGAAAGTACTGCAAAAAAGATTGGGAGTGAGAGGGGTAAAGAACATCACAAGTTAAAACGCCCGCGGCGTTAATTTTTAACGTCACTCGTCCTATGACTCCTTCAAGTCGAACGTCCCGCAAAGCGTTAATAAAATATATATTAAACTAAATCCATTACATTGTATTCGATCATGTATCCTCGGTCATCTGATTTGTGTAATTTGGCCACGTGTTTAGCAAACTGATCCACTGGTATGGGAGGGTGGTCTGCATCGTTAATGACCTCGCCTGGAACAGCAAGCACTTTCCTTTTTCCACCTGAAAGTAATGTGTGTGATAATGAGAAACAGAACAAAAAAATAAATAAACCAGCAAACAAACAAACAAACGACAAACGAATAAATAAATAAATAAATAAATATATAAATAATTAAAAAAGGGTTGCCGTTGCTCATCTGTGAGAATGATACAACATATAAATGTATTGTTTAGCTATAGTGCCGTAAGAGGAAGCTATGCCAATCGGTATTCATGTAATAGAAAGGGAATAGGCTGGCTATTTCTCAACCTTATTGCCGAGAAGGGGCCTTGAATGTACAACATCTGTTTTAGTCAACTTATACAAGTTTCACTTATGTATTAGTTAATTAAACACGGTAGATTAATTGATTAATTGAAAATAACCGGTTTCACTGTTTCATTAAAGAAAAAAAAAAGAGTTTGCTGGCACTGTGTGCCGCAAGGACAATACCAGCAGAGAACTCATAGCGCTGTTACTCACTGGAACGTTTCAGTTCATGATACTCCCGACGCTTTCGTTTCTGATTTTCCACGTCGAGGTTTGCATTCCGTGGTCTATTGGATCTGTGGTAGAGAGGGCAAAGTCAACTTAACACTTTCTCTCCTTGAGACAAATTCTGTAGTTTCAACAAATGAGTAAGAATAAAAAACTGTTTTGTTTTTTTCAAATAAAAGGTAACGAGTAGCGTCTCGTTGCGGTAACGTTTATCATGTCGTACAACGTTGGATCCTTCTGACTAGGGATGAAATCATTATGTGTGACCGTTCAAAATGAAAGCTGTTTTCTGCGGTGGTGCATGTTAAGCTACAAAAGGTGGTTTTTATGTTCCTTACTGTGGATGGAAGCAGCACTTTCATGCGGCAAACTGTACAAGCTGGCTCTAACCTCTTCCTCCGTGAATGAAACTTTTTTAGGTGTTTAAAATGTCATCGTAACCATTCAAATGAGCGCTATTGAGCAGTATACTTTGCTGTGGTACTGTTTATTTTGTCGTACAAGGTTACTGCATGCAACTTTTGACTCAGCAGATGGAACAGTCTTAAGTGTAAAGCAGTGCGAACATTCAAATGAAAGCAATTGAGCGATACTTTCGTGTAGAAACTCCACTTACTTTTTATAAAGAAGAAGCGCGATGATAACGATAACAATAAGAACCAGTGCCCCCAAAATACCAGCAACTATACCAACAGTATTGTCACCGCTCTTAACACCGGGCTCCTGGCCTGAAAAGCAACAAATACGAATTCATTCCTAAACAAATGAAGACGTACGCCATCGCAAGTTTACTGAAAAATAGCTTGACAGGAAGACTTCGCGCGGGAAAGTGACGATGGCAAACTCGTTCCCGCAAGCATCAAGTGATCAGTTAGCTCCTACACTCTTTTCTACAGAGTTGCCCACAAATCGAGCTCAGTTTTACGGAAGCGTGATTTTGGAAAAGCGAAAGACCCAAAAAAAAAACCGAGCGCGAGCGCGAGGGAGCTCGTCCTTCGGGCAAGGGCTCACCACCCCAACCAGAAATGAAAAGCGAAGGACTTTTGAGAAAGTCTATCTTTTCTATAGCCTTTGTGTCCTTATTCCAGCTAGCGTTAAGGGGCGGCACACATGATGGGACAAATCACAAGTAAAACTTGCCAAGTCTCTTGTACAGTTTACACAAGGGCCTGGAAGGACTTGTTAATAGGTGGACAAGAGCAGGGACAAAAGCCTCGACCATACATAGAGACTTGTAGCAGAGACGGGTTAGTACCATGCATTTGGTCTTTGATTGGTTGCTTTCCATTAGTTATGGTCGTAGGGACTAGTTGCACGAACAGCACACACAAGGGACCAGAACAATTTAGGTGAGCGAGCAGGTTTGACTCAGGGACCAAGTTTGGTCACAGCGATTCGATTTATTTATGAAAATGGGAAATTCACACACACAGAATTGCCCCAAGGACTTATTCAAGCGCGTGTACAGACCTCACTAGTAAACAACACAGCTTTCTTTGGTAAACATTGTACGTCGAAAGTACGTCTTTTGACACAACAGATGCTGAAACAGTTAGCGAGAAAAGAGATCACGCACGTTCATTTTCACGCCGAAACTAAATGTTCTTGCGATGTTCACACAGACCAACTTGCACTTACAAACTTAAGTTGCGCTCTTACAGATTTGCCGTCGATGCCAACTTGCGTGAGAATTTGAGCGCGACAAAAATAGTCTGATGTCTGTTTGGCTATAATTCGGTCACAGACGAACTCAGGGGCACAAGACTGTTAGGAATCGAGCCTAGTTCAACATGGACTTAACAACAAAAAGTTGGAAAAAACAAAAACAAAAAACAACAACTCGAGAATAGGCGCAGCACGCCATGGACATAGATGACGTAACCTGCAACCGAGAGACGTACCAGTTACTGGTAGGGTACTAGCCACTGGCTCCCCGTAAATCCATTTCTGTGACAAGAGAAAAATAAACGATAAATGTTAAACTTCCAATACACAAAATTAAAGATGTCGGTCACTGAATATTTATGATGACGAATATAGTCACCATCATCTAGCTACCAATGCAATGCTACCTGGGATGTGGTGACATAAAATGTTACAGTATTCCTGTCGCTATTGTTTTATTTCTCAACGCAACCCATGGCCGAATGTAAATCTCTGGGACAAGTGAGGAACAAGAATGTTTAAAATGTAAGGCCTGACTGGCGCTGCAGGTGTCATTGTTCATCACTTGAATCAGAACGGTCCCAGTAGACAAATGCACAGATAAGGGCTGGTTCATAATAATAATTAATAATTAATAACTTGGTTCACGTTTTCGTTGATTTATCGGTTGGCTTGTTGGTTGTCCAGTTTGGTAGTGGAGCTCTGCCTCCTTTTTAAAGAGCTAAACGTAATGCGTTTTATATAGGAATAGATTTAATTAAAATGTGAGAGAAAATTAACATCCCAAAACCTTTTTACCCGGTCTCATTCTGAGAGTAAAGGAAACACAAACACAAATTTAATTCAATACTTGACCACCGACAAACATGACAAATTTGTAGTTCTACCCGTTTACTCATTTTTACGAAATCAAGACACACCTGAATCCGAAATAGCCAACGAACTTAAGAGCTCATGCAGGGCGAGAAAGAGTGCAATGATAGCTTTACTATAATTATCGAGAAACCTTTGTTTGCTCGCCTTATTAGGTCCAAAAGGCTTTGCCGAGATCTCCTGCCCAAGCTTATTGTATTGCATACATAAAATACTTCTGGTAATCAGTCTGGGGGCAACTCAAATCACTGATTGATTGATTGATTGATTGATTGATTGATTGATTGATTGATTGAAAGGTTGACTGACTGACTGACTGACTGACTGATTGATTGATTGATTGATTGGTTGATTGACTGATTGGCGATGCAAGGTGATAGGCTAGTACAAAGCAACCAATCAAAGCTCTTCGATTTTTTTCCTTTCCCAGACTCTTACAAAATAGAAAATAACTCGAGGATCTTTGTCTGCATAGGTGAAATAATAATCTCATCACGCTAGTCTAAAATGTCTTACTTCGCCACTGCCAATGTTGAACATGCAGAGCTGTGCAATGGGTTACATTTCTGACACTTTATGGCGTCATCGAAATCCATTTTACCAGATTCTCTCTCCCAAAGAGTGAAAAGATCTGGGAACGAGTCTAACTGACAGACTGCAACCAGTCCCATGGTTGCCACAGACATCAGTTTTCCTATACTTAATAGTACAAATTAGCGTCTTTGTACTTACCCCATTAACCTCAGTCGCTCCTCTCACGTAAACCTTGTATTTTGTCTCTGGCTCCAGTGGAGCATTCAAGTATCCTCCGTATGTCTTTCCGTCTCCAAGAACGAAATCTCTAGGACCGTTAAGGGTGCCTCGATCAAAGCTGGCAGCAACGTAATAGCGATCTCCATTTGCCTTCGCCTCTTTGTATCCAAAGATCTCGTTTGGTAAAGATCCCGTTTCTCGCTTGCTCACTTTTCCGAGTTTTTCTACTACAACTTGATGGGCACTAAAAATGGGTAAAGATACAACATTTAACATTTGCCTTGAAGGGGAAAAATTTCTCAAAGTGAAAGAAAGTTTGGTTCGTTGTTAGAGTTCGATTTTTCAGTTGCTTTGCATTTATAAGAAAGCACGAAAAAAAAAGTGAATGACTAGCGGCAATAAAGTACTTGAAAAAATGCAGGCTTAAAGAAACAAGCACAGTTGTTCAGAGATCAACCCAAACAATGAATCCAAAATGAAAATACAAGTAACCAAAATGGTTAATACCATACAATCGGTACAAACTCAGCTTTTGACGCAATGTACCTAAAGTGCACGTACGGAAGATGCTCTTCTGCACATACTCTAATGAGGTTAGCGCAACATACCAGTTTATCACGTTACAGCGCGTTCAGTAACACGCAAACTCTGACGGTTGCGTTTTTCACAGCGGTCAATCATCGAAGAGAACTCTCAACATAAGCAGAGCAGTTTAGTTTGACAGGTGCAAGAAGTGGCTCTTATGCACTCCGTCTGGCGGAGTTCGTCCGTCTTCGTTTTTCGCGCTCAGTCGCTTTTCAACGTAATTATGACCGTCGGTTAGCATGTTATTGAAAGGCGCATTATTATAAATATGTGAACACAGAAAGAAGTTTCCTTATGGAAGATCAACTTACACTACTTTTCCATTGCTATCTGAGGTTGGCGTTATGGAGATGGTAATAGTATTCGGTGTGACGTCATCATCCGCAACCCCTGGGGGTAACGGCGGAGGGGGAGCTACGAAAATGCATACAACACAAAATTAATGACACAATTTCATTATTACTGTAGTTTTGTCAATCTACTAGCTTTTCTCCTACGCTAAGAGAGAATTTCAGAAATGGTGTTGAAATTAACAAAATTACCAAACTTGAGACCCCTGATGTTATGTTTAGGAGTTAGTTTTTCTAACGGTTGAAAAGTTTTAAGATTTTAAATAATTTGTATGGAAAAAGTTTCGGGGAGCAAGGTCTTGTTCGTCAGCGTGTCTTTATCCAAATACCCTTGGGAAGAGTTTAAATCGGGAGAAAATACCTCCTTGTTAGTTCATTAAGGTTAATCTGTTACCTTCACTCCAAGAAGTCTACGAGTACACAAAATTAATATGTAGCCGTAAATAAAACTGGAACATTATCTAGCGAAGAAAAATTTTCTAGACAATCGACAAACGTTCTGAAACGATCCATTCGAGAATGACCGACGTGAAAGGGTTCAATGCAACAACAGCGGAACCTTTATTACAATGTCACGCGTAACTAATTTCATACGATAACAAAAGATCGTTATTTTAGTGAAGTGCTTAATGTGTTTGATGCAGTTTTCAACTCCTTTAATAGTCCAGTCCATTAGCGTCGAAATTTACGAAAATCGTGACAAATCGCGTAAAAGCACCAAATTTGGCATACATGTCCTTGAGGGCATATAACACAAATTTAGAAGGGGTGCCACGTGATCCGAGTAGCCGGGGGGCGGGGGGGGGGGCACAGCACTCAAATTAATTTTCATTCATGGTCACAGGACTCTCACGCTCATGAACAGACCACTCACTGGCAAACTGAAAAGGATTTGATGGGCTTCTTTAACTGGCCTTGTCAACGAACGACAGAAAATGACAACAAACGGCCGTTTAAGTTTACCGAGCCACATATCCTTGTATTTTCCGCTCCCTTTTCGCTTGCCTGGGTTCCCTGTAGTCAAATAGACTTAACAAACTGAATCGTTATTAGTTCGCATTAGTCGACAAACAGTCCCAAATCAGCAGCTCAAATCGCAAAGGAAACCGTTGCCTGCTACAGCTATTCAAACATTACTTATTTTGGGTTATTTTCGTCATACGTTCAGGAACATGTTCGCCGACCCATTTAGGAGAAGGGAAACTGAAAGAGCTGACTTCCGTTATTAATTGTTTTGAATTACGTTTCTTTACAGCCTCTCCCCCATTAAGTTCCTCTGGACAATAAAAGCAAGTCGGGTTGACGAGAAATCTGGAAAATGTCAGATGTTTTAGGTGTACTGTTGAGAAAAACATGTCGCGAGAGACATTTTAAGGTCACTGACACATCTGCCTTTGCTTTAAACGTCAGTTTAATTCACAGTACAATGAGTGAAGAAACAAATTGGTAACGAACATTAATATATGAAATAAACATATACTTGAACTGCGCAGCGAAGGTGTTTCAACTTAAGCAGTTGAAAAGAGGAAACCTGAAAAAATTCAGGCTTGAACGGGAATCGAACCCGTGACCTCTGCGATACCGGTGCAGCGCTCTAGAGCGCTATGATTATTTCAGTTATTACTGTTCATTTCTCCATCTACGGGATAAATACTCTCAATTGACCAGCTACCAGCTGGCTTGATAGCTCAGTTGGTTAGAACGCTGCACCGGTATCGCAGAGGTTATGGGTTCGATTCCCGTTCAAGCCGGAATTTTTTCAGGTTTCTTCTTTTCAACTGCTTAAGTTGAAACACCTTCACTGCGATGATCTTCGTATAATTCTGAAATTGGTAACGTTCAGTTCAATCTGTCACGAGTCGTATGTCACCAGCGATTACCATAAGAAGCACGCGCCCTTGCTAAGCTCTCTTTCACGGTAGTCAACCAGCTCCAAGGATTAGTCACCACTTTTTCCAGCATCGTACGCTTTTCTTTCTTTTTGTCTTGCAGTTCTTAATTCAGTACACCACATCGGGTACTTAACATTGCTTATACCGATAACATTAATCTAATCCCTCCCTCTGAGAAAACAGGGGCACCCAACGGTTCGTTTTCGGAGGAATATCTGTTCGGCAGACCGAAGTCGCCTGAGATATTCGGATTTAATTGCAGTGAAAACTATAAATTTCTGTGGCGAAACATCACCTCACGGATTTTCTTAAAAAGGTGACTGATAAATTCCTTTTATTTTCGGAGGGACAAATGTGTCATTTAGAGTGTAAAATAAGGTCAGCTAGCATTTTCGGAACGGCATTAGCAGCTCGGAAATTCGACGGATGGGATTCCGTTTCCTAAAATTGTCTGCGCCTTAACTGATTTTCAGCTTAAAACGCCGAACAGTTCAACCAGTATTAGCTCACGCAAATATGCCCTTAAAAAGCTCGGTAACAATCTCAGAAACCAGAAAATAATATTTCAAGTATTTTGCTAAAAGTTTCTCTTTGGGTGCCCCTAAGAAAAGACGCCGAGGTCTGCATAACAGGATTTTACTGTATGTCTCAGCCGAGCGTTCGCCTGAAAAACGCGTAAGACGTTAATCACGCTAAATTACTTGCGACTATTAGATTCTGAATACAACGTATAAACGGAGAGCGAAAAGGCCTTGATACGGCGACGAGCTCAATCTTTCGCCCTAGAATAGCGAGGGACGTAAATAATTACCGTCTTAGAGTTTCGGTGTTGGTCTTTTGAATAACGCGTAGATCAGAGGGGATGGTTATTGTAATAGGCCAGAATCTTCTCTGACAACATTACGTGTTCTTCACGATTGAAGTAAAAAACGCTATTGCTTCGTTATTTTATTTTTACCATCACATGTATTTACACCTTTGTACACCTTAGCAGTTCACACCTACAAGCGCTTGCAGAACAGGCGTTTTTAATTAATGCCTGTCATGCGCGCAGGCTCCAATTTACACCAGAGAGAATGGCAGATTAACCCGTAAAAATCCCCTTCTCCAGTTTGGTGAAAAAATTCTGAAGTTCGCCAGCTCATTCTAACTAACTGATGCCTTTTGATGTTTTTGTTGTCATGCATGCTTTGTCAGCCTTTATCTCTTATAACGATCGATCTCGAGATCTACAGTATGCGTGGCTGAGTGATCACAAATTGAATTATTGAATGTGTTGGTTTATTTGTAACATTTTTTTAATTAGAAAAGAAATTTCTCTCCCAGATATGTCTCTGTCAAAAGAAAGCTTGAACTAAGTCTTAGATGAGCTGCTTAACCCGTTTGGGATAACTCTATTTTCCATTAGTCCAGCTTATGTTTGTTGTCCACCAGCCACAGCCAGTAATCTATTTAACCACAGGATACCCAGGCTCATGAACAGATCTCTTGGTAGACAAATATACACACAGTATGTGGATTTGATGTGGCAAGTAACTGTAATGATTGTTTATTACCATTTGATCCGTTCGCTGATGAAATCAGTAAAAAGTTCCCTACAGTAATTCTATTTTGCTATTAGTGATTTGCTAGTGAGCCGCGTTGTCCTGTGACCAAGTTATTGACAATAGATTTGCGTTCCACGGCTCCCGGGATGCTCGGATCTCGTGGCACCCCTTCTCAATTTGTTTTATATGGTCTCAAGAATATGTGTGCCAAATTTGATGCTTTTACGCGATTTGTCACGATTTTCCCTTAACGGACCGGACTATAAAGACAAGTAATTTTGGAAGAAGTGCATGACAATAGCCTTCCGTCAAACACATGAGACAGAGTTTGCGGCCTTTCTCAACCTCACGGAAACATGAAAAGCTAACCCCTTTATTTACTTTGCCCAAGAGCTAAAACTCGAAGATGGGCAACCTAGAGCAATCCAAACAGTCAAACTACTTACCAGTCAATCGAACTAATATTGCTTAACATTGCTGTAATTTAGTTACAATCTAATTGCTTGAGCACTCTTGGGTAATCTATTGTTTGGGAGCGTGAAAGATACACGAGTACATAATTATAGTAAAACAAACACCGCTTCGCTCACCTTTTGATGGTGTGTTCACTATTTTTGCATCACTTGTAGCGCCTTCTCCTTTGACAGTAAATGCCGTCACATACACAGTGAACGCCGTACCAGGCTTTAGCTTTGCTTTTGTAATTACAGTATACCGAGAGGTTTCCGATTTCACCACATGGATATCAATTCGGAAAGATCTGTTGTATGATCGTCTTCCCTCACAGTAAACCTGCATTTAAATGAGGAAACCCGAAAGAAAACTAGATTTATGTCGACAAAATGGGAATAGCTGAAGCATAGTAAGGCAAAAAGTAATGTAATACCGGTAAGGTTGCAGTAGTGTGTGATCTTTTTAATAAAGAAATCTAGTAGGTTGATGAGGCATATCACCTAAACAATGTAAAAGTACAAATATATTGGTGCGGGGGGGGGGGGGGGGGGCTGAGCGGTATTTCTTGCAGCTTGTCCCGGAAAAGCACCGCGAGACAAGTAGCATAAAATTTTGCAGGCTGTAACATATTTGTCATATCTGCAATCAGTGCCGTTGCCAAAATCATTGTGAGACGAGTTGTACAAAACATTGCAGTAGGTCACGAGCCGTCAATGCAAAGGCCAAAATCTTTGTGATTCAATTGTATGAAAGCATTGCAGAGTGGAACATAAATTATACAATCAATGCAATGGCCAAAATCGTTGTGAGTAAAGTTCCATAAAAACAATGCAGGTGAAACAAGTGCAATCAATGCAATTTCCAAAATAGTCGTTAGAATTACACGTACGCAATCAATGGAATGGCCAAAATCATTGTCCGACAAGTTGCACGGTACTGAACTTTGTAGAGTGTAGCACATTTTGCAGTCAATGGCCAAATCGTTGTGAAAAGGTGTCAACAATGCACGGCTGCATAAAATCAAGTTGTGAAATAAGCTTACCTTGTAACTAGTGAGAATTCCATTAGGATCATGTGGTTCTTCCCAACGTACATTGATATTACCATCGTCCTCCAACCAAGCCTTGACATCTGTCGGCTTACTTGGGACTGCAGATTACGACACAGTTTTCACCAATTAAACTTTTTGATGCATATGGACTTGAAATTGATTGGCTTACATCAGTAGGATTGCTGGTTACAATATAATTTGCAAACTAAACGATTTGTTGTACATTTGAGAACCAATCCACAAAATGAAGTCACAGATTAGCTCCGAGATCATGAGACGCCGAGTTAGCTGGGAGAATTACGACGAGATTGAAATGGAATAAGTACATAGTTTTGAGTACAGGAGCAAAAAATGCAACATCTAAGGGTGTGTTCCTTTGGGATGATCCGGATCAGGAACAGTCATCCAAGATCACTCGGATCATGGCGCATCAAAGAAACCGATGTATCCACTCTGGACAAGGATCCTTCGGTTCGTTTGATGCACCACGATCCGAGTGAACTTGGATCACTGATCCTGATCTGGATCATCCCAAAGGAGCCACCCCTATAGACTTCGACGCAACTAGTTGTTATTTGCATTAATTACCTCCTTCCCATGTTCTTTCAGTCACGTTGGCCATCTCGCCAGGCTCAATTGTATCAGCTTGGATTGCAAAGGTGTAATTTGTAAATGGCTTTAACTGCGATATCATCTGTGTCTGTGGATCCTTTTGTTTCTTAATGAACACTTCGTTGCCAAACTCTCGCCCAGTTTTAGTGTTGTAAGTCCGGATGTGATAAAATCTTATAATGCCATTGGCATTTTTTGGATCACTCCAGGACAGGAGAACATCCATCTCTGATACAGCTTGCGCACTGAATTTCGTGGGGGGTCCAGGACCTGTAGAAATGCGAAGAACTCTTGAACTGTATAACAAAACTCTGTAAACTCTGTCAGCTACAAACATGCAAGGGCGTCCTCCAGTGTACACGCATGATATGTAAAGAGAGGAGTTCCTCATTTATTTTCAAATTCTGAAAGCAAAACTAAATAAATTTAAAAGTGCTACATGTTGGAAAATGCAAGTACTCTTCCCTTGCTTCACGCCACCAATGGTAAAGCTCTTTTTGGTATTGTGGCTTGGAGACGAAGAGGAAATGATTCTATCAAACAAAAAAATGTATTAAAGATAGTTAAAGACTTGTGTAAATGCATTACTTACGGTCCTCAAAGGTTGTTGCATTCAACACTCTGGAAGCATTTCCTGGCTTGGTGGTTCTTCCCCTGACTGTGATGTAGTAAGTAGTAAATTTTCTCAAACTATCTATTGTACGTTCAAATGTGTTCCCTGTGACACGACTTTCCGAAAGGAGGGAATCCTTGCTTGTTCCATAAGAAATGACATAACCTTTTATTACTCCATTTGGCTGAGCAGGTTCCTTCCACTTCACACGAATGGCAACCGATGAAATTACCGTCACATTGACATCACGAGGATGACTTGGACCTAAAAGGGCAAGATACATTCGTCAAAGCACAAAGACACACGTAACTCAACGGAGAGATCCAGAG
This sequence comes from Siderastrea radians, assembly GCA_964017195.1. Taxonomy (NCBI): domain Eukaryota; kingdom Metazoa; phylum Cnidaria; class Anthozoa; order Scleractinia; family Rhizangiidae; genus Siderastrea; species Siderastrea radians. The sequence continues at coordinate 29,056,897 of OZ024894.1, forward strand.
ATGAGCCCCCTTTATCTGGAAGCTTCTAGCAGCTACTATACATCTTCATAGCACAAACTGTGACCCTCAACAGATTTTACGGAACAGCCGAACACACGCATTGTTTGAATTAACACGCGACATACATGTACGTAGTCCCACTTGTTTAGTCGACACGCTTGTTTTGAAACGTTTTCCTTTGCAAGTTACGAAGCGAAATACATTATTTCCACCCAGGATAGCCTAAATTAATTTTTTCTGTCTTCAACATTATTTAACAATTATTCTATGAGGGCGCATTTATCTAGCAAGCCCTCTTTGCAGTGACGTGAGTGCCGTGTACGGAAGCTAACAAATGCTGAGCCCCAATGTGAAGAAGTACCAAGGGATTGAAAAAATGTATTTGTACTGACAAGAGTTTGCTAGGAACGAAACCCCGTTAATTGTAACGAAAAAGGCCAAAATGTTTGAGTTAAATGTATATAGGGTTTGACTTGTAATTAATTTGCCTTAAAATTAAGCAGCATTAGGTTGCATCCCTCAGCATTCGATTGAAATCGTGGAATTACTATCCGCATTTGAGATATAATAACCTTCACGATTTAGTCCGCGAGTGCATCTCTGTTGATCTGTTTTTCACTTAGTTTCAATCGCCAAGATGCTTGCCTTGGTCTTCTGACTTGTGTTCGTTATAACGGAGATTTCGATATACCGGGGCTCGGTATATCAGGGTTCTGTTCTATACATTTTACTGTTTACTTGGCCGAGCTGAAGAACATCTTCGTTACATTTTCGTATGGCACTTTCTTTCCACATTTAAGCTCAATTGTCTCTGAAAAATGCGTGGTTACCCCCAATTTTCTATTTTGAATTCTGATAGCCCTTGCTCAGATCTCCTTTTACCACATAGTCATAAGCCGCGCAAAAAATCGTTGTATTAGTAGGCAAATTCCTTAAGAGGACCCGAATATCTCGGAACAGATCCGAGATGCACAGAACGTATGTGCAGTAACAAAAGAAGGCACCATCCCTAAATAAATGCAAATTATAATATGTCAGAGGCAAGAGAGTTTTTCCAGACAAGCTTAATGTGCAATATCTAAATTGCCAATATCACATTGTGAGTATTGTGCCAGTGTTGCTATGTGGTAGCATAATAGAAACATATATTGTAGTGGTGGCATACATTGTACTGTACCTGACTGCAATGTTTGCACATCATAACAACCGTCCTTTAACGGTGACCGGCCGACACTGGTATAGCCGGCTACTTTAATGCAGTACGTTGTATATGGCTTCAATCCTCTGATGGTGGCAGTTGTTGCAGTTGTGTTCAGGCTAAACCGAGCAAACTGATCCTTCACATTGTAAAACACCGTGTATCCGACGATTTTGCCATTTTGTTCCTTTGGGAATATTTCATGCCACATGACTCTGATGGTGTGAGCGTCCTCTGCTTCAGTTTCACCTTGTCCTTTCTTGATGACTGGATCAGCACTGGGAGCTGTTTGTCACAAACAAAACAGTCAGTTATGACTAGTTACACAAGTAGGAACATAACAGCTTGACTAATAATTATGTCCATCACGACTCAAGACCATCTTACTGTACTGAATTCAATAATGAACTTGGTTGCATTTACTATTTCCATGGTAAAAAAATACATAAATAATCAAACAAAGAAACAAATAAGTAAATAAATAAACAGCAAAGAACTCACCATCCTCAAGTGTCGTGGCATGCTCAATGTCAGAGGGGTTTCCCGAAACACTTGTTTCAGCATGCACTCGGACAAAGTACTCTGTAAATTCTTCCAGGTCTGTCAGATCATAGGTAGTTGTTGCTGTATTCACCGACATATCCAGGAAGTCTGTTGCCTTACCATATGACACTACATATTTTCTAATAATTCCATTTTCTTTTAATGGTTCTTGCCACGATACTCTGATTGATGTGGATGACAATACCGAAAGCTGCAAGTTCCGTGGAGGTGTAGGAGCTGAAAATAAAGGAACAAGATAGCAATAAGTCATGAAGTTTTACTTGAATATCAGGTAATTCAAGATGGCCGCCCATTAATGTGTTTAGCAGAAAAGGAAGAAAGGGGAAAATGTCTAAATAATTTAAAAATTGGTTTGAATCACACCAATTATCGGCTGTTTTTCTGAATATACACTTTCGAAATGTTTTTTTTCCAACTGGCCCTTCTCAACGTGTATAATTCTCATGACACCTTCCATTTACGGTATGCGATCAATGATCGTTTGCAAATAATAATCAATCAAATATCGTTTAAACATAATTGCAACCAATCACTGAAACAGTAAGCTTAACAGTAAAACGTAATAGGCTGTTCAAGATTAAAAAAACGCAGTCGTCAACCATCTTGAAGTGGGCATAAAAAGTACCCCTGAACGAATACTGATTACTAGATCCGTGCGTGTAAATCCGCTGTTTGGACCGGACTGACTCGTAAGCTTACGGATTCAGACTTGTATTCGTGGTCTTGTCAATTTTCAACCTAAACAATGTCTGTCTTGATAATGACGTCTGCAACATCGGAACGTCGTCTCGCTTTAACGTTTGTACTTACAGCAAAATGCTTGAGCAATAGTTCGTCTTGACACCAAAAAAATAAGAGCGCAACTTTATAAAAATAGTTCATTTTCAGGGGAATTTGTGGATTTCTTGTGACTGTTCAACATTAATTGACCTTAATTCCTCCTGAGATTATACTAATAAAGAATTGCACAAATGTATGTGTTTGACTTGAAAGGCATTTCTCTGGGTTCATATAGTAGGCAGTAATAACCATAAACGCTAACACGCGGACCGCTATGGAAACAGCAAGTTCAGTTCTTAATTTTAAACATTTAACAATGGACGGTATGGCTACTGCATCTACTACAGAAAAGATATGGACTTCCTAAAACATATACACCTGATTGAAGAAACGTCGTGTGAAAAGCATATACTAAGAAGGATACGACCCAATGGTTTTCTGGGAAGTGGGAAAACTTGCTTCTATTCTCAGGACTGTGCAGATAATATTAACATAATGCACCCATATCTACTTCAAAACCTTCTTAGGAATGAAAATAATTTGAATATCAATATATGGAACTGAGCAGCACGCTTGCCGGTGTTGTCTTCCCAGAATTCTAACGTGTCGCATCGTTCTCGGTTTGTACTTTGCATCCGACAACGTTTTATCAATCAGGTGTAATAACATTCATAAAGTAACATATCATTTGGACACTAACTTCCTTCATTTGGAGATCTACTGATAGTTGCACTGAATTTTCCAACCCCAACTGAAGTGAAGCCTGCTATTCTGACATAGTATCTTGCATACTCGAGACTGGCGATTGTGTACGTGAACTGATCTGGCCGGACTTCCACAGTCTTTTCAACTCCAGATCCCTCTTTTCTGTAGTAGATTCGGTAGCCAATAAGCTTTCCCTGTTGTTCCTTTTGAGGTATAGCGTCCCATTTAACGTCCAACGAAAGAGCAGAACTAGAATCTAATGCGAAGTTTCCAGGTGCAGCAGAGGGAACTGTCAAAATCAACAAAATTTGTGGCTGGATCAGTTTCATATACAAGCTTATCATAAGTAAACTACAAACTAGTTAGCTGCTGGATCGATTAAAGCTCTTGGTAATCGTTTGGCAGCAAATCAGTGGAGTTTAAAAATTTATCCTAAAACTTTCAGTACTGACTTCTTGGGAAATGTCAAGCCAACGAACAAGCCAACACGGTCATTCTTCTTGGACACTTCGTTTTGTTCTCACTAAAACCAGGGATCCACATTAGCAGTCGTCAGGTCGTCTGAGACGACTATAAAGTGCTACGGACGAGTATCAAAAATCGCAAACTCGTCCGGTGGACGAGTAAGTTTTAAGGAGCAAATTTTTTTCCTTTAATTTCTCACCAGTCAATGTACCTGAGTTTTGAATGTCCACCAGCCATTTAGTGATTCCGTACTGTAGTAAACAGAAGATTAATATTCTGCAAACTTCGTTTCGTTGCGCATACGACCATACGACATCTTTCTCTCAGAAGGGAAAAGTTTGCAGGCTCAATTTTTTGTTCTCGACTACTGAAATATGCAAACACGAAGACTATCACTCTTTGGCCGCATGTGAGTTTCGCAAAATGTAGCACTACTTTGACATGGTGTTGCCACCACAGCAGAAAAAAAAAATGGTGAGCCTTCCGAGCCAAGTTCTAAATACGAACAAGAATAGTGAACGCGTGCATTTTCACAACATCATGGTAGCACAACAGGCAGGTGGAGACTTCGATGTCGTTGACAGGGAGAGGATTTAGATGGGAATGACAGTAGTGTTGAGGATGCAAGTGACACGAACAGCGATGTTGAAAAATGCCAAATTGAAAGTTTGATCAAGAAGTACTTGTAATTTAAGTAAATGTACCAAATCAATGCAAAGTAGGTCTATCTTTTTATTCCGTGTAGTTGAGTTTGTAAAATGAAAGTGACAGGAGCCTTACTACGGTACCGCTGCAGTAACATAGTGAAAATAAAATGCAACCTTTCCACTTACTTGTTAACCTTCAGTTTTTGACTGTATTTTAATTATTAAACAATTTTGAACGGGCGAGTAAAATTTTGCCAGGGCAAGTATCTTTTCTGACATCCTTGCCCGGCTGACGAGTTTCAAAAAAAGCTAATATGGATCCCTGTAAAACTGTTTTCGTGAGGCAAGCTCGGTTTGGATCGTCAAGCTTTCCTATCTCGAAGCGACCCGGTGAAGTTTCGGCAACCTGTCCATCATCTTTAAGCGTCTGAAAAGCTTGCAGGTTCTTTTAACTCTTATCGACTTTGCCGTCATTTCGAAAAAAGCGCGACACGAGTTTCGCAGTAATAACAAACGTAACTCCTGTAACTCTTCAAATGCCTTGTACTTCTGTATGTAAAATGTATGGGAAACATTTCACTTGAAATAAATGCTGTGCTGAAAATCGTGGAGATGCAATGACTTGTGTGAATCTTTTCCGTCTTTTTGTGGACACTGTCAGGTGCACTGTTATCAACAGCTAGGGACATTAATATATAGATTTAGCCAAGCCTAAGAGCGGAACCCCCTATTTTGTTTTTTTTTTTTTAGTTTGTTTGTTTGTTTTTTTGCTGACACTTATTAATTTGTGAAAATACTCTCATTCAAGTCGTTAAATTCATTAAAAAAAAAAAATTATATCCTCGCCTTCCACCAAAAAGACAACTGAGGATTCTTTTGAATTGTTTTTTTTTTCCATTAACAAATTTGTTTTTGACTTTTGTTCCTTTGCTTGTTTTGCTACAACGCGGGTAAACATGCGATTTCGCGCCAAACACAGGGTATTCAGCACAGGGTTACATCCAGTGTATGAAGTCTATTGGTGACCCTGTGGTGCGGACGGACGGACGTACGGACGTATGGTCATGTGACTATTACGTCACTACCCAAATTTCTTGGCTTGATAGGTTACCAAATTTCCTTAGCAATGGTGCTCCGCTGACGCGCTAGCGCGCGGGCTCCGCTATGAATATGTGGTCATGGAAACTCGAACATACAGGTATGCTTTCAAAGAAATTTTCTCAGCCCAGTCGACTTCATATAACGGAGGAGAGTGTTCATGTCAGTCAATGTTTTCTCAGTACATACTATTGACACTTCCCTGGCAGGGTTCTATCTAGGGTATTTGAGGGGTAGAAGCCCCCCTCCCTCCCAAAATGCCCAGCTCCCCCCTTCAAAAATATTGTTATCGTTACAGTACAATATATAAGTAACTATATCGGAAAAATCATCCAGACGCGACGAGGTCAGTGCACATGAAGTAAGTATTCCCTGTCTAAGGACACTATACGACACTATATGACAAGGAACATTGGGTATGATAAACATTATCTCAAAATTGTGTCTCAAAATGCTCCAGATTGCATCTCAGCGCATATTCATTTCAAAACATTTCCAGGGGGCATGCCCTGTAACACGACCAAAACGAGCGTGGCCCTTCCCATACGGGCGAATATTTTTACTGGTGTCCAGCGCCGACCGCGGTCAAATGGGACTATCGGGATCCTCACGGATCCATGGCGGCCTATTTTGAGATGCTATTATGATTTTGTGCAGTGGATAATTCTCTTGGGACACGAGGTATGTGCAATTGGTTTTGAGAAAATCACTTGTATGTCTTCCTTTTGTCAAGTCGCAAGTCAGAATGGGAGCCTGAACTATATTTGTGGGTAAATCCGAGCGAATTCCGAAACGTGTCGAGCGGCGATAGTGGCTGAATCGGGCCAAATTACTCTTTCCTTGTCAATGTATTATACACGTACTAACACAGTTAAGTAAATGGACCTAAAACTGCTCAAAATGCTTTGTAAGGATAGCAAACAACACCATGTAATATTTCATGAACTTTATTCAGTGAGTTCGTTGTTATGTATTGCTCAAAATGTTCGCTTCGAAATCCCATACAAAGTCTTACATTTTAAAACGCCATTTTTAACAATATTCAAATATTATGTTTGGGTGTCCTGTGATGCTACAAAACGTCTCAAATTGCCACAAATCAGAAAGAAGTCGAAATAAAAAAAAATAATTTGCCTTATTTCATTGTTGTATTGGTCATTATTTGAGGGCTTCCTGGGTTGGTTCAAAGCTTTTTGGGCGAGAAATTGAGGTTTTATTTTTCATGTTTGCTGAATGTTAACAATTAATTAAAGGTAGGAAACAGTTTCACACTGCACCTCACTTGAGGTTCGATAAATTCCATCCCAATAAACGAATTGTTAACCGGAAATAGAGAAATAATAGAAAGCCCGCGAAATTCACTCGCCTTACTTGACACCAAGAGCACGCTATAATGTCCTTGTGCGACAGTGCGACTCCGCAGTGTCGTCTTTTGCTTGTGGATAATCTTACTCAGCCTCTCCCCGGCTGAAGGCAATTTTGTCATCGAAACGCGGCTCGCAAAGATTCATGTGTGCACTTCAAACGAAAACGCATACCAGGAAAGGCGAATTTCGTATTTAAGAGGGATTTTCGACGGCTTAAAATAGGATCTGGAACCCATGAGAGAGAACAGAGGTATGCAAAAGACACAAGAATACACCTTTGAAGTGTGAGGGCAATTCGTTTATTGGGATAAAATTTAACGAACCTCGAGTGAGGTGCAGTGTGAAACTGTTTCCTGCCTTCAATTAATTGTTAACATTCAGCAAACATGAAAAATAAAAACCTCAATTTCTCGCCCAAAAAGCTTTAAACCAGCCCAGGAAGCCCTCAAATAATGACCGATACAACAATGAAATAAGGCAAATTATTTTTATTTCGACTTCTTTCTGATTTGTGGCAATTTGAGACGTTTTGTAGCATTTCCATACAGAGCCTTAAATGTTGCCGATGTAATTATTATGCATAGCATGTCGATATCTTTATTATGCATAGCGTGGAAAAAACAGTCTAATTAATGCGCAGCTCTCAACTTTAGCTTGGGCTGCCTGTGCTCCCCCAAACTATAAATCCTGGATAGAACCCTGTCTGGTCATGAATCTTATGATAAAACTCTGAAATTGTTGCTTGCTCTCGCTAATTACAAAAGTCGCAAGGTTTTTTCTTTCTTCGGGATTATAAAACTCGCTCGTAAATGTTCGTATTCCTTGTTGCCTAGACTTAGCCGGCAATCTTTTCCGAGACCTTTTTTTTTCCGCTTTCAATTAGAGTCCTAAAGGAGTTCTAGACTTAGTCGGCAATCTTTTCCGAGACTTTTTTTTCCGCTTTCAATTAGAGTCCTAAAGGTTTTGAGATTTTGTTTCGTGATTTGAATTTCCCGGAAGCTAGTGACAGCGAGCCAAAAATATGCATTCGGACCCTTTCCTTAGTAATGGCCCTTACTGTACAGTAAAATCCCGACCGAAAACTAACCAGAGTACTCCAAATAGCCTGGAGAACTATTTGCCATATACATGTACGTAATAACGTAGCTTAATAAACAGTCCCTGGATAACAAATAAGCAATTAATGGAACATTATCACCTACACTGTAGTGAAATCAGACCGTATACACAAGCTCGTTATTAAAAAAAAAAAAAAAAATCCAGACTTACCAGATTCGCTTGTTGTCACTCTCAATGGCATTGTCCAAGGACCCTCTCCCTTATCATTAAACGCTCGCACTTGGATATCATACTGAGTGTATGGTGTCAACTTATCAAGTGTTGCCACCTTGTTGGCTGTTATCACTTTTTGAGATGGGACTGAAGTCCCAACCTCTATCCACCATACATTATAACCTGTGATGTTATCACCACCATCTGTTGGTGTATCCCACGTGATAGTGACGGAAGTGTTTGAAGTAAAAGTTGTTTTAAGTGACAATGGTTTACCTGGTAAACCTTAAAACAAACAAACAAACAAACAAGTTAATTAATTAATTAATTAATTACTAGCCCATTTCAACGTTGTGTGCTTAAGCAATCTCGCCTTTTAGTGGGAGTAATGCTAGAGGTACATACTTAACTACATACTAAATTCTTCATTGCTATGGTTTGATGGTATGAGGCACCCAACTATGGAGCAACCTTTAAGACACTTTCCAAGCTCATGAAATGGTAGTGAGAGAAAATGAAATTATGCAAGGTTAAATGTATCTACATGTAGCCTCCATACCTGCTGTCATGTTTCCACCATAGAGCTCCATCCTTAGGGCACATCTGTTGTTGCAGTTTGTTGGATGCAATCTTATATACTGTGCTATGACTGAAGGATTCAAAACCACTGTCTTGACACTAGCATTATCCACATTGCCTTCAATCACCTTAATAAAAGCAAAGAAAAAATAAATGATTTTATGCAAACTTAGAAAAAAACGTAACTATATTAGTTACTAAGAAGCTACTACAATTAATGTATAATGTACGGTAAAAGTGATATTACAGGACTTTAAAGAGACTGAGGTTCACACGGCTCTGTGCATGTGTAGGAATCAAATAACTTTTTTCCGATTTATTAGTAATTCTATCGGTTAAAGGAGAAGGTCACTCCAGAAACAGAGTATATTTTTAAAACAACATTAAAAAGATAACACTATTTAAGTTGAGTTACTGACCATGGTTTCAGCTTCTAAAGTGCATCCGATCCCACTGAAATTCCTCTCCAAAAAGGGGCCAAAATCCAACACTGCTTGCCGCCATTTTGAACAGTACTTAGCAGCCTGGCCGCTTGTCCGTGACGTCAAAATGTACAATGAGACCAGTGGTCGGGTAATGTGGGCTTGTCTTTTAGAGCCCATGTTACCGGTTAGGTGGCTAAGTACGATTTAAAATGGCGGCGTGCAGTGTTGAATTTTGACCCTCTTTGGAGAGGGATTTCAGTGGGATCAGATGCACTTTAGAAGCTAAAACCACAGTCAGTAACTCAACTTAGTGTTATCTTTTTATTTGGCAATTTCAAAAATTACACTGTTTCTGGAGTGACCTTCTCCTTTAACAATCCCACTCACATGTATCTCAGCGATCATATACTGTATACTGTAGTAAGCCCAAGCAGAACAGCGGAGGACTAAATTCATGAAATATTAGTGGATTGTACAAACACTGCCAACATTGAATTTATTGTTGACCCGAAGGTTTTATTCCATGGTTGATGAATTTACCACTATTTGCATGCGCTTTGGTCAAATGGCTGCCAGGGGCATGTCCAGATAGCTGAGAAATCATTCACGCAAAACTTTGGCAAGAAAATTTCACACCCAAGCAATCTACTCGCTTCTGGACATTCTTTACCAATGTTATGAAATAATATTGCTTGCGTACTCGCTACAGCATGTACAGGTGAAAAAAACAGCATTTAGATTCACAAGTATGTGCTAAACTGTGAACCCTTCCCTTTAAGTGTATACTTAATGGATCCTAATGGAAGTTGTGCTTTATCCAGAATCAGGTACAATCATGTAGTTGGTAGATTGCACCTAAGAATTGTAGATTATTCTCCACCTAAGAAATAACATAAAATTATCAGTTCAAATAAATGATTATTTTACATGTACCTTAACTCCTTGAAAGGTATAATTCACCCATGTATTTCCATCATTCCCATAACTCAAGTAATACTGTTTAACAAAGGAACTTGGAATTCTGTCACTCTGAAAACCTTGCGTAGCAATTCCAGTGATGTTAGTCACTTTCTGTAGATTTACTTTTATCCATGGATGGTTATCACTTTGGTGAGGAATCCACGCTTTTTGGTTCCCTAATCTTGCATTATAAGCATATGAATCAGAATTTAACACAGATGATGCTTTGATGTCACTGTCAGGGATTGTGCCTCTTGCCAGGCCAAGATCTACAGGTGTGGAATAATTAGCACCACCTGCAATAAAGATGCAGAGAAAATTAAAAAAAAAAAAGGAAAAGAGAATAACAGATCATGTGCAAGGCTGTAATCTACAATAGCCACTCCACAGTCCATTTTGGCTGTGACATCATCATGGACTATGAATTGTACCTTATGTCTCGACAAGTAAATTTGTGGTATATAATTATGTTTGTGGTGGAGTAGTGGTGAGCCCATCAGACTTTTCACCAGGAGATCAACAGGTTGGTGGTTCGATCAAGGTTTGGTCTCAGTATTATGTCCATTGTTGCTTCCTAGACAAGACATTGTCTCTTTCTACCCCTGGTGTATAAAATGGGTACCAGTAAAACAACTAGCTGAGAAAGCAGAGGGTAACCTTACAATTATTGACTAGTAATCTCACCTAGGAAAAAAAGGGGACGGGGTATGAGTACAGAGGTGTGGTCATACTTCCAGTCGCTTTGAACACACTACAGGAACTGTGTGGGCTACCTGTGGCACAAGTCTGATCTTCCACGTACCTCCCTCACCATGGCTACAGTGTATTCACTTCCTACACTGCTCATGTACATTGTAGGTTCTTCTTCAGAATCAATAATTTATGCAAATAGTTTACATTTAACTACCTTATTCTCACTAAATTTCGCAAGTATTAAATTTCGCAAAAAATCTCGGGCCATATTTCGCGAGTATTAAATTTCGCGATTTTGAGAGGAAATATTTAGAATTGGAGTGTATTAAATTTTGCGATTTTTTTTCTATATTTCTTCAATATGTAGCTTTGACCTCAGAACTATAACAAAATAATTAACAAGATTGTCATCGTAAACAATAGCAAACAAAACAAGCTTAACATAACAAAGCATAAGGTATTCCACAGTTTAAATACCCGATAGCTGCAGAGGACAGTTTGGACAGCGAGAGTGATGCAGTGGAAGAAAAACTGATGGACAAAATCAGAAAAAAAACTCCTAAACATGAAGCTAAGACATTTTGGAATATAACTAATAACAGTAATAAAGCAGCAGCTTAAATTTCATTATTTTATTGACATTATATAGTATTAAATTTCGCGATTTTAACCTTCGCGTGTCCTTAATTTCACGAGTATTAAATTTCGCGATTTTGAACAAATCGCGAAAATCGCAAAATTTAGTACTCGCGAAATTAAGTGAGAATAAGGTATACATGGGTACAATGGATATGTAGTATTACAAGACATTTTTAAATAACCAATTGTGTTCAGTTGCAAAGAGAACTATGAGCTATTTACAATGTACATGATAAAAGCACACACAGAGGCAAACAGGTTTTCTGCTGCCAGAAAAAAATGCCAATACTGACGCGGCAAGAAAAGATGATAGAATTTACATTATGAGCCAAAGTGCGAAAGATTGGCTCAAGTTTCGCAAAGTTACACATAAAATCAAACTTGCAAACTTTGCTGCACCAGTCAGAGTCACCAGTGTGACAAAAGTTTGATTCTGCAGGAAAAAAAGCAAAACCAGGTTGGGCTTATTACTAGATCTATTGTGTAGTTCCAGAAAAAAATCCTTACATATACCCACCCCTGGAATTTCTTGGGGGGAGGGACGGTGCAAAACAAAACCCTTCCAAGGGGGAAGTATGGATATTTCTGGACCTAGTTTCCCTCCTCTCATCATTATCTTGTATATTCTTGTTGATCTGGAATGATGAGGGAAACAAGTTTGTCACACAGCTCCTCTTAAAACAATTTGAAGCAGTAGGTTCCATAGTTTCTCAATCTAATGCCAGGGGCATTTGTTTAAGACTCAGCCTCATGGACCCAGCATTTTTTTTTTCACACCCAGCAATTGTTTGGGGCTAAGTGAATTTTTCACCATTTCAGTCAGCATTTAAAAAAATAATAATTATAATAAGCAGTGGAAATTTATTGAATTAAGAATCAAGTTTCAACGAAAACATTCATTTCACCAAGTGGGAAAAGTGTCATCAACTTTGTCTTATCCCAGTGAATCAGGTAATTAGGTATTTTAGTACATATGTAATGTAGTATATTTTTAAATTTTTAAATGTTATTTTTATTATTCTTGTAAAGCCCTATTGATCAGGATATGTAAATACATGTAGCACTATTAAATATAAGCTATTAAATTATTTATTTATTTCAGCTGTCATTAAGCCAAAAAATGTCATTGACAAGAACAGAAACAGCATGAACAGTAACAAAAAAATGCTGTCTCAAGTGTCTGTATCCATCTGAAGTATTAATTAACACCAGCCACTCAAATGAATTCTGGGTCCACAAACAAAATTTAATGTTAGCGGCAGTTTTTTAAAAACTCTGAACCTCGTAGACCCAGTATTTATTTGAATCTGGCAATTATTCAAAGCCCAGCATTAATTTACTCTAGAAAATATGGTAGCATAAAAAAATGTATTTCGACAAGAAGTGACAGTTGTTGATTGCTTGCAAGGAATGTTCATTAATTGTGATTAGTAACCACAATAAATAAATGTCTGTAGACAGCAAAATTGCTAGCTGGAGGCATATTTTTAGAGGGTGTACATAACATTGTAAGTGCTACTACACACTGTTGTTGTATGTACATGTACAGTAAATAACTACACGTACTGTACCGGTCAAATGTAAGTTGACAGTTCGACTCGAACCTTGGTTCTCAAATTGATTAACTCGATTCTCGTAGAATGATAACTACCGATGGAACAACGTAATAGAATATTTGCACTTTCTTGGTTACCTAAACTGCTTTGCACGAACAGCCGAAAATTGGGTATGAATCACCATGCTGGAAACTGGCAATGAATCCACTGGGTACGAAACTTGTAACTGTAAAATGTTTATAAAGTGTTTGTTTTCCTGAGCTTTTAAGCAACTCAGACTCTCAGCAGAAGTTTATGCCTCTCTGCTTCACCTGGAAACATAAATTCACATACATGTACATTTGGAAATTCAGGATTGCTTGTAATCAACAATTGAAAGCAACAACAGTGAAAAAGGAAAAAAAACACTTGAGATTTTAAGTAGTTGTCGAGTGAATACACTTTAATTCTTGTGTTTTAGCAAAGCAGCTGTTTTTGACTGCAACAATTTCCCTGACATTAAAAACATAATAGTTCATTTACCCTAATTAAAGGAGTAAAGGGGCAGTGAATTCGAAAAATGTGCCATTTGTCATTTAATTGAATCAAACTGCAGCACTTGCACTGATTGACTGTATATGCAACACTCACGAGTTCAGTCCATTTGTCTGATTAATATTTATTTCTCAAGAAATCACTCCAGCGACAAGGTCATTATTAAATATTAGTTTCTCGACTCAAAACTCGAAAGATGTCTTGAAATTCTCAAAATTCGACTGGAGACTCTATATTTTCGAGAATCAAGAATTAGTCTCGAGATGCGAGAATCGCCAGACACAAGGGACCGTCAACTTACATTTGACTGGTACTATAGGACGGCTGGTGTACATGCCCCGGCCTCAAAATACAGTGTATGGTCACCAAAGGAACAGAGCTACGGTGGAAGTGTCTGTATTACGGAGGTTATATGTTGTATGCATTTTAGGTATTTTAAGATAAGATTGGTCTTATAGAGACAAAGTGATCTCTGTAAGAAAGGGTGTCTTATTAGTCTGAAAGAGACGGATAAGACAAAAAGAGGGTGTCTTATTGGTCTTATAGAGACAAAATGAACTCTGTAAAAAGGGTGTCCATATATCATAAGGGTTTCGGCATGAGGACGTTCAATTGCATTGATTAACAATGATAACTTAATTGGAATGCATAAGGATTTTAAAACTTAAAGAGCCCAATCACATTGTATAGATCTTCTGACACGCTCAATGGTAGGAGTCTCTTAGTTGTCCAGGGTAGACGGTACAGGTAAATAATTGATTAAGTACTGATCAATTGGCAATCCTCTTAATTATAAGCCAAGAAGAAGCTGCACTTTGCGATCAAGGATAATTAATGTTAGCTTATATTTTAAAATGGTATACAGCCAGGTATCTTGTACAATTTTTTTTTTGGCAGAATGCAAGAGAAATTACAATTAACATAAAAATTATGTGTTTTATCACATATTACTGTAAACAATAAACCCACACTATAATTAGCTCAAATTTGCTTAAAATTTATACCAATCATGGAACAACAAAATGAAATTTATTTCGTGATTTCCTTGTTTGAACCTTTTTAGTGCAATACCGAATGTAAGCTTACATGCAAGTCTTTATACACTTCCTGTTATGAATTGTACATTAAAAGGAAAAATAGTCTTGAAACAAACTTTCTTAACATGGCGGTGCTGGTTAACAAAGACATCATTTTAATATAATTTGGTATCTTTTATTTAATAATTGGAAAAAATGGCAGCGGTTGGAGTGACAAAAATTGGTCATTCAAAGCCAATTTAGTACAAAAGAAGATTACGTGTTTCCATTATTATGGTCTCCGTGGTGCATAATCTCTCTTGCAAATTTGGCAGCTTGCCTGACGATCGTGTGCAAAAAGAGTTTATTTAATTTATCAAGTGTACTCTGCCTTCCAAAGCTTCACATATGTCATGTGCTAAAAACATAAAATATTTTACCCGGAAAACTAGCTGCACGAAGAAAGGGTTGACGTACATGTGTGTGATCGATGTTTATTCGTAGGGAACGTGGGCAAACCCAAATATTTTTGGCACGGCGTACAACAAACAGCTTGATTCATGGACGTCTCCAGCAAAATCAAATCAAATCATAAGAAAATTCCATACAGTGATCCATGATCACACAATATATAAACCATTAAGCGTACTTATATGCAGCTTGTTTTTATATTGAAAGTGTCATTCAAGAGTGAAAGATAAGCAAGGTACATGTAAAGATTCAAGCTTGCGTATTTTTCGCCGTCGATTGAAAAACGTTCTCATGACAAAGCAAAACATTTCAAACAGTGGCTTAGATATACTGGTTAAGTCAAGAAAAAAAGCCACACATGAATAACATGTACCAGAAGAAGGTAATCGCGATCGTGGCTAGCACCAGTCAACAAACAAAGCGACAAACGAAATCAACAAGCTTCGACGCGAATTAGCCATGAAGAACCATAGCATTTACAAAAGCAGTTTACAACGTAATTCATGGAGATGTGAGAATATTACCTGCTTCTCGAGGAAGAATATAGATGAACAGAAGCGATAGTGTCCATAAATTAGTTATCTGGCCAGTAAGCAAGGCCATTTTGCTTTAGATTTTGTGCTGACGGGGGAAAGTCATTCCGAGAATCACTTCATTTTATCTGAACGGGAAGTGACTATTTGGACACGTGACTTGAAGTGAACTTCTTCCACTGACCAATGAGGTTGGAGACGGGCGTGCCAACCGGAAGTCGACGTAGATTTCCTGTCGTGAGATTCGCGGACTTTCACATAACAAAATATAGGGGTATTTTTATGTAACATTTTATATCCTTTTTTACTCATGTCTCTAAACTACTCTTGATAACTATAAAAAGGCTTCATGTACCGTATGACGATTTTCCGCAATGTGAAAGAAAGCAATCTATCTTGCTACACGCCTACTAGAAAAACCAGAATTTTAGGCTGGCTTCCAAACGGGAGCATCAGTTGACGGATAAAAGCGTTAGTCATTGGTAGTATTCCATTAGTGTTTAAATATATGTATGAAAAAAAAAACTTCTTAACGAAATATGTAACTAAAACGTAGAACATTCATTATTATTATTATTATTATTATTATTATTATTATTATTATTATTATTATTATTATTATTATTATTATTATTATTATTAGTTACCTTAGTCCAACCCACCCACACCCTACTTCTTCCTTCCTAACAACAGTCTTATTCAAAAGTAAGCGCCTCAAAGCTAAGGCTTATACAGTACTCTACTCTACGTGCGAGTTTAGAAATCTTTCTTTTAAATTAGTAATTCATCCGGCAGAACACCCCTCAATAAAAAAAGGTAGTACTCAACAGTTATTCAGCATGGCTTGAAAGGTAAAGATTCGAAATTTATTTCATGATCAGTTTCCACATCTCAGTGCCTCCTGGGATAAATGAGAATCAAACATGCAAGTTGAAATTTATTTTGAAGTTGAAATTTATTTTGTTCAGCCCCAATAAATAACACATTGAAAAGACTGTGCCCAAAGGAATATTTGTTTGTTTGTTTGCCTTTTTGTTGTTGTTGTTGTTGTTGTTTTGTTTTGTTTTGTTTTTTTTTTGTTTAAGGTAGCTATCTCTACACGACCAGCTGTCAATAGCACGTACGGAGGCATGTTGAGGCATGTTGAGGTTTGTAGTCTGCTAAGCTTTTGATGAACAAAGAAGGAAGATCCTATCAGGATAATTAATTAAAAAGTAATCGTTTGATGACGAGGGTTACAACTGAATAAATGGGCCGTCATGGAGTGATCCAATAGAAATTTAGCGGTAAGTAATCTCTAGTTCCTTTGAGTATTAGAACTCAAAAATAAGTGAAGGAACCATTTCTATACTGCCTACCGGACCATCAAGAGAATAAAAAGGCCTATCGGAAAAAGTTAAAAGAGACAGTTCTTTCCGGTGATACTAAAATAGCCTATCCGGTATATTATTCAAGAACAGTGTGTACACGATAAATTATGCAAGTTCTCTAAATAGAGTTAAACGGCTTCTCGATCTTTTTCTGGTTTTTTTCTGACCTGTTCATCCGGCTTTCACTTAGATGTAGCCTGTGAACAGGCTCCGCGGTGGGAAAAAAAACGCGAAAAAGAACAGTCTACGCTAGGCTCGCTTCGCTCGCCGATTTTTTTTTTGTTTCAGCTTTTTTCCCCACCGCGGAGCCTGTTGACAGGCTACCTTAGGGTGCACTCTTTTGGGACTATTCTGGTTATTCTTATTCCGGTTTAGGAATAACAGAATACACGGAATTTCAATTTCGAAAAGAACGCCAATTCTGGAAACGGAATACTCATGGCAGAGGTGACCTGAGAACCACTATGTCTGCACACGCGCGGGTGGCCGCGTCGGATTTCCCGCCCAAAATTTCCCAAAAGAACGCGTATTCTGTCTATTCCGAGTAAACCGTATTCCTTTCATTCTGTTCATTCTGCTATCGGGAGCAGAATGAACGGAATGATATTCCGTTCATTCCGAAAACGGAATAGCTCCCAAAAGAACGCAAATACCGTCTATTCCGAGTATTCCTATTCCGGAATAGTCCCAAAAGAACGCACCCTTAGATATCGGACAGAAGAAACGATTCTAGACTTAGACTCCACATCCTGATACGTCACAGGAATTTTTAATTGCTAAGCTGAATGAAACATATGTCGTCTGTATATTTGAGCCTGATTAATTCAGGCTCATAACGACATACGTTTTTCACTGACCAGTTTATCTTCTGCTCTCTGGACCCAAAAGAGGAGAATTTAATTAAACTGTTTGATATTATCCAATGTCGCCACCTTTACTTGAAACGAACAATGTATAAGGGAAAGATTAGAAAAGTCCTGCACTCCGTTAGGTATGTACCTGTCTCTACTAAAAAAATCGACATCGACATCTCTGCTGCCGATGTCGTTTACCTTGAGAGGGCCTTGCCTTATTTCCCCTAGACTTCACATATATATAGATAATATATGAATTTGGTTTTCAGTTTTAAGCTTATCTGATCGATGATATGAATTAACATATCTAACAGCAATGAATTACCTGTAGTCACGGAACTAGAGCTTGGCAGGGTAGTGGAAACTGTTCTTATGGCACTAGTTAAAACGACAGACTTTATCGGCTTTGAAGTGCTTGCTAACTTTGGTGTTGGAATGGTATTTGTTGTTTGTGTTGATTGTTGTTGACTAGTAGACGATGCCGTCCAGAATTTGTGTGCTGTGACTTTACTGGTCATTTCTTGGGTGGCCACAGAGCTGCTTCCCTCGACTGTGTGATAAATTAAAGCAATCATTTATTTTATTGCTTAGCTCGCTTACTATCGTATCGCTTTAACCGATGTCATGCATACAACGTCAACCCGGCGGACCAGTTGGGGTTCTGATCTCTGGTCCCAAAAGCAACAATGAGAGACGAAATCCAGTTAAACTGTTTAAACGTTTGATGTTTACCCAACGCCCCCCCCCACCCCCACCGCCATATATAGGACAAACAAACAAAAACGAAAGCATAGAAACGTCCTGCAATCAGGTACTGTAGTTAAGGGGTTAAGGGGTTGACTCCACCAAAAAAGAAAAGAAAAGAAGAGAATGAAACAAACAAACAAACAAACAAACAAACAAAAACAAAAAACCCGACCCGATGTCTGTCCTGGGAACTAATCTCGCCCCTTACATCTCCGATGCCATAGTTTATTTGAGGGTGCATGTTACCTTATTTTCCCCAAGTTTCATGTATTATAATCATTATAAAGGTATGTGAAGGACAATGACTTACTTAAAGCCATGGAACTAGAGCTTGGCAGGACAGTCGAAACTGTTCTCACGGCTCTGGTTGAAACGACAGAGCTTGCCATTGTTTTCATTGTAACTGTTGATTGTTGTTGTCTGAAAGTCGATGTCCAGTTTTGCCATGGTGTGACTCTAAGTACTCCTCGTGTGACCACAGAGCTGCTACCCTCACCTACGTGACAAAGCAGTCGTTCTTTTTGTTGCATGCCTCACTAAATATTGTACCTCTGTAATCAATTTTACTCCGCATGTTTGGTAATAAAATAAGGGGGAATTTTTCTTACTTCTACCGCAAAGTGATGGTTTAGTTTAAAGTCGCAACAGTTTAAGAGTTAAGGAGTTTCAATTACGAAGATACGAGATATTGACTTATGGCAAACATATTCAAAGATACATAGGCCGCAAAATAAAGGAACTCACATGACGCGTTCAGAAGACCTATCAGGAAGACTGATCTTAGTAAACTGTTTAGCATTTGATGCAAAACTGCATACCTTTATTATACAGACAAGAGTGTTTTAGCTGAAAATTAACCACCCGTAAAGTTCATACGAAACTCCATCCGGGACTCGAGTGGCGTATTTTCCATATCCTCAGTAGTGAGGATATCGATGACATCATTTCTTGCTTTTACACTCCTTTCTATATAATAAAAAAGAAAATTACACGCAGGCAGCTTGAAGATATGGATTTTATTTTCTCGCGGTAAAAGACAATATTCTACTCACTCGTTACGCTCGTTCGTAAAATATTGTTTTCACCACTTGAAAAAAAAATCATATCTTCGCGCCACCGAGTAATATCCTCTATTTATGTTGTTCGTAAGATCAGGAGCCCATTACCTGGTAAGATGACGTTTTTAAATGCGTAAGATGTGATGCTTAACGCGTTACAGAGAATTCTATTCAAACCGGGCTTTTTTCGTCTTCGGGGACCCGGGGGGGGGGGCTGATTTGTGCCCAAACTCTTAACTCCAAGAATATTAAAGCTAATGACAACAGGTTGGAGGGCAGATAGGACGTCCAAAAAAGTTTCCTTTGATGTCTGCAACGTAAGCTGGTGACATGATATGACGTAACAATTAGGTCAGGTTCTCAAACGGTGACCATCGTGGATTGCAAGCTAAAGGTGGGTTTAGCTTGCTTAGTAAAAAAAGGTTATAAGCGTCCAAAGTAAGTGCCGGCACAGTGCCCCCCCCCCCCCCCCTCGGTCTGAATAGGGTTAATTTAGCAATTGTGCCAGTTTGTTTGAGATTTAGCGTCGCCTTACTGCAATAGATTTTAACGCTTAAATACTGATATTTAACGAAATGTTAATGCATAGGTAAGGATGATTTTTGCTAAAAGTGGGAAGAACTTTGTCAAACATGAATGATTGTCTACTCCGTAGCTGAAGTCAGTAGAGGCCCGCTTCAGCGTCCCTTCCCCCATCCCCCAATGTTCAAATTTGTATGACCCCTCCCTTCCTATGTCATTTTACAGCTTTGTGTTTTCATCAAAGTTCTTGTTCACCTGGTTTTGATTTGCTTAGTCAGCTGAATTTCATCCGTGACTTTTCTGTCTGTTCTTTATTTTGTTATCAGATATCCAAACAGCTTGGCTCGAAATTTGTTTTTCCGTTTGTCTTTCAGTTTATTCTGCCTTGTCTTGGCTTTCTTTCATTCACTCGTTCTCTTCTATTGTGAACCAAAAGGAAAAAAGAAATTGACAAATTTCATACGTTTTCGAAAATCGGTGATTTCTAATTAACAATTATAAAGAAAACTAATTTTACATGATCATGACAAAATGATTGTGTAGAAGAAGCTGTGAGGTTGTAGGATTATTTGTTTTGTTCTGTAACATGAACTCTGCAAACCTTCAAGCTGAGTATCCCTTGGAGCGTATGTTGGTAATATATAAGTTCCCAAGAAAAGAGGGAATGCATGATCTTAACTGTTTCCTTAAGAAAAAAAATACGAAATTACCCATGATGCTATAGCCGAGTTGTAGAACCCGATTTGTATCCAATGACAACACTCGATTACGTTCACAGGTTTCTAATTATAGATAATAGGAACTAACGTACTTGAAGTCATGACACTAGAGCTTGGCAGTACAGTCGAAACTGCTCTTGTACTTTGAGTGGTTGTGGTACTGGTTGAGACGACAGTTATCTTGGAAGTGCTAGGTAACTCAGGCATCAAGTTCAGAGAAACCGTCATTCGTGTTGATTGTCTATATCTTGTAGACCAGACAGTCTGTGGTGTAACCGGCAGTGCCTCTGACGTGACCATAGAGCTGTTTCCCTGTACTACAAAACAAAACAGTTATACAGTATTAATCATTCCTCCGTAGCCATTATCGCATCACATTTTACCATTCGTATTTATTAGGTTTAAGGAAACCACTCAGTCGCCTGTCTAAACTTAGCAATTTAAATTTAAGTATAACAGGAAAAGTTAAATGAAAAAGTGTACAGAACAGCCCAGTCCCCGTCCCTCTCTTAAAATATCCTATTCCATTGCACTTTCCATTTCCATTTTGCCATATGTGCGTGCATCAGTAAGAGCTTCCTGTTTAAATTTCGGTCTTGATTCAAAAGTTTCGGTTTCCTCATTCATTTCAGTTTCATATGTCTACGTGATCTTTGTGCCATTCCATTTCGTGTATGAACAATCTTATGCAAACATGGGTTTAGCTTTCGACTCCTTGTCTTTTCTCTATTTGTTCAGTTTCTTTTGGTTTTCCTTCTTTTCCTTCTTCCTTTCATTCGCATATTTTCGTTCGTTCTCACTCGGTTCAGAGGGCAATTGAAAATTGAATTCATTTGATGAATAATTTATCGGTGTTTCCTGTCTTTTCCCCTGTCTTGAAAGCTGCACTTTGAAAATTATATCGATTTCGAAAAAAAAGGCAAATTAGTAAGCTTATTTATATTGCTCGGCAATGTGCAGGTAATGGGAGTTTTTCAGAGTCGCCGCACTTCCTTGAGCATCCAATTCAGTATCGACGTCTTCAAGCAGTATAGTAACTCTCCTAAAGTTACACGTAGTTTCCGAAACCTGTTATATAATTTTTTCTGACCGAAAAGAAACGAATTGTAAGAGGAAGGATGGTTTGGTGACTCAAAGTTACTAACGGAAGCTGAATTATTGATGGCAAGAGTTTAATTAATTGGAATAAGGAGCTGTTCTTACAAAAGCGGCAGTCGTATAGTCTAAGAAAGGCTATGAGGGAAAAGTCTTCTAATTATCTTCTTCTTTTTATTTTTTATTTTTTTTTTGGAGTTATGACTCAAGCTTTGACACAAGATAACTTTCATCAACTCATACCAGCTCCTAGCTATGCACATGAAATTGCTTTTAGTATCGGCTATTTTGCCATGTCTTAACCTTTTATTATATACTTAATTCTAGTAAATTAATATCGCTTTTTGCGACTTACCTTCTCCGCGTGTCCAATGCTGAAAAGAAGCACACATTGCTACCCAAATTACAGTGTTGAAAATGTCCATACTTAATTCAGAAGGAGAGGAGGAATTCGACTGATACGTTACCAAAGACGAACAAATTATAAAGGATATCCAGCTGAAGCTGACGTATCATGATACAGTATTGGCTTTCAGCTGCGTCATGTCTGGGCTGAAAGGGCGTGGTACACACGGAAAGTGTGGTCGCGGATTAAGATCGATTCAGGACATCCTGTCATGGGATGTGAAGATTAACGTTATGGGAATCCCCAACAGGTCATATGAAGTTGGCACTGACCCCTATGGAAGACAACGGAATCGCATGGGAGGAAGATGAAACGGACGACGAAATCGATTCATATGAACGATTACAAGAACTGTTTAGGTGTACTTCAGGAGACCGTGGCTTCGCCATAAGCTGACAGTTGTATCGAAGATAATTAATCAGTAACGAACAGTGACACACCATGAGTGGAGTGGGTGTACGTTTATAAAAATACCGCAGTGGCACCATCCGCCATGTCGACATAAAACCATATCTTGTGGCACAAACACGAAAAACCGCCGGTATACATATTCAAAGCTACATTTAGCTACTTTGGCTCAATTCCACTCACAGGAAATACTTCATTTAGCCATCGTTATTACTAGCAGTAAAGTTCGTATTTGCTGGAACAGTAATCTTGGTTTTACCAGCAGCTATACGAGCATATTGGTAGCAGAGGAGTCAAAGAACCACAACAAGTAACTGAGCCGAGCTCGTCCTGTTGCCAACACTCGCACCCCACCCCACCCTACAAACGGGATAAACACTGGGTTAGATTTCGTGGTTCTAGATCTTGTGGTTTCCACTTTTACCACTCAGAACGCACAGATGATAAACAGTAGGTTCTCTAGAAAGTCAACGCCTTTTGACGGAGACTCGTTGTGTGGAGCCCCTTCCTTCCCGGAGTGCAACTTTCTTTACCTATGCCTTAGATCTTATTGATGCTGTAAGCATATCACGACCATATGAAGCAGCGAGTTACTGTAACTATAAAAGCTCTCGCTCGTTTTAGCTCATTCTTCCCCAGGTGTTCCAATTATTTGTACCGAGGTCTCCGCTGCTAAAACTCCCAATCAGTTGTAATTTCTGAATAATTTTTCCTTTTGATAGTTCTAAATCCCTAACAATTGATAGTTAACAAATGAGGATCTAAGGGAGGGCATAGTTTACCCATTTGACAGCAAATAATAGGGCACCAAGAGCACTTGTTTTCTTTTTCTGACCATTCCGATGCTTCGAGACTACGGCATTTCACCTTATAGGCAGGTCTGGAACCGCCATTGGTTAAATCCTGTATTTTGTTGTAATCTCTTTTCTTCACAAATAATGGTAACATCAGCACCAAAACGTAGTCTTCCATGGTATACAGCTATTTCAATTACCGTTGTCAGAAAGCCTAAGCGACAAGACTGCAAGGTGATATGGGTAATTTATTAATAAACGTACCAAACATCAGGCTATGAATCACCCCTGCGGAAAATAAATCACATAGATAAGCGTTTATCATAGGTACTGTGACCCATCCTATGGCAGAAACAATCGTGAAATTGAAGCCGAATCACACAAGATTTACAGCTATCCATACTAACTTTCGGTCTTCTGCAAGCTGGCGTAAGGTCTAGACTTGAAAATCTGACAACGTTATTTGAAATAGCTGTATAAATTCCGACATCCAACTCCTACAAATTCCGAACTTTTTCCTGTTCCCTTTTTACAAAGGTCTAAATCAACGAAACAGTAGCCAGGAATAGCTTTTGTATCGGGTTCCATCCCTCTCTCGTCCTACCCCTTTTTTTTAAACTACGAAGAAATAACAAAAATAACAGTTAGACGTTTTTTTATCATTGTTTGTTATTTTTAAGACAACCAATTCATGCAAAATATATTTATTACTTTTTTTTTTCTATACAGTGGACCTGTCGCCCACCCCGGCCTTCCTCATGGCCACCCTGTTAATACGGTCATCCGGTTACTAAGCTAGGGAAGAAACAACAATATTTCAACGGTGTAAAGCACACACAGCTACTCGTCTTTATTCACTTTCTTTCTATCGACCCCTTCCCCTTCCCCCTCTTACGGCTACCCCGTTATTAGGGCCACTGTATTGTGCTCCCCCCCCCAAAAAAAAACAAGCTCGTGCAGTCATTTTTCTTATGTGACAACCTCGTTTAATAAAGCCAGGTTTCGTGGGCCGGTGGTGGCTGGAATAACACGAGCTCATCATATTCTTTGTTATCTAGGAAATCCTGTAAGTTTAAGTAAACAAATGAACCAATTACCTTAGGAAACAGGAATATTTTAGCTGTGTTTAAGGCGCGCGCATTTTAATCTTATTTTAACTCACGTCTACCTAAATGTTCGATCATCAAATTTTTCTTGCATTTCATCTATTGTAGTTTATGTCCATTATCCCTTATTTCATTTTGTCAGAACAAGGACGAATAAAAATTGAATAAAATAACGCTTTCTGACGACCAGGCCATATTTGCCCAGTCCAGCTATAGCCGCTCTACCTACCTTTAGTCTACAACACAAACTCTTGTTTTTACCAACACATCCGGTAGTGACCTTAATTGTATCCTGTTCCAGACTCTCATCAAGTGGTAAGGGCGGCGAAAATTGGAAAAAGGTCGCAAAATGAGACGCTTGGGATCTCGGCCGAGGAGCCTGGGACAGGATACAAATTCATACGTATAGGCTCTACCTCAGACTATACTTAAGACCTCGTTATTTACAATCAACTCAACTGGGCACGGAGAGACCCATTTGTAAGAAAAATCTACGTTTATTTATAATACTGAAACCCAGTAATTGAGGACAACGTGGTGTCGTGGACTAAAATTTATACTGTATGTGCTCGCTGACATCTACAATTTCGGTATTTCGAATTAACTAAATGCAAGTTACTTAATGTCACCTTGCCAGTTCACAGCGCGGTTTCAAAACCAGTGTGTCATGTCTGGTTCAAGCGTTTCTTCTGCGCGCTTTCCTGCTACAATGTACTAGTCGTAAATTTTGTTGTGATTAATCACAGCTAGTAATTTCTTTCGTTTTGGTTTTAACACAACCAGTTGAAAGCCGCTCTGTCTACTAAGCTAACTCTCTCGATTGTACCAAAATAGAATGGATACGGAAAGTATCAAAAGGATACGGAAAGTATCAAAAGGTTTCTCCTTGAAATTGTCCACGAAATAGGAGCCATTTTTCGGTTCTTATATACAAAGTATTTTTCATATCTTACACTCCTGTGGATTGTACATTTGCGTAGGTTGGTTCCGAGGAGTCTGGGCCGGTTTTATGGAATACGTCAGTTGGTACTACGTCAGCATACACAGTGGGCTCATACGTGGCAGGTTTGTGTGCTTTCACTTCGTCCTTGGTGTCGTCAAAATCAGCAAGTTGAGCATAGACAAGATCTCCTTTCTTTGGCTGTAAACAATAAATAAGGAATTTATGAGGATTAGCTGATCAAGAATGCCACACTGATAAGGCCTTTAATTCACTTTTTATTTTATTTTATGTTATTTTACTATTATCATTTTTTGCAACATCAACAACGACGACGACGACGACGTCACTAAAACGACAACACCGATCTCGAAAACGATTTGCCATGGCAACGACCTTGACCAATAAAGTTTGTCAAATAATGGCTTTTTGGGCACGAAAGGTAATTTTAAGGCCAGGCTTTGGGAGCCCTTGGGTGGCCGGCACCCCTTTCTATTGCAAGTGTAAAATAATTCACGGCCGTGTCTTGTAAATGGTGTATTACATTACGTACCTTTTTGTTCGCCTTGTTTACCATAGCGTACTCACACTCCCCCTTAGGAGGTTCTTCTTTGGTAACAGGGTGCGCGTTATTGGTGTCCGGCGTTCCGAGCAGCTTTGCAGCTTCAACAGAATTCACGGATTCGTATTGGTTTTCTAGTTGTTTCCTAAAAGAGTAAGAACTGCCTTTTCATACATAAATTAACCTATAAGTTTACAGATAGGATTAACGATACGATGAAGCCTACAGATCATAGGACCAGGGACGGAAGGCGAAGGGGAGGGGGAGGAATGTCATCCAAAGGTGAGTGGGGTGCTTTACGTTTATTCTGAAAATCAAAAAGATGTTTCTTGGGCGTGGCCACCTTTCCACACTTTAGAGGTGCCAGTTCTCTGAGAAAGAGGGTGCATCGTAAATAGGGAAAGAAATATTTTGAACTTCACAACGTAAAAAATGAAGCTGTAACTCAGTGGTTAGAGCATTATTATCATCATCATCATCATCATCATCATCATTAACAGCAACAACAACAAAGAAGTACTTACGATGACGATTTTTGTGGACTTTCAGCATCTGAAATTTAAAATATCATTTATTTAAAATACATAATTAATTAAGGTGCTTGATTACGGTGCTTGTAAGCACTGAGAGTGATATGATATGATCGTGTCCTATGTCCACGTACCCTAAAGTTGTTGCATGGAATGAAAATGCGCAACTTTACTGATCTTTTTGTTTTTCTCCAGAATCCAGAAATTCAGATAACACTGAACGCGATAAAGGCCTTCGGAACACGCATTACATCGACAAGAATCACAGGGTGCACTTCATACTGACGATCACATATTCATAGCATGTACAAAAATCACCTTTCCCACGTTGTTTCTTGCGTCTCATGACAACGATTATTCCTAGGACGATCAGTGCAAGAAACAAGAGGGCTCCTAGGGACACCGCTACTATTACGGGTGTGGAGTCATTTTTGTCATCCGTCAGTTCACTTTTGCTTGGAGCTGAGGCAGGGGTTGTAGATGCTGTTGGAAGAAGAAAAAAAAAATGATTCGACTTTCAGCTACAATTAAATGGCGAAAGCATCTTAAGGGAAATGTCTCTTAAGAGTAATTTCAATGAGGACGGATTTTTTTTTCTTTGGAGGGGAGGGGGGAATTGGATTTGGAGCATTGAATTAAGTTGCAATTGCCGGCCGTTGGTACCTTTGTGACCCTTAAGAGCGGTGCACGCCATGCAGCCGTGGGTATACAAGGAAGTGATAATCTTATGTGACTGATCCTCAGGACTAGTAGATCATACTCAACATGTCAGTTTGTATTTTTTTTTTATCACATGAGCTACCTCTAGATTGTTTTTTAACTTGAAAAAATCCTCCGATACTAAACAACGTTTTATTCTAACCTGTGTGGTCATAGGTTGCTTTACTTGTACTTCTCCTTTGTGATACGGCAGAAGTAGTGTGTCTTGGCGGCGACGTAGCCGTTGATACTTGTTCATGATGCATACAGACGCCCTGGCAGTTGTCTGTAGGAGAAAAGGATGGTCGAAAATGCTATTAACGTTACTATTACTTAATGCGCTCATCTCACTTTCCATGAGCTTATACTAAACGATATACTCCGCACCGGGTTGCCTGTGTACATGTTCATGTACGCGAACATTGACTGAATAGTAATGATTGTTTTATATAATAGTCAGCCCATGGATCAGTAAAAAGGTTAAAAAGTACCAGAACATTTGTCTCTGTTGTAGCTTTTTTTCGCCATATATTTCTCGTAGGGTATAAGCTAATAGCTGGTTAGTATAGGCAAAATCAGAGAGAGTTATCTACACAGTAAAAAATAAATAAATAAATATAAATAACAAAAACTATTCTCCGAGGGCGCCCTGGATATCGAATGATGGATAAGGCGCCGAGTTGATTATAATCATCCGATACCTAGCAAGCTTCTAATTGTTAGAGAATCAAAAAAGCAAAAAAACAAAACGAGAAAAGAGATATAAAGGGATAAAGAAACGGTCACATGACTGAACAAAGAAAAGAACCAAAAACCTTAAGAAGTGTTGCAGCGTTTCTTTGCAAAGCAGAATGAATCAATAAAACTGATCCGAAGTGAACGACGTGACACAAGTTTTGGAAAAAACAGTCTTCTAATTATAGGCTTTGAAATATGGTACATGTTTGATTTTTCTTGAACCATCGTTGAAATCGTCGTTCAAAGCACCTTGAAGCTGTACGATTTCACCATATTAGCTGCGGGAGTTGATCGGAACAAGTTTTTAATCGTTCGCACGGAGCCATTCGGGGGGTGGAAGCGGAATAATTGTGCCTTACTTATTCATTATTCCTTTCGCCTATTTTCTGACTTATTCATTCTTCATTTACCATTTCTGCGGATATTCCTTGTTCATTATTGCGTCCAGCTGCTATTCATGCAGATTTTGTTAGACAACTTCAGATGCAATGCCTGTGCATGAGATACGTGTCACGTGAGGAAAACGCACATATCAATGTAGCAATAAACAACGAGCAAGTGAACAAAGTAATACTGTTGGGAATTATGAAGACATCCTCATAACGATGATTTCAAGAGAAATCAGCGTTAACCTTTCTAGCATGATTCTGCTTTCAATATGAATGACATACAGTAGTTTTTCTTTCAAATGCTAATATTTTAGCGGTAGAATAGAACACATGTACTTTTAATAGAACACATCTTTACTTATTGTCGTTTAATTAGTAATTTACATTTCAATAGAACATCTGCTGAACTTTAACAATGTACGTTTTCTTACAACACATGGGCTTTCAATAGCTAAAATCGAGAACAAAGTTACCTCATGTTAGCATTGAAACAGATGTACGGTTTCACTGCCTTACAAATCGAGAATTAACCAATCTGACATTTACAAGTTTTAAGTTTACATGTTCCCTAGTGTTCTCTCTTTGTATTCTTTACGATTAAGTTACCACCTGTGTTTGTATAAGACGATATATAAGTAGCGCGGAAACAATTGTTATTCGATTACCTTGGATTACCTTCGACTACCTGGAAGAACGATTACCTCTGATTACCAATGACAATGACTACCAACGAGCTAGTGATTAGCTGTGAAGTATCTACGAGGTTTACTCTACAATAAAGAAGTTGCTGTGTTCCACTTGAAGTCTCGATTTGCTGTTGTCTGCCTGACTTTTGGGCGAAGAAACTAGTCCTTGTACCTCTGGCAAGTTGTAACGAGTGCCAGCTGCCAAGCTAGTCCGTTCTACCGAGCTCTCCCCGTTCCCGCATTTACTAGCGTAACTCTGTTGCTAGTTTTCGGTTCGCCCAGTAACCCAGTCGCCGACAGCAATATTTGCCCAGCTCACAAGCATTCACAAACACTACCAGTACAGGCCAAAAACCTCTCGTTACATACGAGATAAATAGTTTGACCATTCACAAAGTTTGAAATGGCTGCAAATTGCTTTCTTCCATATCATATATGGATAATGAGCATGAATAAACAGAAAAGCGCAATGTTATAAAGAGAAAAGAAAAAAAAAATGCGTTGAATACGCGTTGGCTGTTTTCACGGTTTTGTAACTCTCTAATTTTGAAAGTTTAGTAATCGGAAATGCGATTTCCAGCATCCTGAGGAGCAAATGAAAGTGTTTTAGTTGCTGTAAAAATTCAAGTCACTTTTTGTGCTAATAACCATATATATGCTAACTTGTATACTAAAAAATTTTTCATCAGTCTGTAACAAACATTGCGATATTCATTATACCTTTAAATGGGCTGAATTATATTTTATTTCCGATGTTCAAGCTCTAAATATTCCTTATTCATGCACTGTTTTCAGGGCCGTAGTTAGGTTTTTTGTAAAGGGCGGGGGGGGGGGGCGGACATTCTTGCGCTTGCCGAAGGCACGCGTCTTGTAGGGGGGTTTCAAGTTTGGAGGCTCCAAAACGCTATTTTCAGCACTTGTCACGAGGTACGTCTCCGAAAAATTGACCTCGAATAAATGTGAAAAGGCAGGTGTTTTCAGTGCTTACAACATTATGATTCTACTCGCTACTAGACTAGTTCCAGGCTGCGCCAATGGTCAAGCAAGTTCCTGGCACTCTCTGTAAATGTGGGTGAACCGTGCAAATGGTACACGCCAATCTCAATAGGGGCTTTGCTTCGTTTTGCTCGCCATTTGCACACACTGTGGACCAACCGATTTTCCGGCCATGAAAATGGCAAACAGCTGCAAGTCACTACAATCAAAATAACTGAGCCTAAAGAAAACAAATCCTTTGAATAATGAAAATCCCCAATCCACAGACTTGATCTGTCTGACTCAACTGGTCCAGGGAGGGCAGCTGCCCCCCTGCCCCCCCCCCCCCCCCCGCTAGCTACCGCCCTGGTTTTAACTCCTTATTCATTATTCATCATTCCCTTTCCACCCCTGAGAGCCATCATCTGCCTGTTTAAAGGGGCATGGTCACGCTATTTTAGTCCACTTTAAACATCAGAAATATGTCCATACATCAATGAACGCCCACAAATAATGGTGTAGTTTTGTTATCAAAGACTATATTACTTCACGGGAACTATTTTCTGTCACCTGTTGCTACGGATGGCCCGGATGGAAATGGATTGCAATTTGAAAAAATTAGGCTAAACTTTTCAAATTCTTTCAGCGTGTTGTCATAAAATCGATATTAAAAGGTCATGGTTTGTTTTCTCTTACTGAAATTACATTAATATGTTCCTTTAAATGTTAAAACACAATTTTGGGCATGGATAAAGATAGCTACCGATAAGTTTAGCACAGTTTTGACCAGAAAACTTCGAATTCCTCGTGACTATGCCCCTTTAATCGAACTGAAGACAGAATTGGAACTTGAACAGTAATTTCTATATTCAGCTCAGAAACAAGATTTCTGTAGTGAGGAACATTAGAATTCACCATCTTAGACAACGAGCAGTGTCTCTTTCCTCTCAGGGATAGTTGAGGGAAACGAACAAGCGAGAGAGCGCAAAAATCGCCTGAGGCGTTGAAACGTGGTGTGCGTGTCAAGCCGCTAGTGTACAATGTAGTGAGCAGAAAGAGAGACTGCTCGTAGTCTACGTGTACATCTTAATTTGTTAAACGCAAAGCACAAAACGCAAATGTTCTCAGTTTCGAAGTTTGACGGAGTGGTAACAGCTGGAAAAGCGATTCAACTCCTTTTACATGGCATCCAATTTGTATCTGAACATTTGAAACTACTGGACGGGGGATTCTACCCACACGCACTTTGGACGTTTATAACTTTAATAAGCAAGCTAAAGCCACTAAACTTGGTGAATTTTCCTAAAATCTGGGAATAATTTAGTATAGCAAGTCCTTGCCGTTCAAAGTTGGGATAGTGTGCCTCGGAAACATCAAGATGAGCCACCTTAAGCAATCAGCTCAAAATCCTATTCAGCAACTGTCCAAAACGGAATTTCAGAAGTCCACACATACCCACAAGGTCGACCGTTTTTTAACAAGAAAGCCCAGTGGTTGAATGTCGGTATGAATTCGTCCACAACTGAGAATACTTACACAGGAAAGACGAAGTATTTACTGTTGTGCCTATAGACCGTAAATACAAACAGTGAACATAGCAGTAGAATCAAAATATAACGCTTGATAAACACGAGCTCGAGTAGATCGTCAGAGTATGGGGCACGTTAAGGCATATCTCATGATGTGATGTTTAAATCCGGTTTGCTAACCCGGGAATCCTCTGGCAGAAGTAAACAAGTTGACTCGGAATTCGTAACGTAAACGAATTACCTCAAACCCAACCAAGGCAACAGCGAACCCCACACGCAAACCACACGCATCGCTCGATAATATTCAGTTATTTTCTATCTTAAAGACTAGTAACAGCTACCTTATTAATTGATTTCCTTATTAATGACCGATTCCTTCGTCTTTATGCAATTCAAACCAACTTCTCCCCACAAATAAACACTCATCTCTCTCCCTTCTAAAGAGCTATGATGAATCGATGGTGCAATCCACTAATTGCATCATCATACTAGTGCCAATCCCTTCTCTTTCTAAGCCACCGTTCCTTACCGCGCTAATAAGCTGCAAACACAGCTGTCGTTTCTCTCCTCTGCGAAATACAGTTTACCCAATGAGAAAACTTACAATCCACTGCGGAAACCGTCCCCCCATAAAACGCCAAGGGAAACTGCCTCTCACGCAGCACAATATTACACCGCTGCTATACAAAACGCAACTTTCAAAGCAAATCACATTCACAGGAGCGTGATATGCTCCTCACATTCACAAATCCTTCCACTCCCACATTTTTACATCCCTCAAAACGTCAATCCCCATAACAAAACTCCTGCGCTAAAAGAATTTTCACCATAACCAGTAACTAGATCAGACAACACAGCCGATTTCGCATTCAATCCTATTAGCTGCTTTCAGTTGCGCATGCGTTATACAAGACAAATACTGAAACCCCATGCTTAACAACCCTTCGCCGTTCATATCTTAAATACTGTAAATTGAAAGACAAGCAAAATGCGAAACGGTGTCCATTTTAGAAACCGGCGGTCGCCACATGGCGACGGCTGGTTGGTAAAACGTTATAGACGCTGTCGCAATGTATTAAAAAAAATGTGAGTGATGTCTTTTCAGTGTGGAGGTTACGAAATAATGTTTCAGTTTTCAGTCAACCTAATTTGCATTGTTTCATTAAGGCTAATTGCATACAACAATTTATTGTTACTGCATCATCATTATTATCATTATCAATTGATTTTACGAAATAATTCTTAATAAAACAAAGAACAGAAGCGGACAGCTGAAGACCAACAGAACAAAGAGGACCACTGGTTCCGGCGAAGGGCTTGAAATATATCAAAATACCGTGAGAATTAATAATAAAAATCAGCGAAAAAAATACAACGGTATTTCGAAGTCATCGTGACTCCATTATGAAGTTTAAAAAATAAGGGTTGTTGTGGGTTAATTTATACCCTTACGATGACTTCGAAACGTCGTACTTTTTTGCTGATTTTTATTATTAATTGCATTTCAAAATATTACTGTGAGAATTATTAGTAGAGAGCAACAATGATCTAGCGCCCTTTTTGCGTGTTCTGCATCTGTACGTGAGGAAAGAATGTTCCCTCCAGTCAGGAAATGTGACGATAAAAAAAATAATATATTAAATGCAGCTTAATCATATAGCATATATTCAAACCTGTTTCTTCCTCGCAAATCCACCCTCTGTAAGCACCGTCTTTTATGCCGCCAAATAGCCCATGAGAACCAAGAGGAAACTCTTTAGCCATAAGGGCATACTTGTCATCTTTGCCAGGCTCATCTCGTGGCTGCCATTTATCTAGAGTCAGTGGTTTGCCATTTAACCAGGTCCAGTTTCTAGTTGGTAAGTTTTTAAACAAACCTATGTGCCACTCATTGTATTTATCTGCCGTTTGATCTTTCATAGTTTGGTTAATGAATTCCCACTCCTGCACTGTCTCAAGGACAACAAGATGCTTCTTATTTTGTATACAGGAATCATTTGCTTGTTGCCAGTTCTTCCTTCCGGTAAATCCATTTTCAAAGGTGTAGCAAGAGCAAGCTTTCTGTCCATCTGGGGCCCATTGAAAAGAACAATAAAAAGAAAAAAAAGAAAAAAAAACGTAAGGTCGATAACATAGACTTATATTAGCCTTAAGTTCCCTTTTGTTGGGTGTTCCTGAATAATACTGTGCTGGTGGTGATGATGATGATGATGATGACGACGACGACGATGACGACGACGACGATGGTGGTGGTGGTGATGGTGGTGATAGTCCAAAGTGATTTGGACCATTAAACAACTTGAAAGATGCAAGACTGATCGAACAGCTAGTATTTTAACAAGACTGCACAATATTTCGGTTAGGTAAATCCAAAACTACCAGAGGTGTTTCTTTCTCTTTCTCAATCAGACAAACTTTTTCCCACGGAAAACTAAAACAGAGACGGTATTGAAATGTGAACACAATGGATATCTGAAAGATTATTTTTCACCGCGTCCGTTCAAATTTCTATTGTGACCATATTTAAATGCCATCTTCGTTTGTTTGTTTAAGGACGGTGCCTCCTAATACAGATGTATTTTTGCAAAGGTTATGACTGTGGGGAAAAAGCAGATCTTAGCAAGGGTTAATGGAATCAAAAACGAAAAATGTGGGTATCCAAGCACTTTTCAGAGATAATCAAGCAAAAATAATTCTAAAAAAGCGTTAAAATACAAAGAATGTATGGCAATTACTTTCCAAATTTAAGCTCAATTATCTCTGAAAAATGCATGCTTACCCCCAATTTTCTTTTTTGATTCTGATAGCCCTTGCCAAGGTCTGCTTTTTCCACACAGACATAAACCGCGCAAAAATATTGTTGTATTAGGGGGGAAATTCCTTAAGAAACCCGAATATCCCGAGATGTGCCCGCGCTGACTTTAACGAATTATAACTTTTAAACGGCCAGACGAATAATCACCAAATCTCGCGACTTTTCCTAAAATTTATCAGAGAAAATTTTCCTGTGTCAATGACGTGTCTATGATGATTGACGTTTCCATAGCAACCGTCTTCTCAGAATTGTATTTTGACTATTTTTTGTCTTTTTTCAGTCTTTCCTCCTTCGTATGTAAGAAGAAGACAATTGTTTACTTTTGTGTGTTTGTTTTCACTAAGTGTGTTTCTTAGAACAAAATCATATATTTTTTGGTGACGTCATTGACAGCTGTATGACTGCAGGTTTGGGATTCAAGATGGCGGCCTCAAATTCAAAATGGCGGGTTTGTGACGTAATTGTGACGTCACTACACGTCATAATTGCCACGTGATAAGCCCAATCTCTTAAGCTAATGACGTGCTACAAACGTGCCAAGTTTCATCGCAAGAGCTTTAATACTTTTCGAGATCTGTGGGGGGGGGGGGCACTTTGTGCCCCCCTGCTCAGGCTCAGAAACTCAAAAAAAAAAAGCCCAGGCAGAATAGGGTTAAACAGTTGTTGTAACCTATCACTGATGTATCCATCACTTTATCTTAGACAAAGGTCTTTCTATAAGCTGCTCCTGTTTGTAAATAGTGGTCTTGCCTAGGTCACCGACATAGTTAAGGCCAATAGGCCATGCACGGAAGTCCTTGCGGAAATACCGTAATTGAACGTATGCGTGGTTCAATGAATGATTGACCAGTAACCGGAAACCCATTTATGCGCAAAGGATTCTGGGATCGCTAGGGGGCAAACATGACAAGTCGCTAGAAAGAAATGTATGGCGTAAAGTTGTTTTTTCGTCAAAAGCAGTGAATTTGGACAAAGAATAACGCTTTTTGCTGTGATTTTGTGAGAAGTGGAGTTGACTAGTGTTGGTACGTGGAAATTGTAAGTTTCTATGTGTTTAGTGCAATAAAATCTCTCGATAAACACTTTTTCTTGCGTAAGGTTGATTGTGAAATTTGAGGGTATTGACTCAATGAAGCCATTTTTTTTTGTCTAGATTGTTTTCGTTTTAGTTGCGTGAGTTATAACATTATTATGGCTGCTGGAATTTTACCCCCACAAAGGAGAGAAATTGTTGTGCGAGGGGATGGAAATTTCTACCGAGCTATTGCTCTGTGGAGGGATGAAACTGGTGATCGAAAACATAAGGAAATCCGAAGATTGTCTAGCAGTTTTATTGAGCAACACCCACAGGTTTTTCAGTCATTTCTTTTCTCTTCGAGTTCAGTGGAGGAACACGAAGAAAAGCAAAATTACTGGGACCTGGAAAGAAAGATCGCCGCCGGCAAAATTTCTAATTTATCGCCAGCACAATGATCGCCGCCGGGCATATTTCTTATTTGTACTCGTAGCATAAACGACTCAACAACATTAGCACACGTAATTACAAATCAAATAAAAGGCTTTATTGAGTCAATACCCTCAAATTTATACCTAAATATGTACTATTTCGAGACCATGGCGTGATGTAGATTTCACAATCATTCTTACGCAAGAAAAAGTGTTTATCGATAGATTTTATTGCACTAAACACACAGAAACTTACAATTTCCACCTACCAACACTGGTCGACTCCACTCTACACATATCACAGCAAAAAAGCGTCAGTCTTTGTCCAAATTCACTGCTTTTGACGAAGAAACAGCTTTACGCCATACACTTCTTTCTAGCGACTTGCAATGTTTGCCCCGTAGCGATTCCAGAATCCTTTGAGCATAACATGGGCCTCCAGTTACTGGTAAGTCATCCATTCCAGCTGTTACCCCAGCGCACACCCCCGGGGATATCAAACAAACAAACCCGGGGGGTAGTTCCTAGTAATAGGCTAATGGGGATGTGCCGCTGGATGGGGTCGCATTTTCACGACTGGATTGACTATAATGGGGTTGCATTTGCAATAGGAGCTAATACAGTTACTAGAATGGGGTCGCACACTTGCGGGAATTCAGGGGTAAGTAAATTCCGGCAAGTAGGGATTTGGGGTATATTTGCCCAGAAGTGACTAACATGGGGTCTACAATTGGCTACAGAATAGACTATAATGGGGTAGGGGCTCGGAGAGGCCAGCGGCACATACCCAGCAAAAATTGACCCAAGTACACCCCCCCCCCCCCCGGGCAAACAAACAAAAGACAAAAACAAAAACGAAAAACAAAAAAACAAACAAACTTCATCTTCGCCGTCAGGTCCGCTTATCAAAAGACGTTTTCAAAATGTGGTCAAGGAGTTATTAAAAATCTCAGAAATCACTGTTGCTGACTAAATTTCCTCTAGAAATAATGGAGTCCACAGGTTTCTTCATTTCTTTTCCGAATCTGAGATGCCAACAGCAAAGTCGCTTTGTAAATACAGACATTTCGACTGCGTGCTGCAAACTCGGCTTAGATTTTGTTTTATGCACTGGCTTGACAAAGGACATGGATTGATCATATTGCTTCACGCATTACGTACGTGCGCGCTCAATTTACCTCGCCTTCAAATATTTTAATGCTTCAAATTATTGTCATGCATGTCACGCAACATTGTTGATTTCTCATACAATCAAAACACCTAAAATCATAAACTGACCGTGAGTTGTTGTAAAAATAAAAACAGAAACAAAAGAACGTAAAACCAGGTCACTAATGGGCAAAATGTGACAATGTTAGTTCAGGTAACTTAATTTTAACCGATCTTCAGCTCACATTCGACACCACTTCCTTATCGATCTCGCGATCATTTTAAACGCAAATTTTTATCCATTTACGACCACGTTTATACGAATCATATATCTTGGACTTAATCAAAGGTAAAACCGATATTTAATTGATGACACTTACTAAGAGAACATTTTCTTCATTAAAAAGCTAAAATCGACAGTAATTTTTCGGCGCTGATATGTTTTAAGATCAAACGTCGTCAACTATAATCTCGATCGTATATAGTTTTAAAGTACGAAACAAACTTACCTGTCCCAAAACGTAACGCTTCTAAAACCACCACAATCAGTATAGGTAGTTTCACGAAAGACATCGTCCGATACGCAAAAATATTTCAAACACTTTGGCAGTAAAAGTATGCTTCGACTTAGCACTGTTGCAATACCAATTGATACAAATTCTGTGACCCGCATCCATAACTTCCGGTCTCTGAGGTGTGACAATCGGTGGGCGAAAGCGGAAATCAGACAGCACGTCACACGTCAGGCATCGCGGATTCGGTCTATATTTGGAAAGTTCGTCTGGCAATCAAAGTGGTAAACAAGGAACCATTTCAAATTTAGACCAGAATTTTCCCTTTCCTGTCTCAAATGGCAAAAATATAGTATCCGCAAGAAGGTTGCTTTTATCAGTCTCGAAGTACCTTATTGTCGATTGCATTTGGCGCTTGTGTTTACTAAAGGTGTTTAAAACTAACGTGACTTACATTTACGCGAATAAAAGGAGAAAATAGTTTGGAATAAAGAAAATAAATGAATGGAAAAGAGAGGGTAAAATTTCAAAATGAAGGAAAATTAAAGGTAAAGAGGCAATTCCGGTGACGTACACATTGCATTTAGAGAATTTGAATAATCAATATGCACAGAGTGATAAGGACAAACGAGGACAGAATTTAGCATTCGAGATCAAATTAAAATTATAGAATCTAACGTCGAATAAAAACAACGCTCCAATTATTTTGGTTACGGAAAATAACACTTATAGAAATTAACCTAATTTTTTTTTGTATTCATTTTTTTAATTATACGTTTTATGAAGCGTTAATTTCCTGTACGAATTAAGGTGGAGCATTTCTGGAGCATGCCGGCAGACATGGAATGGAATCGGGGCGGGTATTACAATTCCTAAAATGTCCAAAATTTCCTTAAATTTCGTGCCTTATTGCTCCAATAAGAACATGGCTTTTGTTGTACATCTTACTCTTTAGAGAGAGGCAACTTAGCTTCAGGAATTTTTTTTTAAAATCATTATTATTATTCTATTTTTTTTTTCATTTCTATTTGAGTAATTTTTCAAAAGCGAAATTGTCTGACCCACTACACTTTCCTCGTGCTTTTTTATTTGTTTCTTTTCCTGTCACTTTATAATGGAATAAGGACCTTAAAACTGAGTTTCTGTTTCAAACACAAGTAGAACTTACGAGCACATCGTTCGTTTCCCCTTGATCTCACTTTCAGCATTGACATGCACACTGTAACTGAAGCATGACCCGAAAGTTCATTTGGGTTCACAGGAAACGTGACGTATCTGTTTACTCTCACGTGCTCAGGCTGTTGAGTGCGCCTACTTTCTGATTCTATCACATGACCAGAAGGCGGGAGATTCCATGAGATAGCACGGCGCTTGCGCAAGTCATTGCATGGTTTTCGCTTTGCGCGAACAGACGTCAGTACTCCGTACTGCGGGAAAAACTTATTCTGGAGAGACTGACGCAGTCAGTTCTCACCCATTCCAGTTTCTGTGTTAACGTAGTTGACACTACTTAAAAGATTTAGACCCTAACGTAGTTAGGAACACACGCTGAGATACCAGAATGAGCGACTCTGAGAGCGGAATCTCTGACACGAGGCCTAAACAACAAAGCCTTGAGGATAAGTTCTCGCTCTTACTTGACCAAATGCAAGAAATGAATGGCAAACCTGAAAGGTTGATTGCAGATGAGCAGCAAGAGCCAGACCATAACGCTGACGGTGATTCCACAAGCAATCGCGGAGAACCCGCGAGGCAGGATCAGAACAGGGCATCGGCCGAGGGCGAGTCGAGTGGAAATACGGCCCTGTTAAAGGCCATAGCTCAGGATCTGAACCTAAAGGAGAAAACAGGCCCGGCCATCGAGAGCGAGCTCTCTGAGGTAGTGAATGCCCTCCTCAAGGATAAAATGAGCGCCGAGGAGCTAAAAGCAAAGATCGACAACTACGCGCGCCCTGAGAACATCGAGGGACTTCGCACACCCAAAGTTAATCCACTTATTTGCAACCAAATATCTGCGTCCATGAGGACACAGGATGCTGGCTGTCAAAAGAACCGGAACACGCTTGTGGCTTCTATGATAGCAATGGCCAAAGCGGCAGACGTAGTCATGAAAAAACATGAGGGTGAAAGCGAATTGCTTGCATTGCTAACCGATGCTATCGCTTTGGCGATCCAATGTCACCACGAGGCAAGCCACGCAAGGCACCTTGCCATGAAGAAAGAATTGCATAAGGACTATGGTTCTGTGTGCAGTACAGTCGTGGGAACATCAGAATTTCTTTTCGGTGATTTATCCAAGCTTACCAAAGATATCACCGACGCAAACAAGCTCACAAAGAAAATGCGCCCCACCCATTCAAGCGGTCGCAGGGATACGTACAGACACGGTCCGAACCGCTCACAGGGTTCCTTCTCCAGTAGAGGGAGTTACAGGTTTCACCCCTACCAGGGCTCCAAAAGCTCTAATTGTTTAGGGCGAAGCCCGTACCCCAAGTTCAAGAAAATGAAAGAAGGGGGCGAGACGAACCAACGCCAATGATATCTGAGGTATGTGATAGGCTTATATTGGCACGAAATGATGTTGTGCAAAACATGCTTGGGCAGCAAACCAGCTTTTGCGCTGGTAGACTGCGCGATTACCTAGCGCAGTGGAAAGGTCTTACTTCGGACCCTATCATACTTCAGTATGTTGCTGGGGTTAAAATAGAGTTTAAAGGCGATATTTTGCCTCAACAGAGCGCTCGTAGACCTAGCCTATTTAATGCCAAAGAGCGAACTATTGTTCACTCTGAAATTGATAAGCTTATCACGAAAGGCGTGATAGTGCCATCGTCTCCGGAAATAGGCGATTTCGTATCAACGATTTTCCTGCGTCCCAAAAAGGATGGCACGCATCGCACTATCTTAAATTTAAAACAGTTTAATGAATTTGTAGAATATCACCATTTTAAAATGGACACGCTCGAAACTGCCATCAACATGATCAAACCAGGCTGCTACATGGCCTCTGTGGACCTGAAAGACGCCTATTATACTGTCCCAATTGACCCCGGCCACCAAAAACTTTTGAAGTTCTGGTTTGATGGCAAGTATTTTCAGTATACTTGCTTACCAAACGGATTAGCCAGTGCGCCCCGAGTTTTCACGAAGCTGCTAAAGGCAGTTTACTCGGCTCTGCGGAGCACGGGACACCTGAGTTCAGGTTATATTGATGACTCCTATCTTCAAGGAGACACATTTGAGGAATGTCGTGTAAATGTGATCGATACTACAACAATGTTTATGCAGCTAGATTTCTTTGTACACCCTGACAAATCGGTATTCGTACCAACTTAGAGGCTCACGTTTCTTGGTTTTGTCCTCGACTCTGTGCACATGACAGTTACACCCACAGAGGACAAAGTCGGAAAAATCTTGTCGAATTGCAACTTGCTCCTTCAGAACGACAACCCCACCATCCGACATGCGGCTGAGGTTATCGGTATTCTGGTTTCCAATTTCCCTGGGGCACAATACGGCCCGTTGCATTACAGGCATTTGGAACGTGACAAATACAGTGCCCTTGTAGCCAAAAAGGGCGATTATTCTAGTGCTATGCACTTATCACAGCCGGCGTTGACAGAAATTCAATGGTGGCACCATTTCAAGATGGACTAAGGCCACCCTCAAATTGTGTGGCAGTGACACTTCAGTGTTCTCTGAGCATAGTACAAGAGCAGCCTCTACCTCCAAGGCTTGTGCAAAGGACGTCCCTATACACGAGATAATGGACAAAGCTAAGCAGGCTGGAGTTCTGCACAAACATTTTATAAGTATTATAACAAGCCAGTAATACAAGAGGCCAGTATAGCCTCTGCGCTTCTCAGCAGTCAGTAATTATTATTACCCGTTTATTATACTGAATTTATATTGTAATAAAATAGGCCAGGCATGAATGTAGCTTGTCATATTGCTGGTCCTATGTACCTGTTAGGATTGCCTGAATGGGCGTATCAGGGCTTTAAAGTCTCATGGGATCTCCCGCCTTCTGGTCATGTGATAGAATTGGATAATTAAACGAGACTTACCTGTAAGTTGCTTAGTGGGTTCCCGCCCTTTGTTGGCCCTAGTACGTTACTGGCTGCACAGTTTGACACGCCTTTACTGTTACGTGTGGTATGTCTGATACTCCCATTCAGTGTCTTTTAAGAATGACTTGCGCAAGCGCCGTGCTATCTCATGTGATCTTCTAGCCTTCTGCTGTCATGTGATAGAATCTCAATCAAACTTCAACTTATAGGTAAGTCTCGTTTAATTATCCAAGCCTACTTGACTGTCATTGCCTGCTTGCGGTTAGCCTGCCAACAGGCTTCCCGGAGCACTCAGGCGGCGCGAAGCGCCGAGAAGAGCGAAGCCTTCCCTTCATCTTTGCCCCAGCCG
The DNA here is from genome assembly GCA_964017195.1 of Siderastrea radians. Lineage (NCBI taxonomy): Eukaryota > Metazoa > Cnidaria > Anthozoa > Scleractinia > Rhizangiidae > Siderastrea > Siderastrea radians. The sequence continues at coordinate 29,098,867 of OZ024894.1, forward strand.
TCTGAGTGCTCTGGGAAGCCTGTTCGCAGGTTAGCTTGCGGTGTGGGATAATAGAAGCTTCACCGACACTGAGGTGAATAATCGTGTCAGTATATACCCAGATATACCCCACAAAACGTTCGCTTACGAGACCACAGTAATTTACAAAGGGTTACAGTTATTTTCCAGTGCTTCTCGCCGTACCTCTCCCACTCGCACAAAGTATTTGATTGTAAGTTTTTTGACAATTGTTTCATGGCGTCCATGACAACTGGCAAATTAGAAAGAAAGAGCTGTGCGTGAAAAGTTTGGGGTTGGGGGAAGGGGGGCGTATGGTGGGGGGGAGGGGTGGGGCAAGTTTTATGCTCGTCACTCCTTCTGTCATACCCTTTGGATTTCATTAGTCAATTTTTACAGAAGCCATCAAAAAGTTGCCAAAAGCTTATCAAAAGCTTTATTCTTCGAGTAGGAAAGGCACTTCTTGCAGCAGATTAACGTAACTCCTCACAGGCTGGAGTTAAGGCAACTCCACTGGAGAGTAAAAACTTCATTCGTCGACTGGAGCTGTTTCAGACCTGTGACTTGGTGTTGAGATATCCTAAATCATTGATTTTCATTGGTTAAATGGAACTTAACCCTGCTTAGAAACCCAAAAAAAGCCCAGGCAGAATAGGGTTAATATATAAGTATCGCTCACTAACCTTTTAAAAGTGAACGAGAAAAAAATAGTAATGCCTGATGAAATCGTGGTTATCGCATCGCAAGTGAGTTACAACTTAGAACATTTCGCGAGTTCTCAATGTGACTAAACTCGAAGAAAGCGCGATTCTGAATAACAATATTAGAAATCGATGTACCCAATACACAGTTTGTCACAATTATCGAATACGTTTGCACCGCTCGCGTCGCCCGGTTACACATGCATGTGCTTTTCTTTCATATAGCATCTTCCAACTGCCACCCGCGATCCCGTGATGATACAACTATCAATTTCGCCTCACAATGGGAGGGGCAATGATTCCCAAAATATAATGACTGAGAGCAGGAGGTAAACATTTCTCACTTCTGGCTCGGGATGTCTGTAAACGTATCGATCTGCCAGATTTCGTTTATTCTATGTTCTGTTAGATCACGCATATGTTGGTGCGTAAACGTCAGGTTCTTATTGAATTAAATTTAAGGTACATTCAAGCGACAATTCGATTGCAAATATAAAATAGTTTACCATAAACTTACATTATTATTATGTTCCTGTCAAAGTGAACATTCAACATCCACCCCCCGGGCATACCCCGGGCATACCCCGGGCATTTGACTGTGCATCGTGCCCGGGGAGGGGGGAATTTAAACGTTGCCTTGGAAGGGTGGGGAATTTGATCCGGATTTATCTCTTGTTCTGACGTAATATGCCCATGAGGTTTGTCGGTTTTTGCAGGGTTTAATTTGACAGATTTACTAGGTAGAATTTCGCCTTTATTAGTGAATAGCTCTTTCTAAAGGGTCTTTAAAAGAAGTTTGAAGGCGTCAAGACGGCATTTCTCTCTCTGAAAAGCATTTAAACTGTTTGATTGAAGACGAAATTTGTCTTTGAGGAGGGGTATTTCAGTACTAATTGGTGGGGGATTTGAACGGCGTTTTTCCCCCGAGGAGAGGGAATTTGAACAAACCAGTCTTCAAAAGTTCAAATGCCCGGGGGTTTGCCCGGGGAGGGGATGTTAAAGCTTCAATTTGACTGGTACATTATTTTCATACAGAGATTCTAAAATAAACGGCCCGCGCATCGCGGGCATGTGCGGAAGTCTGAAACCAATAAAGAAATTTTTTGAATCGGTGTTTAGCCGACTGTTACCGCATTGTGCACATGAGTGTTTTAAAACTTGATTGGGGAAATGCGATTTGCTTATCATGATTTGACTCAGTGATCGAGCAATGGAAAGTGAAACTCACTTTTAAAATGAGTTTAAAAGGGTGCCTCTTAGTCAATTCAAGTTAGTTAAAAAAGGCATTACCTAATAAAAGATAAAGTTCGGATTGAGTTGTCGATGTAAAAAGTAAATGAAGTAAATTTGAAATGAAAATAAATTCTGACCATACTAAACGGAAAGGAAACCATAGCACTGACTCAATGCCTTGTGTGACTCTTGGCAGTAGTCATGCAAGTAAAAGGTGACAGCCTGTTAAATCTGTCAAAAATTGCGTGATTTTATTCACGCACACGTGCTGTAGGTAATTCATTTTTGCTTCTTTGTCGCTAGTTGAAATGTTGAGCTCCCGAACAGCATATTTTTGCTTCTTCATAAATAGTTAGAGTACTGAACGTTAGCGGAAAACAGAAGTTTCTCACGAAGTGCACGAATCATCACCACATAATGGCATTATGTCAATCTTGACATTTTAATATGTTCGCGTATAAGTTCAGTTTCTTCATTTTCCGATATGCAAAAGTAAATGAGTTTAGTGCTCTTTCAAAAAATCAAACGGCTGCCTTTGTTTCATCTTGTCATCTTGGTTGGTGAATTATTTGGTGCTTTCGGAAATTAAGCCCCTTTCCAATAAATGATGATCATGAAACGTGCCATACAAGTTTTTGAGACTATTAAACACGGGCCAATACAATCGCATCAACAACCAGCGAAACGTGTCAAAATCAGAACTCAGGAAGATACACTCGTATGATAAAACAAAGACCACGCAATCTTACGCTCGACCAGCAGTTTGAAAATCAAACAACAAAAACCATTACGTGAAACATGTTTATCTGGGTTTTAGCTGTTTTATAAACAAAGAGCATTTTCTTTATTTCACGATGTGCACAAGCGAAGTACGTACAATAAGTCAATAGACATCCCCCAACGTTGATTTGTAAACATCTCGGAAATCAAACTAGAATACCGAGCAAACAAAAATGAAATGTGAAGAAGACCATTATTTCATTTATTAATTATTAACATTTCAGTGTAAACACAAGCAGAAACACGCAAACGCAATATCGTACTCACGTGCACTGCGTAAGCTCCATAGATTGTGTCAGCTGATCGTGTCAGCATTTTCAGGAATCAAGAGAAACAGAACCCTCCAGCTTTTCAAGAATTCTTTGATCAACGGTTTGATTACCATGGCACTAAACCGCTGACCAAAAAGCCCGAGGTTTCTGAAAATCACACCCTTCCTTACACCTCCCTCTGAATAAACCCTTTCCCCACCCAAGAAAACCGCTGCCCTAATTTAGTGTTGACTTAGGAACCCGTACCAAACTCAAACAAACAAACAAAGCCTGAAAGACGATGACAAAGATGCGGACGCATGCGTACTGCGTACTGCGTCCGCACAAATGAACTAAAATGCGCAAACTTTGGCTAGCTAGCAAAAGCAAACAAGTTTCATTAAGTTTTAGCAACGTGGCAATCAAGTTGCTAATCGCTGTATTTTTTTTTTGTTCGGCAAACAACAGCCTAATTTCAACAACAAGTGTGACCCATGCAAAATCTTCGTGAAGGAACTTGTTGAGTTGATCCGCGCAGACGTTGCAGTATTGCATACAACTGCGGATTCAACTACATCACCAGCTACAACGAAAAAGAAAATTGCATACCGTTGGAAACAATGCTACATTGAGAGAGTGAGCTCTCATACAGGATACACTATGTCACAACTGACCATGTGATTTGTCTTTAACTAAAATCCGATTTTGCTGCGTAGTCCGCTGCATGAAAAGGTATCAAAAGATAGCTTACTAAACTAGAAGACTTTTTAGTATGGAAAAGAAAGCGAAAAGAGAGAGAGAGAGAGAGGTTGGCGTAAAAACTAAAAAATTCAACTTCTTCGTAATTTTGCACTCCCTCCCCTCCCTCCCCTCCCTCTCTTTCTTTGTCATTGAAAAAACATCATGTGCATAATTAATGTCAGTTATTATACTATGCATAATAATCATGCAAGTTATTTATGTTTTTAGATACATAAGACCTAAAAGCTTCTTTTAAAGAAACTTCTGCTTAGATTTCTATAAGTCATTATCGCCCTCCTTTGTTTGGGCTTCCTTTTTCTCCTGCGGACCTGACTCTGAGGCACCCGTCTTGAGATAATCGATGTCAGCATAAACGGTTGGGAGGTTGGCTCTATTAATTCCAGTATTGACGTCTGTGGAGTGGCTCAGGTCTGCATACACAATGTTACGATAAGGAGCAGGCTTCTGCAGAATAAAAACAAAACAAATACATGTAACTCGTATCAAATAGGAAAAAAAAACATATAACACCGACCAAAGTATGGCACAGAATTGCCTGAGTTTTATGTATTGTCAAATACATATCTAATTACTTTCTTCATGGAATGACCTGAAACACGAGCGAATAATTTGCTGTAGCAGAGAAAATCGACAAGAAATCCCAGCTATAACTAGCCACGAACTTTGAGATCTTGGTGTGAATCCGCCATAAATATTATCTAGCAGCGTGTTATACCTGATATCTGATACCCAAATCTGTTTGAGTTTTTAAGGGTTTTTTGGGCAAAGCAAATCAGTTCTCAATGTTTCTCTATGCCATTTAATAAAAGAAAAATATATACATATAATTTGTGTATAGAACTATTAACACTTATGTCGGAAGTACTGATTCATTACTGGGAAGCCAGTATTAAAGTAGTAACCTCACACCGCCCTTGTCTTCTTAAAACTAACCCCAGCGCAGTGGAAGGGCATTCAAACCTGCTAAAGTCCCTGATGTTTATCTATTACCTACCGACCTCTTATGTGTCATAATGAAAAGCACAGTACTAAGTCGCATATTTAGTACCTTTGGTGATTTCCGTTTCTTGTTTGCGTTGTCCACAACCGCGTTCAGGTAATCCTTAAACTCTTCTCTGCTGTGTGGGTTCTCCCCGGTTCCATCTTCGCTGTCAGTCATTTCCTTCGCATGACCAAAGGTCGAGAGATTCACAAGCTCCATAGGTCTACCGTCCTTAGAACAGCGTTTTGGTGTGCTTGTGTCTTCCAGTCTCTCCCTTGGCACCGCCGCGGAGTGTTTGCAAAGGCTGGATTTGCCTTGTCCAGGTCTTATGTGAACCACTGCGTAAGCACAATCTTTCATTTTTTCTTTGTCTTTGGATGAACTTTCGCAGTTCCCGAATTTCTCTGTTGGTACAGCGTACCCATCACCAGGCTGCATCTCATTAACTGCTCCTTCGTTCTTCTTTTCAACAATGGCGTTAATGTGCTCTTGTTTGCCTTCTTCAATCGGATTGTACGAATCCAGACTCTCTGCTGGTTGCGATATGCCGACAGACACGGACAGTTCTGTGGAGTTCTCCAGATGTTGTTCATCACAGGGTGACTGTGGTTTTGAGCTTGAGCCTATTTGTAAGAGCAAAATATGCTATCCAATTCAGATTACCATGGTCGCAAGAAAAGTAAAAGAAAGGCTAATGAAAAACGTTACAGCAAATTCACGTGACAAAACGGCGTCAAGAGTCCTGATAAAATTGAATTGCTACTGCGTTTGATGTGAAACTTCATTTATCATATTAATCATGGCGAAATTAGTTTTCTGGATAGACAATGCCATGCATGGACTGTCATAAAATGTGAAAAAAATTAATAAATAAAATAAAATGAAATAAAATAAAAATAAATGGATGCATTAAATATGTTAGAGAACCAGAAACAAAGAATAGAGAGATGGCAATACAACAATACAATGTAGCGGCCTGTTCCAGGCTCTGAGATACAGCTGTAGTAGGGAAAGTGGAATTGAGAACCTTTACCTTTCATTTTGTGACTCTGTCGTGGGCGAACACAAAACAGCCATAAAGCGATCAAACTGACAAGTATGATCACAACCAACAAGGGTAACACAATCACAATCAGTGTTCGGCTGCTTTTGGCGGGTTTAACTGCAGGCAAATCATTGGCAGGATCCCTGGAACCTGTTCCTGAAAATTCAAAGTAATATATATATATATTTAACAATTCTGAGAAAGTGAAAAATTCATTCCTGAGAATTGGACCATTAGTCTGGAAATCATTGCCCTCAGAATCCCTTTTACTTTTCAAAAGAAACTTAAATCACGACTTACGGAAATTCTCATAAAAAACCGACGGATGACGATCGAGCTCACTCAAATTATTAATGTGAACGGTAATAGCTTTAAGTCTAGTTTCTTTCATTTCTCTCTAATTTACAAGTATTTACGTCAAGGCCAGTTATGTTACCCATATCTACATTCATTAATCTTAGAACTGCTTCCATAATATTAAATATTAACGTTACCTTACTTATTACGGCGTGTTGTATGATAGTTAGTTTTGTATGATATTGTAATAAAACAAAAAACAAAACAAATAAGAAAAAAAAAAAAAAAGAAACGTGACGTCTTCCTCAGGTGGCTTTCCATTCTTCTCTCCCGTATAAAAATAAGGCCATTAAGTAAGTCTTTTACCAATAAGGCAATTTCGGAAAATGGTGGTTTAGGTATGGTTGGCAGAAAAAGCAAAGTGGATTGGCGCAGAGTGGACAGTTCTATGGATGCAGTGATTTTAGTCATACCTACCTGGTTGGCTTGTAAAGATCTCTGTCGAGAGGTCTTTATCGTATTTTCTCTGTGTAGAGATTGTTGAATGTATGTTCTGGAGTATTGTGAGTCCTGTACCTGACTTTCTTTGAAAAGTCACTGGCTCATCTGTTCAAAAACAAATAAAACACACATAATAAATAATTCGTCAAGAGTTATAATGTACTACTAGTTGCACTTCCGTACCTTTGAAAGATGGCTGTTGAACCATAATAGTGTTCACATTAGACAGGTCAAGCGTGCGGCGAAACAAAACACGGTGGGGCCAAACCACCCCCCAAATGGGTCATGAAATGTCCCGTTTTTTGGTTAATTTTTAATAATTTTGTTACTTTTCATCATTTCTTTACCAAACTTGGTAATTTGATATGGGTCTTTGTGCCAAACAATTTGACATGAATGGTGATGCCAAATGTCAAATTATGACGTCATAATTGGTGACGTCATATTATTCTCTAAAATAAAATTTTAGAATTTCTAAATTTTTTCTGGTGTTTTAGAAAGAACACGTCAAGAGGAGTTGAATGCTGAAAACCGTTTGTCGATGTGATAAATAATGGATGAGTTATGGCATTTTAGATTTTGAAAATTTCACAGTCTCAAAATAGGGTCCCCCCCTTGTGTAATACGTTTGAATTTAAGTGTTGTTTTGTTGCGTCAACGACACCATTTAAGTTGCAGATAAGATGTCTTAAGTGACGGAAGCTAAATGAAAAAGAAAAACTCGGAAATTTTTTTTCCTGCCAGAGCTAGAGCCCCCAAACCAGTTTTGTGACGTAATTAAGTGTCACGTGATCAATTATGCTCTTGCTAATATTATCGTTTTCAAGCCGAAAACTTAAAATCTAAAATGATACGATTTTTTGGAACAACAAGAAGTCCATTTTACCAGATTATTAGCTTGCATGGAAAAAAACTGTACAAAATAGATCAACAGGGTTGTTTTTAGAAGAAAAGTATGGTTCCGGGGGGGACACTTTAAATGTCTTTAAATTGCCATAACTCAAGATACGTTTGTCTTAGCGAGGTACGGTTTTCAGCATTTTACTCCCCTTGCCAAGTTCTTTCAGATGACATAACTTTTTATTTTAAATTTGAAATTTTCAGTTAACTCGTTTTGTGACGTCAGCCATTATGACGTCACAATTTGGTTTTTTAAGTCATTCTCATACTTAAAATAAATTGGGCGACAACCCAAGGTTTTTTGCCAAGTTTGGAAAAGAAATATGAAAAAGAAGCAAAATTAGTCTAAATGACCCATTTGGGGGGTGGTTTGGCCCCGCCGTGAAAAGTTATCCAGTATTATGTGAATAAAGCCTAGAGTAATGATAACCTTCAATGCCAACCCTAAAGGATAGAACTTGCTAGCGACTAATGTAAATTTTGGCAACGTATTGGAGATTACCTATACCAGATCGCTGTTGTATGGATAAAGGTGTTACTGCCGTAACTAGCAACGTTTGAGCTGAGGCAGGCTTTGCACTTGACTGTTTGCTGCTAGCCTTTGTCGGGGGTGGCTCAGTTGAGGGCTCTGAAGAGGATAATACAAATAAAGATAAGTGAACTGTAAGCAGTAAAACTAGAACTAAAACGCAACTGATACCAGCACTATTGAAGAGGAACAACGTTAGTAAATAGGTCGTCAGCATTCTTTGTTGGTTTCCACAGAGTGAGTAAATCGTAGTTTTACATTGAGAACAGTCCAATTGTCTACCTGATGACAGTCTGATCATTACGACAATTGCCACAAACAGGAAAGCGGAAACTAAGGGGAGATATACATGTTATCATTTACTGTATAAAATAAATAAATAAATAAATTAATTAATAAAGCAAAATGAAAATGAGCGACAGATGTTGTAAACATATCGTCGCTACAAGCAATATGCTTGCAGTGTGAACTAACACGTTGGCATATGGTAGTGGTTTAATATCCCAGTTTTTTTATCTACCCCTACTATTCCCACCTTCAATATTGTTACATTCCGTAAGAGGCCTCTCGCAAATATATCCAGCGTTCCTCAATATCACAGTACACCCCACGTCATTAAAGCGTCCAAAGAATTTGTTGTACTCCTTATACATGACAGCACATTTTCCATCGCCACTGGGTTGTGAAGGTGCCCAAGGATGTATTCCGCGGGATGCATTCATTGGAGTGTTTTTGCTCAGCCATCTCCACTTTCGAGGGTCTTCATCTGTCAGTCTCAAGCCAATAAAATATTCAGCAGTTTTCATATTTTGAATAGCGCTTCTCAGAATATCCCATTCCTCGAGGCTTTCAATAGAAACAAGATCGCTGCCAGTTTCCTTGCAAAATTGTCTGCTTTCCTTCCAGTTATAGCCAGCTTTATGCGAAAATGGCGCATGGGATGTATAACTGGAACAACCGTAAACAAACTTCTGACCTTGAAACAGTAAATAACATAAATGAAATGAATGAGTGAAAATATGCACAAGTTCTTTACACATATGTTCAAAGTAAGCTGCTATACAATAACTCTAATGTATTCCCTCTAACAACTTACGAATGCGAGGCGGAGTTTTATTTACAAGCCAATTTAAACTGAACCGTAGCCCGGCTACGCAAAAAGCTATTTCACTCTTCGAGAGGGGCCAGTTCTAGTCAAAGCAAATTGAGGGTACACATGATTTTAATGTTTTTCATTGCCAACTTCGATCAACACAACACAAGATGTTTGCTGTAGTCACTGCAGTGTCACCAGATAACTCGGCCGATAATAGCAAAATTTTGCACCACAAAGGAAAACGATAAGGCATACAAGGTAATCTATGTAAACCTGAATTTCTTTTTTGTTTATCCCGACGGACACAAACTGACAAATGCACCTGTGGCCTTGGTCAATCAATCAATCAATCAATCAATCAATCAATCAATCAATCAATCAATCAATCAATCAATCAATCAATCAATCAATCAATCAATCAATCAATCAACCAATCAATCAACCAATCAATCAATCCATTTATTAAGGTCAATGTGTGGGATGGGGTTGCCCCGTATATCCGAGCTAGAGGCTCATGTGTAAAACGCATGACAGAAAAAAAAAACATAAAATACAAAACTTACCATGACTAAAACAAAACTTATAGGATTGTAAAATGTAAAAATTAAAATACGAGCAATAATGATAATAATAATAATAATAATAATAATAACAATAATAATAATATATAATAAATAATAATAATGATAATAATCAGAATATTAATAAATAAAGCCTTAAGATAAACAGTAATTACATTTGCAGCTGGCCTTTAAGTTTATAAAGTTAAATGTCCTCAGGTTTTTGCAAAAGTCCCTCAACTTAGTCGATTGCTAATGTATGAAGGTACTTATAAAATGTTGCATTTGTGGAATCAGCTGAATGAATTATGGTAGTAATGATTATGATAGGAGGGTTGAATAAGTTGAATAAGATTACTATATATTCCTTATAAAGATAACTTTTATTAGTACGGGGCCGTGGAAAAGCCAATTTATTTTCAGTATTCCTTACTAAAAGACTTGCGATGCTTGAATAAGTTAGAGATATAATCAGGCCCATCTTCCTTTATACATTTAAAGAGTAAGATGAGCGATTCATTGTACCCATATTCAAGTGATTGCATGTTTACAACAGACAATAGACAATATGGAATTGTAATCTAAGCTATTACCTAAATATAAGAGGGCCATTAAAGCATAGCAGTTAGCAGATTCCAGTTTATTATTCAAATAATTATTAATCCCTAATATGTGGTAATATATAAGCCTTGTACAGCATTAGTGCGACATCACCAAGCACCAACTTTTTCGTCTCAGAGCTCCAGTTCGAGTTTTTGTTTGAGTTTTCGTATATTCCTCGCCTTTGCGCATAAGTAAAATAGATTTTTGGCCACGTGGAGGCCAAAAACGAACTATCGCTCATAGAAGACGTAGTTGCTTCAGCAGAGAACTAAATGGTTTCAGCCAGTTGGAAAACAGCTAGAGTTTAATTTGGTCATTTTCGCAACAGCAACAACGACAAATATAAAGCAAAATAAATTAATTAATAAATAGATGAATGAATAAATAAATAAATAAATAAATCGCATATTCGAATTCATAATAGCCTACGGCGAATGTCACCAGTTTGTATCGCACCTCAAGTATTTTAATTTGTACCGGGATACACGGTTTCGACTAAATGCAAGCGTGAATTTAACCGACAAGTAGCCATTTCTTGACCTCGTCATCTCTGCCCATATGTTTGCTATTGGAACCGCTATGTAGAGTTGCGAATATTACTGACAATTGCTCGTTGCTTTACGTCTGCCGGTAACTGAAGTATCGAGGAACTTACTCCAATACAAAGTAAAATATGATGTGAGACCATGACTCGGGAACATCAATCACTCACTTTTCTATTACTTACCGGCATTCCCATGAACGTGTACAATGAAACACAGGACAAGAACAGCTACGAAAGCAACCACAAGACACACTTTTTCCATCTCAAACTGAGAAACGTTTAGCAACGTCTGAACTTCAGGAAACACAGAAGGAAATAATAAACTACTGATGCTAACATAAGAATTTAAGGCTGCGCTTCAGCTTAACAGTTTTAATTTACGTGTGTGCTTAAGCGCAACGCTACGGTGTGGTGGAACACGAAAAATCATCAGGAATTAAGGAAGAAGGAACAATGTCAGTGAACGAGGAAGTTGCTCCACTGGCTTTCCCGTGCACGTTGACACGACTTCGATGTCACAGCAACACAGCACCTTGAAAAGGAAACAAACTCTAGCTAATGTTACATAATCCCCATAACCTTGAAAACATCCGCAAACAAAAAAGTAACGCCAGCTCACGAAATACTCTTCACACACTTTAGCAGTTGCTGAAGATTCTTTCCGTAAAACACTAACTGGGTTTACTCTAGAATAAAACCTGCAACCGAAATAATGAATTAATACCTTGGTAATCAATTTTGTTTTAAGTGGGGAGTCTGGTAAAATTTTTAGGAACTAGGATAAGATTTAAGAGAGAAATAAAAGAGGGATAAAATTTTTGTACACATTGGTATCCGTCTATTAATTATTAACTTTCAATTTTAATTTTAACTAACCTTTATGTTTTATCAATTTTCAATTTTCTTAAGATTCATCAATTCCCCCCCCCTCCCCCATTGTTTCTTTACGTTCACTTTAAAAATTGCGAAAAAATTCTTACAGATTTATGGCAGCAAGCACCATAAACCTATTGAAACGTTTTTGGGTCAGATTGAATGAAATTTCATGGGGATAATTAAGAAAAAAGACTAAAACGTTGGGAAATCAGGCCATCTGACTTGTGGAAAAAAACTTTCGCAAATTCGCAACTTGAGTGAAAAGAGTGCAAAAACTGCATGGGTACTATATTATTTGAATGCATTTAGCTAAGTTTAGTTATTCCGAGGCTGCGTACGACGCAAAATTACTTGACACCAAAACGAGGCTCCGCCTCGTACAACACAATAGAAACTCCCAAATGACAGGGAAACAAGCCTTCCGCCTATATTTATATGGATTGTAAGACCTATCGTAAACTATCTGGCCCCCATGCGGGCGGACCGGTGCGGGTGGGAGCTATGCATAGGCTTTAGGGTTAGGGTTAGGCTCTGCTCCAGTGACCTATCTCCCAATGAGGGGGTAGGGGAGCAGAGTCACGGGCGGCCTTTCATGCCATTTTTATTTTTCGTTTTCTACAATGTTACCAAAAAAGTTATCAAAAAATACATTTAAACTTGCACTGATGTATCAGGAAAGAAGCGGACATGATATGTTCAATGTAAATGTGATACAAAGGACTATAAAGAGGGTTAACACTGAAGATATATGATGGAGCTCACTGCATGTCACTACAATACGTCCAGCTCAGTCTATCATCTTGGAATTCATTTTAATTCACCTTTTTTTCTATGCCAAACCTACTGGGATAACTTAAGACTCATGACAATCGTCCCTACGGAACAACCAAATAAAGCCAGGCTAAACAACTTAAAACAACGACGAAATCTCTTCCGGCTTCAGTCTGAACTGTATGTTTTGTTCCAATGTTTTCTGGTGTAGCGTGACTGATGTTGATCATGATTCTACTGACTGTTGTTACCGTCGTCGTTTGTGCACACATGGCCTAGGAGCACACTTTTTTCAAGTTTCTCTTATCTCACCTTTACTGTGTCCTTCCAGTGTTTTTAATTAGCCGGAATAGGACATTTGCACGACAGCGTCATTTGACTACGACTACCAGAATCCTTCACGTTGTTGTTTTCTGTAGCAAATTAGGTCCTTTGTTTGTTAAACCTCACTGGGATTACGAAATTTTAATAAGAAAGGGGAAACAAAATGAATTCTGGTAGTTGTAGTCAAATGTCGCCAATGGTCGCCATCGTGCAAATGTCCTTTTGCCGTCAAACTTTGCTGCAATTTTGGGTTAATAATAATAATAATAATAATAATAATAAATAATAATAACAGTTTTTATACACGCATTTCGCAGAGCCTTAATGCGTTTACAAGATGAAACTGATTAAAACCTCAATTACAACCTTCAAAAAAAAATCGATAAAAAAAGTGCTTGACTACTAACAACAATGGATAAAATGTAAAAAAGCTAACTACTAATTAGTATATGTAATCGCATGAGGCCGAGTAGAATTAAGGATAAATTTTCACGCGTATTTTCAAAGTTTTCACAAAATTGCCCGAGTCGCGTAGCGACGAGGGCAATTTGTGAAAACTTTGAAAATACAAGTGAAAATTTATCCTTAATTCTACGAGGGCTCAATGCGATTACTTGTTTATAACATAGAGGGCAAAATTTTCTGAAAACTTTTCATTGCACGTCGAAACACAATCCGCCGCCGGCACTCAGAATAAACAATTCTGCACACAAGCAGTTTATTAAACTGCTACTCAGCGCCCAGAACAAAAAAAGAAACTGTCTTTTATGCATATGATCATCTTTTGAGATAATTACAATTCTAGTTCGTTGACAAACTCACACTCAAAACTCAAACTAAGTAAATTTATTTAAGCTTACCTGAGTTGCGAAGCGACCTCTCGCTCGCTGAATTAACCAAGTTTTCGGTAGTTTTAGAACAAATAACCATTTGCTGTTTCCCGTAAAACGTTCAGGTTCACCTTCTGGAATTTCTCTTTGAACTATCAGCCGATTACCACACCATTTTTGCCAACCAACTCGGCTAAATTTAAACTCTGAAACTATATTCTTGTGTTGAACAACTCAAATCCAATTCAAAATCTGCTTTTCTTTTCAAGACGCTTACAAAATGCAAATGGCGCGCTCTCGCGCTTAGCCAATCAAATGCGAGTATTTTTGGCGCTTGCCCAATCAGGAGTCAGTAATTTTGCCCTCGTTGGAAAGAAAATTAAGAAAAAATGCCCCCTGTCTCAACCAATCAGCAATCAGTAATTTTGCCCTCTATGTTATAACAATGGATAAAATATAAAATCGGTGAACTAGCTAAAAATAAATTAATTTTAAAAGATATGTCTTTAAAAGCCTTTTAAAGGCAGAGACTGACTGTGCATTCCTTATCATTAGAGGCAGCGTGTTCCAAAGTCTCGGCGCGGCGATCAAAAAGGCCCGATCGCCATATGTTGAAGTGGTCGATCTAGGAACTGTGAGCAAGCCTTGCGAAGTCGAACGTAAACGGCGTGACGGCACATAATGATTCACAAGATCTTCAATATAAGATGGAGCATATCCATTCACAGTCTTATACGTAAGCAGCAAGATCTTAAACGAAATAGTTGTTGCAGTGTAGGGCTTGTACGATCAGTGCGCTTAGCCTTAGATTGTGTTTCGTTGTGTATAACAGAGGGTGCAATGTTTCAAGTACGTTAACGTTGGTAGCCGCATTTGATTTTGGCGCAAAATTGTGATTTCGTTTGCTCTCACGTACGTAGGCGTTTCAGCTTCACGCAGGGCTGTAATTCTGAATTAGTTTCTATATAAAGCCATCAATGAAATGACTTGTGCAATTTTAGACATTGCCCATAATATTCCAAGATAATATATAGATAGAATTATATGAAGATCATCGCAGTCAAGGTGTTTCAAGTTAAGCAGTTGAAAAGAAGAAACCTGAAAACATTCAGGCTTGAACGGGAATCGAACCCGTGACCTCTGCGATACCGGTGCAGCGCTCTAACCAACTGAGCTATCAAGTCAACAGGGAGCTGGTCAATTGAGAGTTCGTATTTATCCCGTAGATGGCGAAATGAACATGAATATATGAAATAATCATATATTTGAACTGCGGATAAAGATAGAATTATATGAAAATCATCGCAGTCAAGGTGTTTCAAGTTAAGCATTTGAAAAGAAGAAACCTGAAAAAATTCAGGCTTGAACGGGAATATATGAATATTTCATATGTTCATGTTCATAATATATAGATTTAGCCAAGCCTAAAAGCGGAGCCCCCCTTTTGTTTTTGCTTTGTTTTTTGTTTGTTTGTTTTTTTTTTGGCACTTATTAATTTGTGAAAATACTCTCATTCAAGTCGTTAAATTAAAAAAAAAAAAAGAAAGAAAAGAAAAATGTTCATGATTCCGCTGAGAGCCGAACCGGGCTCGACGGCGTCGTTAGCCGGCGATTAGTCCATTAGGCCATGAGCATTAATGTTAACCTTGTGTGTTAATTTTACTACTTATTTCTTTTTTCGTGACAAGCTACCTATCAACATGAAAATGCTGGTGGTTTCCCGGGCAAAATGTGTTTGGACCGCCACAAAAACCATGGTTGTGGACAGAAAAAACCAAAAAGCACTAGCTCTGCTATATTTGGCGTCGAAACCGCTGCGAAATGCTGCGAACTCAAGCGGTGTGCCGAGCAAGTTCGCAACAGAACCGACAAGGCAAATTTGAACTTTTCGCCTGAACTTTATCGCCTAGATTTTTTTCGCATAAATTGAACTTTCCTTCTTCCACCAAAAAGACAACTGAGTATACTTTTTTTTCGACTGAACAAATATGTTTTTGTCTTTTGTTGTCTTTGCTTGTTTTGCTACAACGCGGGTCACCATACGATTTCGCGCTAAAAACAGGAGATACAGCATAGGGTTATATCAAGTGTATGCCACTTCATATTGGTGACTCTGTGGTGCGGACGGACGGACGGACGGACGGTCACGTGAGTATTACGTCACTAGCAAAATTTCTTGGCTTGATAGGTTAGCAAATTTGCTTAGCAATGGTGCTCCGCTGGCTCCGCTATCAAGTTAGTGGCTAGTTGTCGTAAGGAATCAGAGCAGTAAACATTAAGTTTGTCATGGCTATTAATAATATATACCTGCGTATGAATTTGTTATATAAGTACTGAGATTAATCAATCACAGGGATGAAAAAATCGTTCTGTTTTTAGACACAGCCAATCAGCGACTCCACTGATTAAATTTACCATAAATTGTTCGCGGCGTCTGATAGGACGAGCGATGTTTTTTCATCAGTGAAACGTGATTGCACGGGAATCTATGTCATCCTTGGCGCCAAAACTGGCAAGCAGCCGTTTTTCAAGATGTCAGTGGAGCTGAAAAAAACATGTGTGAGTTCGGTCGACAACCTCGTTGGGTAACAAGAAAACAAAGCAACTTTTAGAAAATAAGAGTGCAATAAACCTTGACGAAATTCCAGCAGTGGAGCTGAAAAAAACATGTGTGAGTTTATCACTTCGGTCAGAACCAATAATGGCAGAATGTAAGCCTTCTTCGCTCCAAAGCTAAAGTTTATTTGTAAGTTTTGAGTGACATCTAAAGAAGAACAACTACTCTGCCAGTATCATGGATGAACTCGTATTTGAGAAGACAAGGAAAGTCCTCCTGTCCAAATAGAAAGAGTTAAAGAAAAAAAAAAAGAAAAGAAAAGGAAATAAGCCAAACGCTTCGGTAGCTTTAACTTGTAATGAATTGGATACGCACTACGAAAAAGGCCTCCTCGTTACATGAAATCATGAAGCACTTTTAAAATTCACTGCGTTTAATAACAACATGCATTTTGGACTCAGAGGCTGCACATAGCGTAGAGATATGTACTGGTATGGGGTGATGTAAAGTTGAAGCAAACAGCTGACGGCGAGGAATTTTTGGAGTTTAATGAAAAACAAGTCAAGACAAGAACCGCTTCAAACTTCCGTGATGTTAGGGTAATGCCGCCTAAAACGTCTGCTTCAGATGTATTGGAGATGATGAGTAAGCTGGGCTTTAAAAAAAAAGGAAAAAAAAGAAATGTTGAGGCTTTTACGTTTTTCAGTAAATAAAACTCATTTCATCGTCTAGACATTTTGAAAAGAAAATGGTGAATTTTTAAAACTTTTGACTGAATAAAACTCGTTACATCGTCTTATCGCTGTTGACATGATTGTTTGAAAGAAATCTCAGTACTAATAAAATAAACAAATAACTTCATGGTTGGTTCACTTGTACGATTTTTATTCAACCGTTACAAAGAATCGTAAACTCACTCGCTCGCTGTGCTCACCCGTTTGTTTGTGGTTCTCTACAACTTGTGAATAAAAACACGCGCTCACCAACCATGGAGAAATATCTATTTCCAATTTGGAAACGGTGACGTATCAACAAGGGACATGAAAAAGCAAATATAGTGGTTTCTCTCTAAATAGCAGAATAATTTAATAATTAAAAAAAGCGGAAGGGAGGGGGGGTTTGAGCATTTGAGGTACTTCTGTAGCAGTTTTCCTATCTCAGACACATTTCAGACACGCTTTGTACGATGAGTTACAATCGGCTGATGGGTGCCTGCGATATGCTGTCAGTGATAAAATAGTCGAGGACAAGCAATTTTGTAATAAAAGGGTGTGTTTTCTAAAGCAAATTGAACCTTTTTTCGTGTAAAAAAGTAAAATGCTAACAAAAGAGTTAGGTGTTGATTTTAGTTATATTCTAGATTTCTGGTGTGCAAAAATACAATCTCCAGGCATTCTAGGTTAATAAGCACTTTTACTTTGGAAACAGAGCAGAGGGCACCGCATGTTATCTGCTTAAGGTAAATTTCTCTCAAATTACTTAATATTTACTTCAATAAAGTATTTACAAAATATAGTAAAACGGCAAAAAAAAATGGTAACAAGGCAAAAAAACAAAAAAAAAAAAAAACAAAAAACAAAAAAAAAAAGGACGGTTAGTAAAGGGTGAGTGGTTTCTCCCGTCTTTACCACAGTTAGGAAATAATTTATTTTGTATGTCCGAGGGTTAAAGGTCGTGCACAAAAATACATATATAAACAAACAATAAAAGATAATCGTACTGACTTATTAATTTATTCGTTCGGGCATCTGATGGTGTGTCGTTCTTTGTTTCCACTGGCAGCGCTTGTCAGTTAGCAGCTAACTACCTATATGTGTTCAACCAAGTAACAACAACATCAACAACTAGGGATCAGAAAGCTACAAAAGCATCTTCGCGGTTCCGGCAGAAACTGAGCGATCCAGTACAGCCAAATTAGCCAGGGCCATGATAAGCTGATGAGTCCTAACACGGGAAATGAAGCTTTGAGCTCTGAGTGGCTACAACTCCACTGTTGATTTAAGTACGCTAATGGGCATTGTTGTGGCCAAACGCTGATTCACGTTTTGTAGTTCTTTTGATGTGGTCAATTGTTGTATTTAACAACAAAAACAAGAACAAAAACAACTGCATACCTAGTGAGAGTTAATTCTTAGAGTGATATCATGCATAGGTTGTTAAAAAAAATATCGCAAGTTTACTTCAATTGTAATACCCCCACTTCCCCTCCCAGAAGGAGGGACAGGCGATTGGCGATTACGGATAAATATTGATCGGCTCCCTCTCTTTCTTTCTCTCTCTCTCTCTCTCTCTCTCTCTCTCTCTCTCTCTCTCTCTCTCTCTCTCTCTCTCGCTTTCTCTTTTACGCGCACAACCAGCTGGGAGTCTCTTCGCAGGTTACAAAGCAATTATGCAAGTTTTAAAAATTCAGTTTTCTTGTGTTACGTAAAGAATGTCCCTTTGCATTTCTACAGCTCCTTGCTCTCTGCTGTTTGGTCCTCGTTTTCCTCCGGTAACCTCGACTTCGCGGCATCCGTCTTGAGATAATCGATGTCAGCGTAAATAGTTGGAAGGCTGGCTCTATTGATTCTGCCAGTATTGACATCTGTGGAGTGGCTTAGGTCTGCATACAAAATGCCGCAGTAAGGGGGAGGCTTCTGGCAGATAAAAACAAAAATCGACATTTGAACTGAAAAAAAACCTTATATTTAAATGCACTCGTTAAATGACAAATTGAAACGTTAACAGCCGCAGAAATTCCAAACCTTGATTTTTGAGATACCACCAGAATCCGTTGTCTATGAAGTAGTTTTTTTTAATTAAGACAAAGAAGACAGGATAATTACATTACAAATACTTTACAATACACTACATATATTGCGTTACTTAGCTTACTTCTATCTTTTACCATGATTTTCTTTTGTTAATTTTGTGCAATATTAAACTAACAAACAAAACATTTAAAACTAAATTTAGACGAGAAAAAAAAAAGGCAAAAAAGAGAAAAACGGGAAGAGAGAGGAAAAAACAAAGAACTTGCACCTTGTTTCAAGACTTGATAGGGTACCATTTCCTCTGGTTAAAAGTGTTGGCCTTGTTTTCTATTTCATTGATGTGCTTCATATATCGTAAAAAGTCGTTAAGTTGTGGTGGAAATTCTTTATGCTTACATAGCCAAATATAATATTTAGCAAGTAGGCAGCAGAAATTAATTTGAAGTTTGTATTTTGATTTATCTGGGTTTAAGCCCAACACTGTGCCAAGTTCTAAGAGCGTTTCTTTCTCAACTATTATGCATGACTGTAGCCATAAGGAAAGACTGATCCAGAAGGACTGAATTTTCGGGAATTCCCAAAGCAGATGTACAGAAGGTACATTTCTCGCTATTAACAAGTCCGATTTTTTTCAGAAAGTTGTTAGTCGATAGTCTTGTGCGTAAAAATTTAAAATTGAAGGCTATACGTTTTGTGCTCCTTGTACATTGAAAGGATAATTGGTACGCGGTTTTCCAATTGATCGTAATGCATGTTGATGTCCTCGAGCCACTTTTGTTGGCTTGAAATCGGTAGTTCACTCTTTTTTTATATTAGTTTCTTATATACAGGTCTGCTTGGTTTTGAATTTTCATAAAAGTTTGATAAGAAACCTTCATACTTTAGTGGAGGCCTACTATGCAAGTCGGTATAATACTGGCTCTCTGAAACGGCACAAACAAAGTTACTATATTTTTCTTACGTCATCTTACAAACAATTTTATGCGGTATCACACAGATATAGCCTGGAAAAACGTACGATAATAACGATTCCATGGCATTCACTAACGGTCGATCATGATGAAAGACTCACTTCTCCCCAGTGGACTTTGCAAAGAAAAGATAACCAAAAGCAAACTCAAGGATACACTTTCAATACGGTCCTCTACGAATCAGTTAAGAGCTATAGCACAAAGTTCGTGGAAACCTTATTGTGAGAAATAAGACGTTTAGCAACACCCGTAGCAAAAACTATTATTTGGACTTTCAAATTAATCATGACAATAAATTTTTCCTTATTCTCATTTATCCACCTTAAAACAAAATAAAAGCAAAGCAAATTGAAATTGGCTGAGCTGGGAACTGAAAACACCTCCGAAGAATTCTACCCTGTACAGCGTGCTCCCGGCACAAATTTGTTGTGTTGTGTCACAACGTTTAGTTTGTGGATACAGCATTACTAGAAATAAGACGCTTACTAAAATAAATGTTACCTGAGGAGGTGTTTGTTTCTTGTTTGTCTTGTTAACAACTGCATACAGGTAATCCTTATTCTCTTCACCGCTGTCAGGGTTCTGTCCAGCTGCGGCTTCGTTGTTGGTCATTTCTTTCCCATGACCAAAAGACGACACATCCGGAAGCTTCACAGAGTTTCCATCCTTAGAAAAGAGACACGGAGTGGATGTAGCTTCCAAACCCTCTCCTTGCACTGCCGAGCCTTTGCTAACACTATCTTTACCTTGTCCGGGTTTAATATGAACAACAGCGTAAACACAGTCTTTTGTTTTCTCCTTTTTCTTGAATTCATCCTCACAATCTTCCTGCTCCTCCGCAGCTATTGTTGTTACTGGGTGTTCTGTTGGAATGAGATACCCTTCATCTGACAGCATTTGCATTGCTATTCCTTGTTCTTCTGTTGATGAATCTCTTTGACGTCGCCTAGATTTTCGGTTGCTCTTTTCAACAACGGCGTAGGTGTGCTCTTGGCTTTCTTCATTAACCGTTTCATACGTGTCCATACTCTCCTCTGGTTGCAACATGCTGAGATGCACTGTCGGTCTGATGGAGGTCTCCAGATGGTTCTCATGGTTAGCTGTCTGTTGGCTTAAGCTTGAGGCGTTTTTGGTAGGACAACAGAAGAGGCTGTTGACTTCATGCCATCACCATTGAGAACGTAAAGGTAACAAAAGAAGCAAACAAAGAACGCATTTAAAAATAAGCGTGTCATGATATCCAGCTAATGAGGGTGACATGCTACAGGTATATCGTTTTATGTTATAATATCTCGAATGATCGTCCAGGTGAGAGCAGTCCTGGAAAAAAGGGATTGTTGGGTTATTGACCGAATGTTCTAAAACCCTGAGTTGAGGTCACCTAGTAGAGTCAAGAGAATGGTGAGTCTGATAGAACTAACTTTATGGGTATTTTCAGTAAATTAATATGTTCGTCGTTCTAGTTGAGTCTGTAATCGTGTGACTGTGTTTCTATACTTGATGTCGTCGACAATTCGTTTGCTTCGTAAACGTAGCCACTGGGGTCAGTTCCTTGATGCTGATCATAAAGTAGAAAAGCGGCTATATTTAGAATGAGTCGTTAGGAGTGATCAGTATCAAGATATAAAGTTTGTAGGGCACTCATCAAAAGATGACATAACCATGACAACCATTTCGTTTGCCAAAATTTACCCTTGCAGTTATGTGGCCTGGTAGCCGATCTATTGATGTCGTGTACATTAAAAACTCCCTCGTGTTTGTCGCTAGGATCGTCGTTGTCCTCAATATTGGTTAGTACAAGCAGTCAAATTCCTCATTCTTGTATGTTGCGTCTAGTAGAGTAAATTAGTTCTAATTATCAAGGCGTAAAGAAACTATTATGGGTATTCCTTCTTTTTCAAAACAAATTGACTCTATTAGTAAACGCATTGACTAATTAATGAATAATAGTGTCGAGAAAAAGGCCTTGAGCAGGAACAATACGAATCAAAATTTTTGTTGGAAGTGCAAAAACTTGCTTCTCTTAGATTCCTTGCAAATTATAATAGCACGACAAGCCTAACTTTCTGGGGATAAAAATATTGAACTTGAATAAAATTTAAAAAAAGGCAGTACTGAGCAATAAACTTGCGAGAACAGTTTTCCCTGGCTCCATTATGCAGCATCGCCTATCTTTTGTACTTCTCAACCGACAATGTTTGTCAATTATGTGCATAGATAAACAAATTCCTCAAATGTTGTGCGGGTTTCTAACAAACAAACCAACATAGACAAGAAGCCACAAACAACATGGGCAACAGCGAGCTGAGCAGATGAACCGGCATCCTCGGAGACCCAGGGGCAGCTAGTCGGGACGACGGGATTTTCATGGGCGAAAGTTTACAACAAGAGCGGGAGAGCCCCTGGGCACTTACTCTTACCGATCCAGTTCCAGAAGCGTTTGAATTGTCTCCTTATGATTGGCCAGAAAAATATTTTTCTGGCCAATCAGCAAAGAGGAACAGCCGGGCGACTCTCGTGTCTTCTTACACGAGGTTGTTTTCCTCGTCGATTGCCGTAGTAGCGTGGCCCGTTCAACGGGAACATTTTCGAGGAGAGCTTCAGAAAAAAAAAAAAATTGACGAAGTCGAGGAAATCGCAAACTATAACGTGGCCGCAAGACAACAAACACTCACAGGGAATTTCTCACAGCGGACTTATCGAAGGTATCGCAAATTTTTAGAGCTAGCGACTTCCCCTTTCTCCAATGTAACTTATTATTTCTCTTTCTTCGTTAATCTTCGTCTGAAACTGTCCTTCTCTGATGCACGGGCCACGCAACTATGTTGATCGAGCGTGTCATGTCACCTACTAGAGAGAACTAATTTTCTCTAGTACGTGACATGACGTCGCATCGGCCGTTACGCAGAAAATCGCCCAGATCGGCCTCCAGAAGCTCGGAAAAGCAATAAAAACACAGCAAACACACAGCAGTTAATGTTTTTCAAACTGTATTTCCATTTTAACGCATTTTCAGCGGAAAACCGCCGATTATTTTCGATCCAATTTCAGCTCCATACAAACACTCATATTACGCTTTGGTTAACTGTGGTTCCCACGCTCGATCGACATAGTTGCGTGGCCCGTGCATCGGAGATTCACGTGGAAAGTTTCAGACGTAGTTCAACGAACAAGGGGAAATAATTAGTAACATCGTTTACTCGAGTAGCTATTAGCCTCATGCAACACTTGAGAAAGGGGAAGTCGTTAGCTCTAAAAATTTACGATACCTTCGATAAGTCCTTCGTGAAAAATCCCGGTGAGTGTTTGTGTTCTTGCGGCCACGTTATAGTTTGCGATTTCTTCGACTTCGCTTATTTATTTAGTATTAATTAATTTTTTTTTCTGAAGCTCTCCTCAAAAATGTTCCCGTTGAACGGGCCACGCTACTACGGCGATCGATGAGGAAAACAACCTCGTGTAAGAAGACATGAGAGTCGCCCGGCTGTTCCTCTTCGCTGATTGGCCAGAAAAATATTTTTATGGCCAATCACAAGGAGAGAATTCAAACGCTTCTGGAACTGGATCGGTAAGAGTAAGTGCCCAGGGCTCTCCCGCTCTTGTTGTAGACTTTCGCCCATGAAAATCCCGTCGTCCCAACTAGCTGCCCCTGGGTCTCCGAGGATGATGAACCGGTGACGAACGCACAAGTTCAGTTTTTATGTTAAAGGTCCACCTTCACCCAAAAGGCCTTGCGCACCGCGCTTGCCGTTTTATGAATTTCGTGTAACACGAAATTGTTTCTGAGCGGGGTTTCTTCCAAAATCCATTTCCGCTGGAGCCATCTTGTCGAAAATCGTCCAAAAGCATGCAGGAATTTATTCTTCAATTATCAGGCTATTGTCTCCTGGAATTATTTTGTGCCAAACGGCCAAACGTATTTTTTTCGCTCTTACTTCGTCCAATATGTTTCCTGCCAAATGATACCTCACGGTTGAAGATACTGCACGGTTATGCCGAAGGAAAATATTGTCAGTATTCGTCTCAGAGGAGCTTGTGTTATGAAGCAAAGAAACAGATATTTTATGAATCTCTTGTAGTGATGTTGTTTAAATTCCTGATTGTATTGGATGCGGGACCTTGACAAGTAAGTTTGATTCGTTTGATTTGATTTTATTCGCGCGATGTAAACTGACAGAGCGGCTCGCGAGTGTGTAATAAATGAATGGTTTTGCAGGACTGTTTTCTTGTTCTTCCGCTGTATCTATCGTCGTACGATTAAATTAAAATAATTAGTTTCTCAGTTAACCATAGGTTCAGGGAGATTTGATCGATTAGTACACACGTACGGCTGGCTTTCAAAGGTTAAAATATTAATGCGGGAGTCACCGGACAAGTGCTATTTTGCGAGCGATAATCAGTGAGTTGCTATTTAGTCGTATACGCTGTTTATTTCCCTTCAGACCAACCTCTATAATGACTAGGAGGGGCCTTTAAAATCACTGTTACCTTACAAGACAATGAGAATGCAATTTGCAGACTAAAACAATCGAATGTCCTAGTAATTGTTTGGGTCTTCTGCCGAGATCGCTTGCTTGCGCTTAGAAATACGAACATAACAAACTGATTTCTAGCTTTCTATGTCATTGAAACTTTCACATGGTGAACATCAGATAATTCCAACTTTTTGGGGGAGTAAATGCTTTAAATAAAAGCCTAACGATTTGTAAATTGAGGCCGTAGATTGGGGCAACTTCGCAAAGTAAATCGATGCGACATGGCTCCTCCGATTTGTTTGAATTTACGTGACAATTTTCTCGCTCGCAGGAATATTCTGGCAACCAATCAGATTGCGAGGAAAACAATAGAACCATTTGAAAACAATAACAAACGGTCGCATGGGTGAAGGTGGGCCTTTAAGGTCAAGGTAAACGTTTCTATCAGCATTTATCATAAAGCAAAGTATTGAAGTATCAGCTACCTTTTATTTTCCGGCTTCGATGACGACGAACAAAAAAGACCCAAAATGTTGTCAAAATTACCAATATGATGACAGCCAATAATAGTAAGATGACTAAAATCAAATATGAGTTACTTTTAGTAGGTTTCTCTGCGGGAGAGTCATGAAGGATGTTCTCAGGTTGTGTTGCTGAAAGTAGATAACAAATAAGGATTGAGAAAGGCGATTTGCACGTGAATACTGAACCAGGCAAATTGCTGGTTCAGAGAAAGAATGCAAATTATAATTACTATCCGTCTAAGGGCCCAAACCAGCTGTGCATCTGACAATTATCGATGACAATTATCGACGTCTTGGCAATTCACAAGATTACTTAATAACAGTTTAACAGGCAAATTCTAGATACTCTCAGCATTCTGCTCTAGAAAAAACACTCGGCTATTCGTTTGACTTGAAATGTGCTCATTAAGTGGGAGGGGTGGAGTAAGAAGAATTAAGGTGTTAAACAATAGAAGAAGGCCGGTGAGGAATAACAACAACTGATTGTAAAGCCTCATTTTAGGGGAGGAAAGCTTGAATAATGTACGTTAATGGTAGGGTTAAGTTCATTTCTCCAGACCTTGAAAATACATGACTCACCTCTTATTTCGACAGTAGTTAAAAGTTCTTTACTCGGTTGGTTTTGCGTAGGTAATGTTGAATGCATTTTTGAAGTCCCAGGAAACGTTGGGACAGTGGTAGGCCTGTGCTCTTTCCCATCTGGTGTTTTTTGAAATGTCGCTGGCCTAACTGTGAATTCTGATGAGAGTAGAGATATAAATAATCATAGTGAGGATATTAATTGTAAGCTATAAATCTCTTTTAGGGGTACACTTTCCATAACTTACAGTAAGCTTAGATTCTGGTGATATTGTCGTTAGAGATTCACTAGTCAGATCGCTTTTGATAGGATAACGTTTGATTCATTACTTATTTAAAGATTTAGATAAACCGAGATTCGTCAGGTACTTGACATGTTGTTGACTTACCTTTTGTTACCGGAAAAAAGGAAATTGAAATTTCCAGGGTCATTTTCTAAACAGAAGACGGGCTTACCACTTTTAACATAGGTATTTTGTCGACATACCTTTGCTATACTGCCTTTTGATTGATGATGTGGAATGAATTACTGACTTCACTGACGTTGCTTGGACTGTGGTGGGGTTTGTGCTTTGCAGTTTACCGCTAGCCTTTGCTGGTGGTGTGACAGGCTTTGCTGTAGATTCTAAAAATATCAGAGAACGGATATAATTGTGCTTCGTTGACCTTTTCCTCATAGTTTATGCTTTGCTTTGAAGGTCTTGGAAAAAGAAAACCTACAATAAATCCGGTGTAATCTAGTTACCTTGGTCAGAGGTATTGGCCAACAGAGCAGTTTGCAACTACCTAAGACGATGGCTTTCAAAAAAAAAACTAAAATAAATAATAATAATAATAATAATAATAATAATAATAATAATAATAATAATAATAATAATAATACAGCATAATAGGAATACCCAGCACTACATATTTTGCCCCTTGGCATTGTAGCGTTATCTTACCTTTTCTTTATTTTTCTTGGAGGGCTTCGAAGCGAAACTTGTGTAAATTAAACCTATTTAGCCTGGGGTGGGAGGGGCGGGGGGGAGCGACATTGTGCCTGCGCTGGCTTTAACGAATTATAACTTTTAAACGGCTAGACGAATAATCACCAAATCTCGTGACTTTTCCTAAAATTTATCAGACAAAATTTTGCTCTGTCAATGATAAGTTTACGATGATTGACGTCTCCATACAAACCGTCTACTCAGGAGTGTATTTTTCTGTCTTTTTTCAGCCCTTTTTTAAGTTTTTACCCCTTTGTTTTTAAGAAGAAGATAATCCTTTGCTTTTGTGTGCTTGTTTCGATTATGTATGTTTCTTAGAACAAATTCATATATTTTTCGAAATGTATAATATTGTTCCTGAGACATACCTTTCTCATCGTTACATTTAACAGCCCTTTCGCAGATGTATCCTACGCGTTCTTTTCTCCTGTCACACCTCAGATCATCATACCATAAATGTTTTTCCGTATTCAAGTACATTTCAGAACAGTTTCCATTACCACTGGGTTCTCTTGTTGCCCATTGGAGGTACCCCTTTGATGTACTCTCTTTTCTGTAGTTGCTTATCCATCTCCACTCTCCAGATTGTTTTTGTAAACCAATGAAATATTCAGTAGTTTGCATGGTTCGAATAATTTTCTCCAGAAAGTGCAACTCTTCGATACTTTCAATAAAAACAAGATGTATTCCAGTTCCCTTGCAAAGGCGTCTGCTTTCCTCCCAACTAACGGCCTTAGATGGTGCCATATGAAATGAGTACTCGGAACAATTGAAAGCAATCTTTTGACCTCA
Organism: Siderastrea radians; assembly: GCA_964017195.1. Lineage (NCBI taxonomy): Eukaryota > Metazoa > Cnidaria > Anthozoa > Scleractinia > Rhizangiidae > Siderastrea > Siderastrea radians. The sequence goes on from OZ024894.1 coordinate 29,126,089, forward strand.
AGAGAAATATAACATATACAAAGAATATGTTTATACTCGATTATGATACTAAAATGCCTATCTTTGTTAAAGCAGTTCGCTGCCAAGTTTCTGTGACCATCCGATGAACCAAAACTCTGATATTTTTTGCGTAGCATTTAGTTATTTTCCGATAACAAATTGTTCTGAAAAGAGACCAGTAACTTCTGCTTTTTTTGACATTTATTTTCTTTTGGTGGGAGGGTGGGGTGGGGGGGACTGCCATACTTTTTCTCTCACGAGACTTGAAAGAAGGCATTGTTCTATTTAGGGACAGGTCATTATTCATTGTGAGGAAGGGCTATTGAAGCTTGGGGGAACAGACTCGATTTCTCGAGCGCTGCTTTCGGGAGGGCCATTATGTTTTGGCTTGCATTTTTTGTCCTGGATGGATGTTCTTTTTATTTGTTCGCAGACGCCATCTTGGCGTGCTTGAAGAAACCAAGATGGCGGCTGTATGCGATCACCTTATCTCTGGCGTCCGGCCGGTGATCTCAAACTGTTTAGGAACACGGAAAGTAGTATTGAAATTATAATAGTCATTTTTGGCAGAATCATCGGAATCAACATCACTGTCATCATCGTCATCGTCGTCAATAGGGTGATCTACTCATCTGTCTTCGTTTCCTTGTTTTCATCCTCTCCTTCTCTGAATACACTACTCCACTACTTCTGCCCTTGCCAAGCAAACTGCACAGGTACTCCTTGGCAACACTAGTGAGTGCTGGATGATTTCTTTCAAGTAAGGATAAGTTCAATGTCCTCTCTATACCCTACCTGAATCGCGAATAATTTCATCTTTATGGTGTTTTTTTTTTCTTTTTCACAGATGGGGCCTTTTCCCAATCAGGAGCGATTTCTCTAACACTTCTGTTCTCCGCAGAGTGCGCAAGATTGTAATTGGCCAATTTTGTATACGGAGGGGCAACTAAAAAAATAAAGTTCCCTACCCTGGAGCTTTACCTGGCCAAACACGGTATCCGTACCAAACAAGCATGCCCAAATATTACAAGACTGACATCTCTGCAGCAGACATCGATAGGCACTAGTAGAAGAAATGAATGCTTATGACGAAAGAGACAAAAGAGATTAAACAGACGACTGAGTAGAAAGATGCCGGAGACGAAGATGGTGTGTTGGAAGAGTTTGCTGATTGCAGCGAGGAAGAGGACAAGGAATCAGACGATGCAGATTGTAGATACCCATTTATCGATGAAGAAGAAACAGCTCTGACAAAGATGACGACTGCGATGATAAACCTCTGGGAAAAAATCGTGTACGCGCCATTTTAAAAGAAAACACGGCAAACTATATATTGTTGGAAAGGTTAATAAATGTAGATTTCGGAAAAAGATATGAATTGCCAGTTTGTTTTTCAATTCTGCAGAAGAAAATCTCAAACAACCGTGAAAATGACCATATGTCATTCAATTGAATTAATAGGGTATCAAATCCAAGTGCATTGGCAAAATAACTGCACAGTGTTAGTCACAAAGGATCAATCATCAACAGCGTGTGAGCATTTTTCGATTACTGACTGGTTATTTTTTAATTAATCTGTCAAGTTCAAGCAGCAAAAAATATGCAATGCGCATTGCGTTGAAGATCGCCACGGCTGAAATATTATAAATTTAAAAAATCCCCGACACAATTTGGTTTCGCTACATCTAAGGAATGTTGAGCCCAAATTTCACTGAAATCCGCCGAAGTTTGATACCCTATGAATTCACTTATCTAATTGAATGATGCGTGGTCATTTTCGCGGTCATTTTTGCAATTTTCTTCTGCAGAATAAAAAAAAAACGGCAATTTATATTTTTCCCAAAATCTACGTTTATTAACCTTTCCAACAATATATAGTTTGCTGTGTTTTCCTTTAAAATGGCGCGCATACGAATTTTTTCCCCGAGGACCGGGGAGGACACCCACGAAGGTCCGGAGTAACCTTAAAAAACAGGGTGGGCCGTAATTTTGAGACAAACTTACTCTAAAATAAATTGACACCCCCCTCAATAAATAATGACTAGCCCCTTAGATGCTTGTATCCGCCAGTACAAAGATTGAGACCCGTAATGCTAATCAGCCCTGGCTGAGACGGCGTTCAAAAATGACCCCGCGAAGGACGTCATATGTAATACGGCGTTAGGTGGGGGTATTGAAGTTATTTTTTATCTCGCGGAAAGTGAAAAGACGGTTTGCCTTTCTTGCTATAAATGTATAAATGACAAAAATAAACCAATAAAAAGAAAAACATGGCTTGTAGCCATAACGTCCGGAAGAAACTCACGGTAATAATTTCTATCAGCCTGGGCCTAATATTATACTTCAGTTGGACATCGTTTTAGTTCAGGATTACCGAAACGCCTTATCCTCTAAGGTTGGTTATCACTAGAGACGGAGTCGGATTCGGAGTCATAACCTGAAGCATAGTGCGTTACGATCTAGTGAAAATCAAACAACGGAGTCGTAAGCAGAATTTCCGACTGCGCGTACGATTCCATCGCTTACGATGAAGTTAAAACCGGATTGTCAGAGTCGTAAGCAGAAGCGGAAGAAAATGGGGACGTTCTGATTGGTTTATTCTTCCGCTTCTGCTTACGACTCCGACAATCTGGTTTTCACTAGGTCGTAAGCGCAATCGGAAGAAAAATGGTAACCTTCTGATTCTTGCGACTCCGATTCCGTCACCATTACGACTCCGTTTACGACTTCGTTGTTTGATTTTCACTAGTTCTTAAGCGCTCTTCCAACTCCTAACACGACTCCGACTCCGTCGCTAGTGAAAACCAGCCTTAATTGTTTACTTTTGCTTGTGGAGGTTTTGAAGTTAACAGTTTAATAGCTGAATTTAAAGCTGCCATCTACGAACACAAACCGTATCAATGCCATGTGCTGCGTTTACTTTACCTATTCGAAATACTATACCTAACCGAAGGCCGCCAAATATTAGCAATTTACTGAGCGTCTCCGACTGGTTTCTAGCGTTCAGCTCACATCGACGTAACTATTTCAGTCTGTCTGTATGTAAATCACAAATTTCTTATCAGTAACGTTGACTGTGGAAAAAAAAAAGTAAATAAACGCTTTGTGTAACAGTGATTGCCTACAGTGTAAAGTAACCGTAGCTGTGACTTCATTGAACTTCACTCTGCAAAAATTCTTTTTAGACTGAAAAGGTCGATTAATTGGTCGATAAAATCACATGTTCAAAAAATGCCGGCCAAAATGAAGGAAACTGTTTTAAGCTGCAAATTGAACAAGCAATGATTTGAATCAATAATGAAACAACAGGAATGAAAACACTAAGGAGACGCTTACTACCTATAGTTCTGGTAATTCGGATGATTTCTTTGGTTGTGACGATAAGCTGATATATTCTTCTTATATACATCTGATCTCACCGTTAAAGAAGCAGCGTTGAGGGGTCTTAAAGGTGGAATTCATTGCGTGTTCCCAATAGGATCTGATAATGTTGTAAACAGTCAAGCTATGGTTAATGGTCACGTTTCAATAAATTGCCGTTCCTCAGACTTACCAGCAGTTCCTTGCACTTGTACACTGAAGCCTGTCACTAGAATGCCCACAATCACTGCAAGACGTACATTCTCCATGTCAAAGTTTATTTGTTCACCACCGATCAAGTTTTGCCGAGGAACGTGAAAGCAAGATGAGACATTACTGAAGCTGGTCTCAACATTTTAAGGTAGTGCTTCAGCTCCATAGTAGATTGCTCTTAAACTTAAAGGCACACATGATTCAAGTTTCAAAAAAATGTACACCTAATTAATTGGCAAAACGTTGACGGGTAAAAAGTATACAAGATGGACCGCCTGATGCGACCCAATGGTTTTCTGGGAAGCGGAAGAAGTCGTTTCTATTCTCAATCACCGTACATATTATAGTGATATAGCATGCCCTTATTTGGGCTTTATAATTTCTGGGAAAGGAATTATCTTGAATATCAATAAACGAAACTAAGTACCAAGTTTGCTTCTGGCATCTTCTTAGAATTTCACTGCATGTGTCGCATTGTCCATTGTAAAAATTGTTTACCCGACAACGTTTTTTTCAAACAGGTGTATCAAAAGAACATAAAATACAGCGAATACGACTTGCATTAGAATGTGTTTGAAAAAGTCCTTCGTCATACAAAAGACTTTTTTCTGCAGACAAAGAAGAATAATACAAGTGTAACCGTTAGTTAGGAAGTGCGTACGAGAAGGAGTATTTGAAAGCAATATTGTGTGATATTGAAGAGTGAGAGATTCAAGACTCTGTGACAGGGAGGACGATAACAGTTGCGGTAGAAGTGCATAAAATTTGAATATGTCAAAAGTAATTTGAAACCTCCCTGGTAGAAACACGAAACGCAATAGCAAACAATCATTTCATAAAATATCTCGGTGATACGAAAAATATCCTTCTACCCGCAACAGATAGAAGGAACTCCCTTGACAGAGTGAGTGAGAATCAAGGTTATTTCGCCCGAAAAAATATTAATTAGCACGAGCGAACGTGTGAAGAAACGTGACGCCAGACACGTCTATTTTAAGTCCATTGACTGCTTTCTGATTGCAGATGTTTACATTTTATCACGGTAGTGATTTTTTTTTCCGGCCGTAGTCTCTGTAGGCTGTTTTGTCCCCTAAACTTGAAGTTAAAGTTCAGTTGAAATGGGAAGGAAATCGAACTAAGAAAATTCAAATTCATTTGTGCTTGGAATTAAAAGCTTTTAGTTTTCGCTTCGCAAGTACAATATAATGTAACTCCCTAAGTAAATTAGCAAAGTACTACTCCCTTCGAGGTACAGGAGGTGGGGGTTTGATGGGAGCCCCCCTTAAATGTGTGTTGTGTCACAACACACATTTAAGGGGCGGCCAACGTGATTGCCATCTTTGCAGTTTACAATAAGTGAGAAACTAGCCCAAATAATTATAAAAAAGCTGAAATTGATTTAGTTGTATATGTTTTTATTAAACAATTTGCTTTTTTTGTCTGAATTTTATACTTTTTTTTCACTGAGAAAATTTGAATAACCACCCCACAGACCGGAAGCTCGAGATCTCTTTGTGTTTGATGCTTTTTTGCTTGTTTGTTTGTTATTTGTTTTGATTTCTGCAAGGAGATTTTTGTATTTTGTATCACCAATATAATTTTCTGATCGTTAGTGTTCGTTAATCAGGGTCCCAAAGGGAAGATCTTGGAGTCCTGGAGCTGAGCCCCGAAATCTTTGTCGCGGAGCACGGAGCCCGAAGTATATAATGCCGTGGTATGACAGTTCAGTCACGAATGTTATGTACTTGTTCCCCTGCCGAAAACTAACAACCAGTTGCAACCAATTGTCACGAATGCTATCAGAATCGGTAAACGGCGACCCGTCAACATTGTATTCCCCCCTAAAACTACCGATTCAAGTTGCCACTGGCAAAGAAATAAGTTTTTGTCACGAAATGAAAATTTTTCATGAAATTTTTTCGTTATTGTATTGACTTCCTGTTAGGTCTTTTATTGAGAATGGGTGTGTATGTATCTGCCTGGCCTTACGTCTGACCAAGTCGTGTTTGCTTGATCATGAGGGAAACTCTCCTCACGTTCAAGGAAGGTGCCTCCTTTTCTTACTGCGCACAATTTTCTTTTTGGATTTCAATAGCCCACGATCTCCTTTCCCGCATAGTCATTAACTGTGCAAAAATACCTCGTCTGTATTAGGAGGCAAAATTGCTTATTTTGACACAACGGGTTTCACGTATAGATTCTTTCCTTTTTGTTTCTGGTAAATTTTCTGTACCGCACTTTTAATTAGCAGTTTTTGTCTTGTTTTCCATACACGAGGAAGTATATTGCTCATATCTGCAGAGATGCTGAATTTATAAAGATATTTGATTTTGTAGCGTTTTCTGTTAATAAAGGAGGTGCCAACGTGATAACGTTCACCTCTTTTTTTCGGCAATCAAAATTTGTAATAGAGAACCTGATCATCCCTTAAAATGCTATTGGAGGTATTTACACGTCAATCACGGTGACGGCCCACCAATGTTCAACCGTTAGGTTATTTTCCTTTTGCCTTTCACTTTATTAAGCACCTGTGCACGCCCAACGCAGATGAGTTAGGAGAGTTTCTTGCCAGGCCTTCCTATATAACGAGGGGATTATCTTAACAGCTGATCTCAAGTTGAACATCGTGTGCTTAAGTCAGTGTTCCAGTTTCTAGTTTTAATTTGACTATCAAACTATCGCCAATACAAATTTGCCGTTCAACAACAGTAAAAATTTGCAGGGAACATTGTTATTTTTTATTTGACGCGTATTATGTCTTTCCTCGAATTACTACAATTTCGCGTGTGATACGGGAAATTTATTTGCCGATGTTACAGTTGCAAACTCAACTGATATAATTTTTTTTTATTCGTGCATGTTACAGTCCACTTATTTAACCACCTCGGAAGGGTGGTCCTTGTTTATCCTGACACAGTGAAAAACCGCAGTTAAGAACCTGGATTTTTCCAAGTTAGCCTAAAAAGTTTCTTATATATTTGGTGTTTACTAAGAATTTTGGGCTAATTGGTCCTCCAAAAGATTCTTATTTTCTAAAGAGGAAAAGATACTTGCTGCTGGCCCAACAACTAGTCTAGATAGGCGTGGTCCCGGCTTATGTATAAGAAACATATACTGAGGTTGTCACTTTGAATTAAACTAGTGAGTGTTACTGTTACTGCATGTTGCTATGTTTTCCTGGTTTTCATAAGAACCTGTTTAAAATTTCAGGTTCAACAGGTTCTTATATAATGGGGGTTTAAATGTCAACATTTTAGCCGACAGGTTTCTAATCCACTTAGTGCTTAAATGCAGGATTTTTTTTACTGTACTCAAAAATAGGGTTCTAGGATAACGAAAAGCCTTGAGACAATCCTTCTTGGCGAGATATCATTTTAGTGCCTTATACTTCATTCATTTATTTTTTTTGGAGGGGTGGGGGGGGGTAGAATTTCTTAGCGAACTAACGATTTCCGCTTAGAACTCTGAAAAGACTGTCAGCACACTACTACTCGCAACCTCCTGTCTTAAAAGATTGTACAACACAGACGAAGTATTGTGCCTGTAGTTGAATAAAAGATGAGAAAGATAACAAGAAACCTCTTCAATGTTCGTTGATAGGCCTACCTCCCCACCCCTCAGTTTCAACTACAGATAAGTTCTTTAAACATTGTTCCAATGATATCATGATGGCAAGTTTGATCCTACATTGACACGATATTTTCCGGCGTGGCTCAAAAGTGAAATTTAAACTTCCGTAAAGACAACTTTGGCTCTAAAGTTTTTATTCATTGCGAGCTTATTTTTTATTTATTTATTGCACTGTTTCTTGTCTTAAAACGTTAATTTAAAATGAAAAGAAGTAATTCATATTAAAACAGGCGTGGTTGATACGGTACTGGCTTAAATGAGCTAAGTACTATTTGGTAACTCGATCTCCTTTTAACTACGTCCAGACTCCTCCTTCATCTGTTCCTTGCTGCTTCCCTTTGTTGGCTGTGCTAATACATGACATCTAATGATCTACATAACAAAAGACAAGGAAAATTAACCTTATTCTTAAACAGTTTACTATTTTTTCTAAACCTTGCCTAGCAACAACAACAACAAGAACAAAACAAACGAAGAAAAAAAACATGTCATTTAACTCACCACCACTGACAGCCGCAAGACTTACGGCAGTGTAGCTGCATAAATTGCCTGTGAACCACACAGTAGCCACGGATTGCAGCTTTAATAGGACAAACATCGGCGTAACTGGGGTCATCATTGCATTCTAATGATAATAATCAGAAATAATATTATAATGATAATAAGAACCTTCCCAGCATGCTTTGCTCCTGAAAAAGTTTTATTGCCAAATAACTTAGATAACTTGTGGTCGAAGAGGACACTGTACCGCATTCTAATAATAATAATAATCAAAAACAATATTATAATGATAATAAGAACCTTCCCAGCATGTTTTGCTCCTGAAAAAGTTTTAGTGCCAAATAACTTAGTTAACTTGTGGTCGAAGAGGACACTGTTCCGTGCGGTATTTACAACGGCGTAAAAGTCATATCAATGTCAGGGTGATGACGGTTTTCTTACAACATGAGATCAAGTCCCTCAATTTCTTGATGTATCAAAGACATCTTTTTTGACGAATTCTATCCATTCTCTTCTAATCACATCATCTAAAGTCATGTTAGAAATTCTATTATGATTTCTCTCATGTTTTTTTGTTTTCAAGTGACGATTTTTACCAGCAAGAGTATAATTATGCTTATTGTTGCAAACGTCACAATACCACTCTTTACTCAACGTTTCATTTCCACAACTTCTCTTAACATTTTGATTCTCCATATATATATTTATATTATATAATTTATTCTTAAATAAATTTTGTTCAAACTTGTTCACCATAGTAGTTGATAGCTCCAGAAATTTGGTGAATTCTTATTTTTGTATGTAATGTTACCATTCTTGTCTTTTATCTTGGACGCTCTTTTTCGGTATCGCACACGTCTTTTCCAGTCTTGATGTGTTAAAAAATCCTCATATCTCTTATCCCCAAACTGAATTTTTTTACCATTTTTAAGGGTAACCATATATTTTTTATTAATTCTGTTGGAGTAATTAAGGTCCTTAGCACCATATAAATTGATGGCTCTATTTCTTAATAAGTTGAATTCCTCGCCGGTTACAGTATTCATATAATAAGTTATATATTTATAATAGCCAGAAACAATTATATTTTTGGCTACATGAGAGCAAATAAACAGTATATACTGTATCAATCGATATAATATATATTAGATAATTATCTTTAAACTATTTTATATATCCTTCAAGTCCTTTATTGGAATCCAACTGTTGAAGTAATCACTATATCCCTTCCACTTAACTAAAGCTTGTTTCTTCTTATAATCCCTCCGAATGACTTTATCAATTCTGAATACCTCTTGTTTTGCTTTTAATAATTCAGGTTCATAAAAACTCCCTTGAATGTCTTCACCTCTGAGATCCTTTAGTTTGTAAGTTATTTGATTCGTATATTGGATTTTATCAACTGTAAAAACTTCCTCAGACCAATTTGGTGTATAGCCCTTATCAAACACATTCCGTTTATACTTACTTATTCTAACCTTATCACCTATTTTGAATTTCGGTTTAGATGATACTTGCTCCATATCACCATATAGATTAAAGTAAACAGTTCCTTCATTCTTCTTTTTACTGGCTTCTATGGGTGTCATTTTGATAGAGCTATGTTTAGTGTTGTTATATTGTTTCACTAATTTGGGTAGCATGTCTAAATACTGTGTATTACCTTGAACAGTAAACTGCTTCCACATCTTGGTTTTAATTGTTCTGTTCCATCTTTCACAAACTGACGACTTTTCCTCATTCTCAGTTGAGTACAAGGTTATTTTATTCTTATCAAGTAGTTCTTTAACATGTTTATTGTAATACTCTTTGCCTTTGTCTGTCCATAAATATTCCGGTTTTCTGCCTTCTTTTAAAATGGTTTTCAATGCCTTAGCAACGGTTCCACCTTTTTTATCCTTCAAAGGAATGATCCAACCGTATTTACTAAACACATCTAAAACCATAAGAAGATATCTGTAGCCAGCGTTCCATCGACTGAACTGTTGCATTTCAACAAGATCAGAGCACAATATTTCGTCAATATGATTTACAATAACACGCCGCCGGGTGAAGTTACGCTTTATCGGTTTATGTAATTCATCAGCTAATTTTTCTTGCCAGTTTTCTTCACCCGACGGCCTTTCCCGTTTTTTGTCTTCCTTTGTTTTACACCGAGACCTAGTTTCTGCTTCGTGTTAATCATATTTCTAGCCAGCCAATGCCCCCATTGTCTTTCATTGTAAGGCACACTGTCTAGAGCCTTAACCATTTTTCTATCAGCTTTATTCTTGCATTTTTTGTCATCCTTGCAAACCGAATAATCGACGTCGTGTTGCATTGCTATTGCATCCGTTTTACCGGTCGGTTTATCATATATTTTTAATATTTCACCTGTCACTGGATCATACTCTAACTGCTTATCGAGAGGGTTGTATGGCCCAGTGTATTTATGACCAGGTAAAGTCCATCCTGATTTTGGTTTAGGTAGTCTTCCAATAGCTTTATGGATATCTAAACTTCCACCATCCAAATCCTTTCTGTTGGTTTTGTACTTTTTCTTTGGCCTGATTTTAGAAGACAATTGATCAAGAGCTTGACTTCCAACATTTTGAATCATCGGATTCAACTTATCCAGAGCATAATCGATAGCCTTTTTCTGCAGTTTTGGGTTTCTCAAGGCTTCTGATCCATAATATCTTCCCATTTCAACTGCTTTTTTTCCAAGCCAAGGAATACCGTGGTGAATCAATAAATCAGCACCTGTTGATGCTACTGTATCTAGTACGCCCGCCCCCTTCGACGGGCCAACCCGTTTCCCACCTGTTTAACGAATTTCGTCTTTGTAATACCACATTCAGCACAAGTACATTTCATCATGGTTCGCCCGTTTTTGGCTTTTACATATCTTTCACTTCCAGGTACACATAGAGTGACCTTTTTCTGTCTGACGCAATATGATTTCATATATAATATGATTAGATTAGATTAAGGTTCAATATATACGTTCTCATATTTACCAGTTTTTGGATTTTTCACCAAACGCATGACAGTACCCTTCTTTGGTTTAGTCCAAAATTTCTTGCTTGTTATACCTGTTGGTCCTGTGAAAGCACCTTTTAAGATATCACCAGACCAATATCGGTCAAATACATGGTTGGTTGATGGAATTACTTTGCGAGTTATTTGTTCGGCTATTTTTGCAGCCTCGAAAGCTTTACCTAATGGATTTTCACCTCCCTTTTGACTTTTGACGAATTTGGTCTTTGTTATACCACAAGAAGCACACTTACATTTAAGCATAAGCCTCCCATTTTTAGCCTTTTCGTATCGTTCACTATTGGGTACACATTCTGTGGTCTTTTTTTGTTTCACGCAATATGATCTCATAATATATATGAGTTAGATATTTTTAAAATACCGTTCTAAGAATTTCTCATTCTTTATTGTATCATGTATGTCAAACACTTTCAATAGATTAAAATATGATATCCCTTTGTTCATTTCATTCAAAAAGTACAGACAGAAATATCCACATGTTGTTGTATTGATATTTTGTATTTGGTTATTTTGATGAAGAAGTGTTAAATTCTTTTTTCTTGCATGATTAACTATTTCTTGAAATGGAGGCAAACCAAATGAATCAAAGTAATTGATGACGTTATCTTTCACATATGTGGATACCCAATGGCTACCGCTCATATATGATGGTTCAAGATTGTAAATGAATAGAGCCTGTCTATGATGGTGAGGAACATTTTCATCTCTTGACAATACATCATTAATTGGGATATTCAGATATTTACACCATTTTATTAAATCATAATTGCTTAATGGGACATTCTTATGGAATTTTGGTTTTACAACAGAATGTTTAACAGTGGGACGTTTTTGAAGGGTGAATTTTTCCCTAGTAGAAGACCCTCTCCCTTTTTTTTTTGTTTTTTTTTGTCCCCATACCGATTGTACCGTCCGGCCAATTTCCATAAAAAGGTGGAGTTCTATACATTGGGACTAACAAACCACCATCCTGATTATAATTGGTTGGTTTTGGTACAGATCTGGGTGGTCTTTGTTCTGGTTGTCCCATCTGAGGGGCACCTTTACCAGTCATCTTCTTTATTGCCTCAATAGCTAAAGGGACTCCAATTGATGCAAGAAGAGTACCTAAGAACCCACCTGTTTGTACTTTTGTTGGTTTTATATGAACACCAGAACCGGTTTGTAGAGCATTTAATATATCCTTCTTTTGTTTGGTTGTTAAAAGATGTTTATATGTTATCAACTGATCGATTTTATTTTGTGGTATGAGGAACCCACCGGTTTGAACACCTTTTCCGGATATCTTCTTAACAATCTGAGATGCTCCTTCACTAGCTGCTCCAGCTAAAGCCGACAATCCAAGAGTCTTAGCAATCGTTGGACCAAAAGTTCTTCCAAGCGTCAGAACTGTAGACAGAAGAGATCCACCTACTTGCTTTCGAATGTTTGTTTTAGAAAGTTTAATGTCCATTCCCTTTTTCAATTTTCTATTTTTTTCCAATCGTTTAACTATATTCTGAGGTACGTATAGAGTGTCATTCCCAGATAGAGAGTCCTTCGTGAGCCTTAGAACTATTGTTTCTCTTTTGTGATAAGCTTTACTAAGATTCTTTTTCTGGTTTGGTGATAAACTAACTTTGATTTCGTATAGTTGTGTCATATAATATATGTTAGATAAATTCCTGTTTTAAAAAACATATTCATTTAAATTATATCATTATTAAATTCCTTCTTAAACTATCATCAGCTCATTCAATTTATATCATTGTCAAAAACCTTTATTTATACTATCATCAACTCGTTACCAACAGTCTTAACAACAACCTCACTCTCGTAAAATACAATACTGTGAGCTCGGACATTTGCTGTTGGGGCTACATTAAGACGATAATGGAGAATCAACTGTTTAGGATCTCTTGTCACTACCTCCTTTTGAAATGTTAAATCGAAATATGCTAATCCGTACAAACTACTAAAATTTGATACATTAAGTTGTGTCCCAGAATTATAATCGTTTTTACGAAATGCATAACTCATGAGATCATTGAATATCCTAATTTTAGAATCTGCATCGTATTCCAACTCTGGGAAAAAAACGTTATTCCCGTATTCTAAACGACAACTCGAGAGAGAGCTATTAGCGTCAGCAGCATTCAACTTGAAAGTGTCAAACAAATACGGACTTCTCTCGGATTCGTTATCATTTGGTCCATCTGTTCGTTGGAGATAAATAAAAACATGTTTAACGTTGTCGATAGCCGGGCTGATTTGAAACATATTCTGAATAGCTCTGGTATTTGCTGACTGATTGTAGAGATCTCGCATATATGTCCAGGTTGTTGGCTTAAGAAAATCTGAAACGAAATTACTATACATGCTGTCTTTTGGGATTAATCTAGGGAGCCAAAGATACAATCTCTTCACTACAACACGACCAGCGTCTGTGCCATTTGCCATGTGAATCAGTTCACTATCTTCGTTCAATGTTAATTCAATCGTGAGCTGCATTGGGGGCAACATTTTGTTTTCTAATTTTTGAAAAAAGCTGTATCGGTTCAACGGTATCATCTCGTTAATCGATTTAGCTCCTCCGCCGCCGTAATATTCTGATGAGCCTGGGTTAAAATACGACGGGCCTCGAATCCTAAGTTGGTATTAGCTGTTGTTCCATCAGTATCAAGATACCAGAATGAATTCTTTCCAACAGATCGACTGTAGTCATCACTGTATTCTAGGAGATTTTTAACATTCGTTATTCGATGTAAATTATCACTCTCGTAAACAATCTTACCAGAAGATTTAATAACCATATGTCTGATTAGACTGTGAGATCCGTTTATCATAGTGATGCGACCCGCTGCAGCATATCCAACACCATCTGCCTTTTTTTGAAGCTCTTTGGTTACTTCGAAATACCCATTGAAGAAATCAAAAAACGTAGATCGATCATTGATTGTGAATCTATAACCTGTTTTTTTCTGACTCTGATTGTTAGCAGGCTGTTCAATTACATTATCCAAATGAAATCTCACATATTCGTATCTTTGAAGATTGTCATCTGTTCTGAAACTCATTTATATGAGTAGTTTAGATAAAAATTCACCTTTTTGAAAAACCATTTCCACTTATCAGTCTATTCAGAATTGTGTTGTAATCTTCTTCTTGTTTTGGTTTAGTAGGTTTGGTTGGTTTCATGGTTTTATTCATTGATTGTTTAGTTGAACCGTGTAATTTTCTCATAATAAGCTCTCCGCTTTTTTCAGCTGCTTTTTTTCCCAGTTTGTCTCCAGCATGTGAAATACCAGATTCAAGCGCTTTTTTGGCAAAAGGTTTTAAAACTATTTCTGGAACTTTACTTAACACCCTTCCAACCGGTTTGAAAATGTTGTCAACAATGATCCCAGATCCTTTATGTTCATAAACAAATCGTCCAAGTTTTGGATGATAAATACGCTTGTATTCATACGACGACATATATAACAATTAGTTAGATTAATCTCTCTTCTCTCTTAAAATCAAACTGAATGAAGTGTCACTATGATTAAGATCTATGATTCTTCGTTTACCGTCGGTGATATAAATCCGAATTTTATTAATCATATTTTTATTGACAGGATTGAACTGTACTCGTCTTGGCTCTTGTGTGAAACTGTAACTCGGGGTGAGAGTTGAGGTACTGAAACTATATATAATATCCGTTTCATCACCATCAACTAGACTTTCGGATATGAGGTCACTATGAATATTGAGGATTTCTCTGTCTTGAGAGAGATTAGGAATGTAATCTCCAACGTTTTCACTACTAGTTAGTATTTTTTTATTGAAACCAATAAGATCATTAAAATTACTTTGAGTCAGATCTAATCTGTAATTTGAGGCAAGTGTTATTATTGTCCTAAATATCGTGTCGTCAAACTCGAGAGTGATAGGATATTGGGGGTTGGATGAGGTCCCTGTTTTTGTTCGTTCTTTGATTAAATTGTCAAAATCAACGTAATTCCAGACTCCTGGGTTAAATATAATTTCCGTCCAATTAGCACCACTATCAGACGAATATCTTATTTTCTGATTATTTAGTTCTTTTGTCACATTAAACCAAGTAAATGACATCGAAATGATTCGGTCGAGGCCGATTTCATATTGTCTGCTCGGATTGAGTATTATCGGGTTGATGTATTTGATTGTAAAATCACCTGGCTTATTACCATTTTGGTTTTTTACTGTATGGGATGATAAGATAAGTTGTCTATCCATTATATGATTAGTTTACATTAAAATAGTTTCTGTATATTTTGTTATATTGCGGCCTGTTCAAAATAGAGTTTTTCAACAAGATGTCGAGAAGTGCAACACCTGTGTTTCTTAGCTCTATGCTATTATTACCGGCAATCATCGATCCGATAATCAGTTCAAGTTTTTTAATCATTTCTGTCGGATTGTTGAAAAACTGGACTTGTCCACCTCTTTTTATTTTTTTCTTCAAACCAGATCCTTTAATATTTTTTAATCTTTGATTGTTGTAATCGATATAATCAGTAAGAACCTTTCTTGTATCTTGAATAATTTTTCTTCGATATTGAGCCTCAGCTCCAGTGATTGAACCACTATTTAATTTTTTAGTGATATCAGTCGAATAGCCACTTAGTTGTTTCCGTTTCTCTTTAGCCTTTTTAAGGGCGTTGGTAAGATAAGATTTCCTCTTTGTGTCATTCATATCTTCTTGTTGAAGTCGTAATTCAATATCATCATAGTTAGGAATTTGAAGTTAATCCAAAACTTGGTTAATTGCATCCTCCTCGAGAATGTTATAATCAGGTCCTTCTTCTTCGTATTCAGGTGGAAGATCTTCAGGTTCATACATAAATGCTGGATCTATATACATTTGTTTTTCACCTGATGCTAAATCCTTAAGGACATCTTCATAACTTGGAGGTTTTGGAACCAATTGTTTGTCATTTTGTGGTAGAACTTGATCATCAAATAGATCTTCCAATCCATAATCAGGCACTTCATCATCAATAGCTATTCCATAATCTGGAACAGGTCGCTTTTTCTTTGGTAATCTTCTCAATGGCATTTTTGGAGATGTGAGTTCCTTTAATCCTGATGTTATAGGTTTGAAAAGTTTCTCTGCCTCGACTTCACCCATTTGATCAGATATCTTTTTTTGTTTTATTGTCTCTCTTACTGTGTTAATCTTTTTACCAAGCTCGGATCGTTTCTCAGCCATTTCTTTCCATTTGAGTAAACTCATTATATCATTTGTTTACATAAAATTTCGTATTTTGTTCGGAAAAATTAGGGTTATCATATATAAAAACGCTCGCATAGCGTGTCGCATAGCGTGTCGCCATGCGATAAAATTGTATAACATAATACCATATGAAGAGTCAAAATTACGACATTCAAGATGATGAAAATGACGATTTTGTTCAATTAAAGAGTTTCATGCCAAACCGATGTTTCAGGATGCTTATTTGTGCTCCCTCTGGTGGTGGTAAGACTAACCTTTTACTTGATATGATATATAGGCTATTGTTCTTTGACAAGATATACCTTTACGCTCGAAATCTCTCCCAAAGCAAATATAAGCACCTGTTTAAATCTTTCGAACCAATATCAAAAGAGGTCGGTTATGACGTGATAGAAGCAAGTAACGATGACATCATCCCTTTAACAGATTTGTCTGATGAAAACCAAAAATTAGTCATATTTGATGATTATTTGAATACAGGTAAGAAAAATGACGAACGGATACGTGACTACTTTACCAATTCTAGAAACAAAAATTGTTGTTGTATATATTTGAGTCAAAGCTATTACGGAACCGATAAAGCAATAAGACTGAATAGTTCACATTTTTGTGTTTTTGATTTTCCTTCCCAAAACGAGCAATCGATGATTTGCCGAGAACTGAACATAAATAAATCAGATTATCAGAAAGCTACTAAGGATCCATATAGTTTTTTGTATGTTGATAAGGTCAAAAAAAAGGTAGCGCGAAATTTCGACGAAAAAATCTAAACTAATATTATATGAGTTATACAAACGGTATTCTCAATCATGTTGATTCTCAAGGACAAGGTCAGATAGGCCCTAGAGGGTTGCCTGGGTTACCTGGTCCTAAAGGCGATAAAGGCGATAAAGGTGATAAAGGCAACAAAGGCGACAAAGGCGACAAAGGTGATCGTGGACCTCAGGGTAGTGCCAGCGGTTCTGCTGATATTGACATGCAAAATAAGTACAGTATCTTGCGATTGAAAAGCAACCCATATCCTGTCCGCGGCGATTTGACGAAGGCAATAAGCTATCAAGATATGAGAAATATCTTTCTTTCAAAAAAGAGGGTGGACAAATGGAAGCAAATATTGATATGAATAATAATACAATTTTCAATGTGAAAGACCCAACACAAGCAGATCAAGCCACAAACAAAAAGTATGTCGAAAATCAGCTTGAAAAAAAACTGGATAAAGGATCTGATATTGATATGAAAAATAAATCAATTACCAATCTTAAATTACCATCAAACCAAAAAGACGCAACAAACGTTGAGTTTGTCAATAAAAGACTTAGTGAAACACAAAAAAATTATCTCAAATTGGATGGTTCTGCCAATATGACTGGAGACTTAAATTTAAATAACAATAAAATTGTTAACTTACAAACCGATTCAAAAAATTCGAAATCCGCAGTTAATGTTGAGTTAATGGAAAATAAAATAACAGATTTGAGAAATCTTGTCACTCAAAAAATTCATGAATCTCAGATTATTAATTCAGGACAAAAAAAAGACGCCTTCAGATACTTGATGGAAGACACTGATGAATCTTCGAGTGAAAACAATATCGAGGTTTTGGGTATTGTTGATTTTTCCAATTCTCCACATCAAATTAATAAAAAAGCTTACCAACTTAAACTCTTGTTTGAAAAAAGCTCACCCAACCAGTACCAGTCACGCCTCGGTTTTAACCTTTTTAAACTTCCAGTCGGTTACTATACTTTGGTAGTTGAATGGTTTCCGCCGGAAATGAGTGAGTTGAGTGTGGCAGTGCAAGGCACTACGATTTCAATTTCTAATTATGCAACAAAAACATTCGAAAACTACACCAAAACAGTTATCAATTTTCACCGATGGGGTAGCTCACCTCCACAATTTATTTATCTCGATCTACACGGTACAGTTACTTTTCCATCACTTTTAACAACTGGACATCTTATTGTTTATGGTGTAAAAGAAACAATTTCAAACGTTGACCCAAGTGTCTATGACACCGCTTTTGTAATTGAGAATGGAAAAATGGTGATGGAAACAGATTTATCTTTAAACGGACATCGTTTGCGTGGCTCCGTTCATTATATACATGGGTATTTAAATACGAAAAATGGAAACACAGTTTTATTAAATGGTTGTGACAAAATAATCATTCCAAATTATAGCCACATATTAGCTATAACAGTGCTCTATTTTAAGGTTAAAAGTCAATATACGCCTATTTCTTTAAAAGTAAAACACAGTGACCATTTAACTCAATTAATCACTTACACTTCAACCAAAGCATCTCGAACACAGACAATAAGTATTAATTTAATACTGGCTTTTGGTCATTTGGCAGTGGAACTGGGTTCAGTTGTAAAAAATGAAGAACTCTTACTATTGATTGAATATAGAGTGCCATAGATATTTTTACGTTTATTATATAGCACAATGCAGGATATCCATCTGATTGGAGCATGGAATGCTTTTTAGAATATATTATTATCCCAAAAGAAATAATGAGGATTCCGAAGAAGATAATGAATAATCTAACTAATATATATGAGAACAGCTATTTTAATTAATGAAATTCTTGAAAGCATTGACAGATTGAAAAAAAACATCAGAACATTATACTCCAGTATCAAGAAGTCGTTCAAAAAGAAGAAAAATATAACAATATAATATATGACCATAAAACATAGAAACATATTCGACTGGAATCATATTTCAGACAAACTAACGGAAGAACAGATCGATGAATTAAAATCCTATTACCGCACGTATCATAGGAAATGTTGGGTATATAAGCAGGCATTAAAAAGGTTCAAGAAGTGGAAATTACTAGGTAATTCATTGTCTATTATCTTTGCTACAGGAGGCATAACGTCTGCTGTTCCATGAAATTACCGTCACATTGACATCACGAGGATGACTTGGACCTAAAAGGGCAAGATACATTCGTCAAAGCACAAAGACACACGTAACTCAACGGAGAGATCCAGAGATGAGCGTCAGCCCCCTTTATCTGGAAGCTTCTAGCAGCTACTATACATCTTCATAGCACAAACTGTGACCCTCAACAGATTTTACGGAACAGCCGAACACACGCATTGTTTGAATTAACACGCGACATACATGTACGTAGTCCCACTTGTTTAGTCGACACGCTTGTTTTGAAACGTTTTCCTTGGCAAGTTACGAAGCGAAATACATTATTTCCACCCAGGATAGCCTAAATTAATTTTTTCTGTCTTCAACATTATTTAACAATTATTCTACGAGGGCGCATTTATCTAGCAAGCCCTCTTTGCAGTGACGTGAGTGCCGTGTACGGAAGCTAACAAATGCTGAGCCCCAATGTGAAGAAGTACCAAGGGATTGAAAAAATGTATTTGTACTGACAAGAGTTTGCTAGGAACGAAACCCCGTTAATTGTAACGAAAAAGGCCAAAATGTTTGAGTTAAATGTATACAGGGTTTGACTTGTAATTAATTTGCCTTAAAATTAGGCAGCATTAGGTTGCATCCCTCAGCATTCGATTGAAATCGTGGAATTACTATCCGCATTTGAGATATAATAACGTTCACGATTTAGTCCGCGAGTGCATCTCTGTTGATCTGTTTTTCACTTAGTTTCAATCGCCAAGATGCTTGCCTTGGTCTTCTGACTTGTGTTCGTTATAACGGAGATTTCGATATACCGGGGCTCGGTATATCAGGGTTCTGTTCTATACATTTTACTGTTTACTTGGCCGAGCTGAAGAACATCTTCGTTACATTTTTGTATGGCACTTTCTTTCCACATTTAAGCTCAATTGTCTCTGAAAAATGCGTGGTTACCCCCAATTTTCTATTTTGAATTCTGATAGCCCTTGCTCAGATCTCCTTTTACCACATAGTCATAAGCCGCGCAAAAAATCGTTGTATTAGTAGGCAAATTCCTTAAGAGGACCCGAATATCTCGGAACAGATCCGAGATGCACAGAACGTATGTGCAGTAACAAAAGAAGGCACCATCCCTAAATAAATGCAAATTATAATATGTCAGAGGCAAGAGAGTTTTTCCAGACAAGCTTAATGTGCAATGTCTAAATTGCCAATATCACATTGTGAGTATTGTGCCAGTGTTGCTATGTGGTAGCATAATAGAAACATATATTGTAGTGGTGGCATACATTGTACTGTACCTGACTGCAATGTTTGCACATCATAACAACCGTCCTTTAATGGTGACCGGCCGACACTGGTATAGCCGGCTACTTTAATGCAGTACGTTGTATATGGCTTCAATCCTCTGATGGTGGCAGTTGTTGCAGTTGTGTTCAGGCTAAACCGAGCAAACTGATCCTTCACATTGTAAAACACCGTGTATCCGACGATTTTGCCCTTTTGTTCCTTTGGGAATATTTCATGCCACATGACTCTGATGGTGTGAGCGTCCTCTGCTTCAGTTTCACCTTGTCCTTTCTTGATGACTGGATCAGCACTAGGAGCTGTTTGTCACAAACAAAACAGTCAGTTATGACTAGTTTCACAAGTAGGAACATAACAGCTTGACTAATAATTATGTCCATCACGACTCAAGACCATCTTACTGTACTGAATTCAATAATGAACTTGGCTGCATTTACTATTTCCATGGTAAAAAAATACATAAATAATCAAACAAAGAAACAAATAAGTAAATAAATAAACAGCAAAGAACTCACCATCCTCAAGTGTCGTGGCATGCTCAATGTCAGAGGGGTTTCCCGAAACACTTGTTTCAGCATGCACTCGGACAAAGTACTCTGTAAATTCTTCCAGGTCTGTCAGATCATAGGTAGTTGTTGCTGTATTCACCGACATATCCAGGAAGTCTGTTGCCTTACCATATGACACTACATATTTTCTAATAATTCCATTTTCTTTTAATGGTTCTTGCCACGATACTCTGATTGATGTGGATGACAATACCGAAAGCTGCAAGTTCCGTGGAGGAGTAGGAGCTGAAAATAAAGGAACAAGATAGCAATAAGTCACGAAGTTTTACTTGAATATCAGGTAATTCAAGATGGCCGCCCATTAATGTGTTTAGCAGAAAAGGAAGAAAGGGGAAAATGTCTAAATAATTTTAAAATTGGGTTGAATCACACCAATTATCGGCTGTTTTTCTGAATATACACTTTCGAAATGTTTTTTTTTTCCAACTGGCCCTTCTCAACGTGTATAATTCTCATGACATCTTCCATTTACGGTATGCGATCAATGATCGTTTGCAAATAATAATCAATCAAATATCGTTTAAACATAATTGCAACCAATCACTGAAACAGTAAGCTTAACAGTAAAACGTAATAGGCTGTTCAAGATCAAAAAAACGCAGTCGTCAACCATCTTGAAGTGGGCATAAAAAGTACCCCTGAACGAATACTGATTACTAGATCCGTGCGTGTAAATCCGCTGTTTGGACCGGACTGACTGGTAAGCTTACGGATTCAGACTTGTATTCGTGGTCTTGTCAATTTTCAATCTAAACAATGTCTGTCTTGATAATGACGTCTGCAACATCGGAATCGGAACGTCGTCTCGCTTTAACGTTTGTACTTACAGCAAAATGCTTGAGCAATAGTTCGTCTTGACACCAAAAAAATAAGAGCGAAACTTTATAAAAATAGTTCATTTTCAGGGGAATTTGTGGATTTCTTGTGACTGTTCCAACATTAATTGACCTTAATTCCTCCTGAGATTGTAATAATAAAGAATTGCACAAATGTATGTGTTTGACTTGAAAGGCATTTCTCTGGGTTCATATAGTAGGCAGTAATAACCATAAACGCTAACACGCGGACCGCTATGGAAACAGCAAGTTTCCACGTTTGTACTTACAGCAAAATGCTTGAGCAATAGTTCGTCTTGACACCAAAAAAATAAGAGCGAAACTTTATAAAAATAGTTCATTTTCAGGGGAATTTGTGGATTTCTTGTGACTGTTCCAACATTAATTGACCTTAATTCCTCCTGAGATTATAATAATAAAGAATTGCACAAATGTATGTGTTTGACTTGAAAGGCATTTCTCTGGGTTCATATAGTAGGCAGTAATAACCATAAACGCTAACACGCGGACCGCTATGGAAACAGCAAGTTCAGTTCTTAATTTTAAACATTCAACAATGGACGGTATGGCTACTGCATCTACTACAGAAAAGATATGGACTTCCTAAAACATATACACCTGATTGAAGAAACGTCGTGTGAAAAGCATATACTAAGAAGGATACGACCCAATGGTTTTCTGGGAAGTGGGAAAACTTGCTTCTATTCTCAGGCACTGTGTAGATAATATTAACATAGTGCACCCATATCTACTTCAAAACCTTCTTAGGAATGAAAATAATTTGAATATCAATATATGGAACTGAGCAGCACGCTTGCCGGTGCTGTCTTCCCAGAATTCTAACGTGTCGCATCGTTCTCGGTTTGTACTTTGCATCCGACAACGTTTTATCAATCAGGTGTAATAACATTCATAAAGTAACATATCATTTGGACACTAACCTCCTTCATTTGGAGATCTACTGATAGTTGCACTGAATTTTCCAACCCCAACTGAAGTGAAGCCTGCTATTCTGACATAGTATCTTGCATACTCGAGACTGGCGATTGTGTACGTGAACTGATCTGGCCGGACTTCCACAGTCTTTTCAACTCCAGATCCCTCTTTTCTGTAGTAGATTCGGTAGCCAATAAGCTTTCCCTGTTGTTCCTTTTGAGGTATAGCGTCCCATTTAACATCCAACGAAAGAGCAGAACTAGAATCTAATGCGAAGTTTCCAGGTGCAGCAGAGGGAACTGTCAAAATCAACAAAATTTGTGGTTGAATCAGTTTCATATACAAGCTTATCATAAGTAAACTACAAACTAGTTAGCTGCTGGATCGATTAAAGCTCTTGGTAATCGTTTGGCAGCAAATCAGTGGAGTTTAAAAATTCATCCTAAAACCTTCAGTACTGACTTCTTGGGAAATGTCAAGCCAACGAACAAGCCAACACGGTCATTCGTCTTGGACACTTCGTTTTGTTCTCACTAAAACCAGGGATCCACATTAGCAGTCGTCAGGTCGTCCGAGACGACTATAAAGTGCTACGGACGAGTATCAAAAATCACAAACTCGTCTGGTGGACGAGTAAGTTTTAAGGAGCAAATTTTTTTCTCACCAGTCAATGTACCTGAGTTTTGAATGTCCACCAGCCATTTAGCGATTCCGTACTGTAGTAAACAGAAGATTAATATTCTGCAAACTTCGTTTCGTTGCGCATACGACCATACGACATCTTTCTCTCAGAAGAGAAAAGTTTGCAGGCTCAATTTTTTGTTCTCGACTACTGAAATATGCAAACACGAAGACTCTCACTCTTTGGCCGCATGTGATTTTCACAAAATGTAGCACTACTTTGACATGGCGTTGCCACCACAGCAGAAGAAAAAAAATGGTGAGCCTTCCGAGCAAAGTTCTAAATACGAACAAGAATAGTGAAAGCGTGCATTTTTACATCAGAACATTATACTCCAGTATCAAGAAGTCGTTCAAAAAGAAGAAAAATATAACAATATAATATATGACCATAAAACATAGAAACATATTCGACTGGAATCATATTTCAGACAAACTAACGGAAGAACAGATCGATGAATTAAAATCCTATTACCGCACGTATCATAGGAAATGTTGGGTATATAAGCAGGCATTAAAAAGGTTCAAGAAGTGGAAATTACTAGGTAATTCATTGTCTATTATCTTTGCTACAGGAGGCATAACGTCTGCTGTAGCTACAAGTGGCGTTTCATTAATTGCTATATCTACAATATCGTTACTAATTCAAGGATGGATGGATCACAAAGACATCGATCTTAAGATACAAAATTGTGTATATGCTTATCAGAGTTATCAGCATCTATTAAACGCTATTAAGGATATGATGAGAGCTGGTAATTTCAATATAAGTAGCTTACATACTTTCATGAGCAACGTTGACAACTATGTGACAGATAACAGCCCTGTTGTCGATAAATTTTTGCTCAAATATGACAATATATTCATTGAGTAATATCATTTATTTTATCACCAATTCGGGACATGACACTAACCCAATACTGATTGTAAAAAGCTAATGTTTTTTTCGATTTACTAATTGGAATTTTTTTGTAAGGTATTCCCATCATCTTGAATATCCTTCTCATAATGAAATTAATGCTAATCATTCTCTTTCTTTTACCGTTCACCTCATTAATAACATTACCTATCTCTGTAAACACTCTATCAATCTTACATTTTTGATGGTATGATACTTCTATATTATATTTTTCTTCAATATCGAGTAATATGTTGTTGATGTAGTACTCTCGATGGTATACAGATTTTCTTATAAATTTATGTCTATTATCATAAAAATCAACATACTCTTTCACAAAATTATACCCTTGTACGACGCCGCAAATCTGGCATACTAACATCCCATCGTCGTTAATAATATACTGATTATCACAGCATAAATAATATTTTGCTAAACGATCTTGTGGTTTTTCATTAGAATCTTCCAATTTTTGGTCACAAAAAGGACAAACAATATCTCCTGATTCTTTCAGTTCATCATGTAATTCCTTGTTACAATTCATTCTATATACTATTAGATGAGATATTATTTTTATGTAATTACAACATGACGTCACGCCACAGCTGTGGCGCTTTGTGGTTTAAATAATAGACTGTCTGCTTTTCCGAGAATTTTAAAACTTCCTGTTTTCCGAGAAAGTCACGCAATAGAAAACGCATAAGATGATGTCATATGATGAAACCAGGGAGTGCTATGGAAAAAAGAAACATCCCTCATTATTTTAAAATTCTGAAAGCAAAACTATATAAATTTAAAAGTGCTACAAGTTGGAAAATGCAAGTACTCTTCCCTTGCTTCACGCCACCAATGGTAAAGCTATTTTTGGTATTGTGGCTTGGAGACGAAGAGGAAATGATTTAATCGAACAAAAAATGTATTAAAGATAGTTAAAGACTTGTGTAAATGCATTACTTACGGTCCTCAAAGGTTGTTGCATTCAACACTCTGGAAGCATTTCCTGGCTTGGTGGTTCTTCCCCTGACTGTGATGTAGTAAGTAGTAAATTTTCTTAAACTATCTATTGTACGTTCAAATGTGTTCCCTGTGACAGGACTTTCCGAAAGGAGGGAATCCTTGCTTGTTCCATAAGAAATGACATAATCTTTTATTACTCCATTTGGCTGAGCAGGTTCCTTCCACTTCACATGAATGGCAACCGATGAAATTACCGTCATATTGACATCACGAGGATGACTTGGACCTAAAAGGGCAAGATACATTCGTCAAAGCACAAAGACACACGTAACTCAACGGAGAGATCCAGAGATGAGCGTCAGCCCCCTTTATCTGGAAGCTTCTAGCAGCTACTATACATCTTCATAGCACAAACTGTGACCCTCAACAGATTTTACGGAACAGCCGAACACACGCATTGTTTGAATTAACACGCGACATACATGTACGTAGTCCCACTTGTTTAGTCGACACGCTTGTTTTGAAACGTTTTCCTTGGCAAGTTACGAAGCGAAATACATTATTTCCACCCAGGATAGCCTAAATTAATTCTTTCTGTCTTCAACATTATTTAACAATTATTCTACGAGGGCGCATTTATCTAGCAAGCCCTCTTTGCAGTGACGTGAGTGCCGTGTACGGAAGCTAACAAATGCTGAGCCCCAATGTGAAGAAGTACCAAGGGATTGAAAAAAATGTATTTGTACTGACAAGAGTTTGCTAGGAACGAAACCCCGTTAATTGTAACGAAAAAGGCCAAAATGTTTGAGTTAAATGTATATAGGGTTTGACTTGTAATTAATTTGCCTTAAAATTAGGCAGCATTAGGTTGCATCCCTCAGCATTCGATTGAAATCGTGGAATTACTATCCGCATTTGAGATATAATAACGTTCACGATTTAGTCCGCGAGTGCATCTCTGTTGATCTGTTTTTCACTTAGTTTCAATCGCCAAGATGCTTGCCTTGGTCTTCTGACTTGTGTTCGTTATAACGGAGATTTCGATATACCGGGGCTCGGTATATCAGGGTTCTGTTCTATACATTTTACTGTTTACTTGGCCGAGCTGAAGAACATCTTCGTTACATTTTCGTATGGCACTTTCTTTCCACATTTAAGCTCAATTGTCTCTGAAAAATGCGTGGTTACCCCCAATTTTCTATTTTGAATTCTGATAGCCCTTGCTCAGATCTCCTTTTACCACATAGTCATAAGCCGCGCAAAAAATCGTTGTATTAGTAGGCAAATTCCTTAAGAGGACCCGAATATCTCGGAACAGATCCGAGATGCACAGAACGTATGTGCAGTAACAAAAGAAGGCACCATCCCTAAATAAATGCAAATTATAATATGTCAGAGGCAAGAGAGTTTTTCCAGACAAGCTTAATGTGCAATGTCTAAATTGCCAATATCACATTGTGAGTATTGTGCCAGTGTTGCTATGTGGTAGCATAATAGAAACATATATTGTAGTGGTGGCATACATTGTACTGTACCTGACTGCAATGTTTGCACATCATAACAACCGTCCTTTAATGGTGACCGGCCGACACTGGTATAGCCGGCTACTTTAATGCAGTACGTTGTATATGGCTTCAATCCTCTGATGGTGGCAGTTGTTGCAGTTGTGTTCAGGCTAAACCGAGCAAACTGATCCTTCACATTGTAAAACACCGTGTATCCGACGATTTTGCCCTTTTGTTCCTTTGGGAATATTTCATGCCACATGACTCTGATGGTGTGAGCGTCCTCTGCTTCAGTTTCACCTTGTCCTTTCTTGATGACTGGATCAGCACTAGGAGCTGTTTGTCACAAACAAAACAGTCAGTTATGACTAGTTTCACAAGTAGGAACATAACAGCTTGACTAATAATTATGTCCATCACGACTCAAGACCATCTTACTGTACTGAATTCAATAATGAACTTGGCTGCATTTACTATTTCCATGGTAAAAAAATACATAAATAATCAAACAAAGAAACAAATAAGTAAATAAATAAACAGCAAAGAACTCACCATCCTCAAGTGTCGTGGCATGCTCAATGTCAGAGGGGTTTCCCGAAACACTTGTTTCAGCATGCACTCGGACAAAGTACTCTGTAAATTCTTCCAGGTCTGTCAGATCATAGGTAGTTGTTGCTGTATTCACCGACATATCCAGGAAGTCTGTTGCCTTACCATATGACACTACATATTTTCTAATAATTCCATTTTCTTTTAATGGTTCTTGCCACGATACTCTGATTGATGTGGATGACAATACCGAAAGCTGCAAGTTCCGTGGAGGAGTAGGAGCTGAAAATAAAGGAACAAGATAGCAATAAGTCACGAAGTTTTACTTGAATATCAGGTAATTCAAGATGGCCGCCCATTAATGTGTTTAGCAGAAAAGGAAGAAAGGGGAAAATGTCTAAATAATTTTAAAATTGGGTTGAATCACACCAATTATCGGCTGTTTTTCTGAATATACACTTTCGAAATGTTTTTTTTTTTCCAACTGGCCCTTCTCAACGTGTATAATTCTCATGACATCTTCCATTTACGGTATGCGATCAATGATCGTTTGCAAATAATAATCAATCAAATATCGTTTAAACATAATTGCAACCAATCACTGAAACAGTAAGCTTAACAGTAAAACGTAATAGGCTGTTCAAGATCAAAAAAACGCAGTCGTCAACCATCTTGAAGTGGGCATAAAAAGTACCCCTGAACGAATACTGATTACTAGATCCGTGCGTGTAAATCCGCTGTTTGGACCGGACTGACTGGTAAGCTTACGGATTCAGACTTGTATTCGTGGTCTTGTCAATTTTCAATCTAAACAATGTCTGTCTTGATAATGACGTCTGCAACATCGGAATCGGAACGTCGTCTCGCTTTAACGTTTGTACTTACAGCAAAATGCTTGAGCAATAGTTCGTCTTGACACCAAAAAAATAAGAGCGAAACTTTATAAAAATAGTTCATTTTCAGGGGAATTTGTGGATTTCTTGTGACTGTTCCAACATTAATTGACCTTAATTCCTCCTGAGATTATAATAATAAAGAATTGCACAAATGTATGTGTTTGACTTGAAAGGCATTTCTCTGGGTTCATATAGTAGGCAGTAATAACCATAAACGCTAACACGCGGACCGCTATGGAAACAGCAAGTTTCCACGTTTGTACTTACAGCAAAATGCTTGAGCAATAGTTCGTCTTGACACCAAAAAAATAAGAGCGAAACTTTATAAAAATAGTTCATTTTCAGGGGAATTTGTGGATTTCTTGTGACTGTTCCAACATTAATTGACCTTAATTCCTCCTGAGATTATAATAATAAAGAATTGCACAAATGTATGTGTTTGACTTGAAAGGCATTTCTCTGGGTTCATATAGTAGGCAGTAATAACCATAAACGCTAACACGCGGACCGCTATGGAAACAGCAAGTTCAGTTCTTAATTTTAAACATTCAACAATGGACGGTATGGCTACTGCATCTACTACAGAAAAGATATGGACTTCCTAAAACATATACACCTGATTGAAGAAACGTCGTGTGAAAAGCATATACTAAGAAGGATACGACCCAATGGTTTTCTAGGAAGTGGGAAAACTTGCTTCTATTCTCAGGCACTGTGTAGATAATATTAACATAGTGCACCCATATCTACTTCAAAACCTTCTTAGGAATGAAAATAATTTGAATATCAATATATGGAACTGAGCAGCACGCTTGCCGGTGCTGTCTTCCCAGAATTCTAACGTGTCGCATCGTTCTCGGTTTGTACTTTGCATCCGACAACGTTTTATCAATCAGGTGTAATAACATTCATAAAGTAACATATCATTTGGACACTAACCTCCTTCATTTGGAGAACTACTGATAGTTGCACTGAATTTTCCAACCCCAACTGAAGTGAAGCCTGCTATTCTGACATAGTATCTTGCATACTCGAGACTGGCGATTGTGTACGTGAACTGATCTGGCCGGACTTCCACAGTCTTTTCAACTCCAGATCCCTCTTTTCTGTAGTAGATTCGGTAGCCAATAAGCTTTCCCTGTTGTTCCTTTTGAGGTATAGCGTCCCATTTAACATCCAACGAAAGAGCAGAACTAGAATCTAATGCGAAGTTTCCAGGTGCAGCAGAGGGAACTGTCAAAATCAACAAAATTTGTGGTTGAATCAGTTTCATATACAAGCTTATCATAAGTAAACTACAAACTAGTTAGCTGCTGGATCGATTAAAGCTCTTGGTAATCGTTTGGCAGCAAATCAGTGGAGTTTAAAAATTCATCCTAAAACCTTCAGTACTGACTTCTTGGGAAATGTCAAGCCAACGAACAAGCCAACACGGTCATTCGTCTTGGACACTTCGTTTTGTTCTCACTAAAACCAGGGATCCACATTAGCAGTCGTCAGGTCGTCCGAGACGACTATAAAGTGCTACGGACGAGTATCAAAAATCACAAACTCGTCTGGTGGACGAGTAAGTTTTAAGGAGCAAATTTTTTTCTCTCCAGTCAATGTACCTGAGTTTTGAATGTCCACCAGCCATTTAGCGATTCCGTACTGTAGTAAACAGAAGATTAATATTCTGCAAACTTCGTTTCGTTGCGCATACGACCATACGACATCTTTCTCTCAGAAGAGAAAAGTTTGCAGGCTCAATTTTTTGTTCTCGACTACTGAAATATGCAAACACGAAGACTCTCACTCTTTGGCCGCATGTGATTTTCGCAAAATGTAGCACTACTTTGACATGGCGTTGCCACCACAGCAGAAGAAAAAAAATGGTGAGCCTTCCGAGCAAAGTTCTAAATACGAACAAGAATAGTGAAAGCGTGCATTTTTACAACATCATGGTAGCACAACAGGCAGGTGGAGACTTCGATGTCGTTGACAGGGAGAGGATTTAGATGGGAATGACAGTAGTGTTGAGGATGCAAGTGACACGGACAGCGATGTTGAAAAATGCCAAATTGAAAGTTTTATCAAGAAGTACTTGTAATTTAAGTAAATGTACCAAAACAATGCAAAGTAGGTCTACCTTTTTATTCCGTGTAGTTGAGTTTGTAAAATGAAAGTGACAGGAGCCTTACTGCGGTACCGCTGCAGTAACATAGTGAAAATAAAATGCAACCTTTCCACTTACTTGTTAACCTTCAGTTTTTGACTGTATTTTAATTAAACAATTTTGAACGGGCGAGTAAAATTTTGTCAGGGCAAGTATCTTTTCTGACATCCTTGCTCGGCTGACGAGTTTCAAAAAAAGCTAATATGGATCCCTGTAAAACTGTTTTAGTGAGGCAAGCTCGGTTTGGATCGTCAAACTTTCCTATCTCGAAGCGACCCGGTGAAGTTTAGGCAACCTGTCCATCATCTTTAAGCGTCTGAAAAGCTTGCAGGTTCTTTTAACTCTTATCGACTTTGCCGTCATTTCGAAAAAAGCGCGACACGAGTTTCGCAGTAATAACAAACGTAACTCCTGTAACTCATCAAATGCCTTGTGCTTCTGTCTGTAAAATGTATGGGAAACATTTCACTTGAAATAAATGCTGTGCTGAAAATCGTGGAGATGCAATGACTTGTGTGAATCTTTTCCGTCTTTTTGTGGACACTGTCAGGTGCACTATTATCAACAGCTAGGGACATTAACATATAGATTTAGCCAAGCCTAAAAGCGGAACCCCCTATTTTGTTTTTTTTTTTAGTTTGTTTGTTAGATTTTTGCTGACACTTATTAATTTGTGAATTTACTCTCATTCAAGTCGTTAAATTCATAAAAAAATTCATATGCTCGCCTTCCACCAAAAAGACAACTGAGGATTCTTTTGAATTGTTTTTTTTTTCCATTAACAAATTTGTTTTTGACTTTTGTTCCTTTGCTTGTTTTGCTACAACGCGGGTCAACATGCGATTTCGCGCCAAACACAGGGTATTCAGCACAGGGTTACATCCATGTATGAAGTCTATTGGTGACCCTGTGGTGCGGGCGGACGGACGGACGTACGGACGTATGGTCACGTGACTATTACGTCACTACCCAAATTTCTTGGCTTGATAGGTTACCAAATTTCCTTAGCAATGGTGCTCCGCTGACGCGCTAGCGCGCGGGCTCCGCTATGAATATGTGGTCATGGAAACTCGAACATACAGGTATGCTTTCAAAGAAATTATCTCAGCCCAGTCGACTTCATATAACGGAGGACAGTGTTCATGTCAGTCAATGTTTTCTCAGTACATACTATTGACACTTCCCTGGCAGGGTTCTATCTAGGATATTTGAGGGGTAGAAGCCCCCCTCCCTCCCAAAATGCCCAGCTCCCCCCTTCAAAAATATTGTTATCGTTACAGTACAATATATAAGTAACTATAACGGAAAAAATCATCCAGACGCGACGAGGTCAGTGCACATGAAGTAAGGATTCCCTGTCTAAGGACACTATACGACACTATATGACAAGGAACATTGAGTATGATAAACATTATCTCAAAATTGTGTCTCAAAATGCTCCAGATTGCATCTCAGCGCATATTCATTTCACACTGCACCTCACTTGAGGTTCGATAAATTCCATCCCAATAAACGAATTGCCCTCACACTTCAAAGGTGTATTCTTGTGTCTTTCGCATACCTCTGTTCTTTCTCATGGGTTCCAGATCCTATTTTAAGCCGTCGAAAATCCCTCTTAAATATGAAACTCGCCTTTCCTGGCATGCGTTTTCATTTGAAGTGCACACATGAATCTTTGCGAGCCGCGCTTCGACGAACAAAATTGCCCACAGCCAGGGAGAGCCTGAGTGAGATTGTCCACAAGCGAAAGGCGACACTGCGGAGTCCAGAAAGGTCGGTTTAACCGGAAATAGAGAAATAATAGAAAGCCCGCGAAATTCACTCGCCTTACTTGACACCAAGAGCACGCTTTAATGTCCTTGTGCGACAGTGCGACTCCGCAGTGTCGTCTTTTCCTTGTGGATAATCTCACTCAGCCTCTCCCCGGCTGAAGGCAATTTTGTAATCGAAACGCGGCTCGCAAAGATTCATGTGTGCACTTGAAACGAAAACGCATACCAGGAAAGGCGAGTTTCGTATTTAAGAGGGATTTTCGACGGCTTAAAATAGGATCTGGAACCCATGAGAAAGAACAGAGGTATGCAAAAGACACATGCAAGAATACACCTTTGAAGTGCGAGTACAATTCGTTTATTGGGATGGAATTTAACGAAACTCAAGTGAGGTGCAGTGTGAAACTGTTTCCTGCCTTCAATTAATTGTTAGCATTCAGCAAACATGAAAAATAAAAACCTCAATTTCTCGCCCAAAAAGCTTTAAGCCAGCCCAGGAAGCCCTCAAATAATGACCGATACAACAATGAAATAAGGCAAATTATTTTTATTTCGACTTCTTTCTGATTTGTGGCAATTTGAGACGTTTTGTAGCATTTCCATACAAAGTCTTAAATGTTGCCGATGTCATTATTATGCATATATAGCGTGTCGATATCTTTGTTATGCATAGCGTGGAAAAAACAGTCTAATTAATGCGCAGCTCTCAACTTTAGCTTGGGCTGCCTGTGCTCCCCCAAACTATAAATCCTGGATAGAACCTGTCTGGTCATGAATCTTATGATAAAACTCTGAAATTGTTGCTTGCTCTCGCTAATTAAAAAAGTCGCAAAGTTTTTTCTTTCTTCGGGATTGTAAAACTCGCTCGTAAATGTTCGTATTCCTTGTTGCCTAGACTTAGCCGGCAATCTTTTCCGAGACTTTTTTTTTCCACTTTCAATTAGAGTCCTAAAGGAGTCCTAGACTTAGCCGGCAATCTTTTCCGAGACTTTTTTTTTCCGCTTTCAATTAGAGTCCTAAAGGTTTTGAGATTTTGTTTCGTGATTTGAATTTCCCGGGAGCTAGTGACAGCGAGCGAAAAATATGCATTCGGACCCTTCCTTGGTAATGGCCCTTACTGTACAGTAAAATCCCGACCGAAAACTAACCAGAGTACTCCAAATAGCCTGGAGAACTGCTTGCCATATACATGTACGTAATAACGTAGCTTAATAAACAGTCCCTGGATAACAAATAAGCAATTAATGGAACATTATCACCTACACTGTAGTGAAATCAAACCGTGTACACAAGCTCGTTATTACAAAAAAAAAGTCCAGACTTACCAGATTCGCTTGTTGTCACTCTCAATGGCATTGTCCAAGGACCCTCTCCCTTATCATTATACGCTCGCACTTGGATATCATACTGAGTGTATGGTGTCAACTTATCAAGTGTTGCCACCCTGTTGGCTGTTATCACTTTCTGAGATGGGACTGAAGTCCCAACCTCTATCCACCATACATTATAACCTGTGATGTCATCACCACCATCTGTTGGTGTATCCCACGTGATAGTGACGGAAGTGTTTGAAGTAAAAGTTGTTTTAAGTGACAATGGTTTACCTGGTAAACCTTAAAACAAACAAACAGACAAACAAGTTAGTTAATTAATTAATTAATTAATTAATTAATTAATAGCCCATTTCAACGTTGTGTGCTTAAGCAATCTCGCCTTTTAGTGGAAGTGATGCCAGAGGTACATACTTAACCACATACTAAATTCTTCATTGCTATGGTTTGATGGTATGAGGCACCCAACCATAGAGCAACCTTTAAGACACTTTCCAAGCTCATGAAATGGTAGTGAGATAAAATGAAATTATGCAAGGTTAAATGTATCTACATGTAGCCTCCATACCTGCTGTCATGTTTCCACCATAGAGCTCCATCCTTAGGGCACATCTGTTGTTGCAGTTTGTTGGATGCAATCTTATATACTGTGCTATGACTGAAGGATTCAAAACCACTGTCTTGACACTAGCGTTATCCGCATTGCCTTCAATCACCTTTAGAAAAGCAAAGAAGAAATAAATGATTTTATGCAAACTTTACTAAGAAGCTTCTACAATTGATGTATAATGTATGGTAAAAGTGATATTACAAGACTTTAAAGAGACTGAGGTTCACACGGCTCTGTGCATGTGTATGAATCAAATAACTTTTTTCCGATTTACTAGTAATTCTATCGGTTAAAGGAGAAGGTCACTCCAGAAACAGAGTATTTTTTTAAAACAACAATAAAAAGATAACACTACTTAAGTTGAGTTACTGACCATGGTTTCAGCGTCTAAAGTGCATCCGATCCCACTGAAATTCCTCTCCAAAAAGGGGCCAAAATTCAACACTGCTTGCCGCCATTTTGAACAGTACTTAGCAGCCTGGCTGCTTGTCCGTGACGTCAAAATGTACAATGAGACCAGTGGTCGGGTAATGTGGGCTTGTCTTTTAGAGCCCATGTTACCGGTTAGGCGGCTAAGTACGATTTAAAATGGCGACGTGCAGCGTTGAATTTTGACCCTCTTTGGAGAGGGATTTCAGTGGGATCGGATGCACTTTAGAAGCTAAAACCACGGTCAGTAACTCAACTTAGTGTTATCTTTTTATTTGGCAATTTCGAAAATTACACTGTTTCTGGAGTGACCTTCTCCTTTAACAATCCCACTCACATGTATCTCAGCGATCATATACTGTATACTGTAGTAAGCCCAAGCAGAACAGCGGAGGACTAAATTCATGAAATATTAGTGGATTGTACAAACACTGCCAACATTGAATTTATTGTTGACCCGAAGGTTTTATTCCATGGTTGATGAATTTACTACTATTTGCATGCGCTTTGGTCAAATGGCTGCCAGGGGCATGTCCAGATAGCTGAGAAATCAGTTAAACGCAAAACTTTGGCAAGAAAATTTCACACCCAAGCAATCTACTCGCTTCTGGACATTCTTTACCAATGTTATGAAATAATATTGCTTGCGTACTCGCTACAGCATTTACAGGTGAAAAAACAGCATTTAGATTCATGAGTATGTGCTAAACTGTGAACCCTTCCCTTTAAGTGTATACTTAATGGCTCCTGATGGAAGTTGTGCTTCATCCAAAATCAGGTACAATCATGTAGTTGGTATATTGCACCTAAGAATTGTAGATTATTCTCCACCTAAGAAATAACATAAAATTATCAGTTCAAATAAATGATTATTTTACATGTACCTTAAATCCTTGAAAGGTATAATTCACCCATGTATTTCCATCATCCCCATAACTCAAGTAATACTGTTTAACAAAGGAACTTGGAATTCTGTCACTCTGAAAACCTTGCGTAGCAATTGCAGTGATGTTAGTCACTTTCTGTAGATTTACTTTTATCCATGGATGGTTATCACTTTGGTGAGGAATCCACGCTTTTTGGTTCCCTAATCTTGCATAATAAGCATATGAATCAGAATTTAGCACAGATGATGCTTTGATGTCACTGTCAGGGATTGTGCCTCTTGCCAGGCCAAGATCTACAGGTGTGGAATAATTAGCACCACCTGCAATAAAGATGCAGAGAAAATTAAAAAAAAAAGGAAAAAAGAATAACAGATCATGTGCGAGGCTGTAATCTACAATAGCCACTCCACAGTCCATTTTGGCTGTGACATCATCATGGACTATGAACTGTACCTTATGTCTCGACAAGTAAATTTGTGGTATATAATTATGTTTGTGGTGGAGTAGTGGTGAGCCCATCAGACTTTTCACCAGGAGATCAACAGGTTGGTGGTTCGATCAAGGTTTGGTCTCAGTATTATGTCCATTGTTGCTTCCTAGACAAGACATTGTCTCTTTCTACCCCTGGTGTATAAAATGGGTACCAGTAAAACAACTAGCTGAGAACGCAGAGGGTAACCTTACAATTGACTAGTAATCCCACCTGGGACAAAAAGGGGAGGAGGGGTATGAGTACAGAGTTGTGGTCATACTTCCACTTGCTTTGAACACACTACAGGAACTGAAGCTATGATGTCCCAGCAGTGTGGGCTACCTGTGGTACAAGTCTGACTTGCACGTACCTACCTTACCATGGCTACAGTGTATTCACTTCCTACACTGCACATGTACATTGTAGGTTCTTCTTCAGAATCAATAATTTAAACAAATAGTTTACATTTAACAACCTTATTCTCACTAAATTTCGCGAGTATTAAATTTTGCAAAAAATCCAGGGCCATATTTCGCGAGTATTAAATTTCGCGATTTTGAGAGGAAATATTTAGAATTGGAGTGTATTAAATTTCGCAATTTTTTTTCTATTCTTCAATATGTAGCTTTGACCTCAGAACTATAACAACATAATTAACATGATTGTCATCGTAAACAATAGCAAACAAAACAAGCTAAACATAACAAAGCATAAGGTATTCCACAGTCTAAATACCCGATAGCGGCAGAGGACAGTTTGGACAGGGAGAGTGATGCAGTGGAAGAAAAACTGATGGACAAAATCAGACAAAGAAACTCCTAAACATGAAGCTGAGACATTTTGGAATATAACAGTAATAACAGTAATAAAGCAGCAGCTTAAATTTCATTATTTTATTGACATTATATACATGTAGTATTAAATTTCGCGATTTTAATCTTTGCGTGTCCTTTATTTCGCGAGTATTAAATTTCGCGATTTTGAAAAAATCGCAAAAATCCCAAAATTTAGTACTCGCGAAATTAAGTGAGAATAAGGTATACATGGGTACAATGGATATGTAGTATTAGAAGACATTTTTAAATAACCATTTGTGTTCAGTTACAAAGAGAACTATGAGCTACTTACAATGTACATGATAAAAGCGCACACAGAGGCAAACAGGTTTTCTGCTGCCAGAAAAAAAATGCCAATACTGACGCGGCAAGAAAAGATGATAGAATTTATATTATGAGCCAAAGTG
Organism: Siderastrea radians; assembly: GCA_964017195.1. Classification (NCBI taxonomy): domain Eukaryota; kingdom Metazoa; phylum Cnidaria; class Anthozoa; order Scleractinia; family Rhizangiidae; genus Siderastrea; species Siderastrea radians. The sequence goes on from OZ024894.1 coordinate 29,162,994, forward strand.
CAAAAGATTGGCTCAAGTTTCGCAAAGTTACACATAAAATCAAACTTGCAAACTTTGCCGCACCAGTCAGAGTCACCAGTGTGACAAAACTTTGATTCTGCAGGAAAAAAAAGCAAAACCAGGTTGGGCTTATTACTAGATCTATTGTGTAGTTCCAGAAAAAAATCCTTACATATACCCACCCCTGGAATTTCTTGGGGGGAGGGAGGGTGCAAAACAAAACCCTTCCAAGGGGGGAGTATGGATATTTCTGGACCTAGTTTCCCTCCTCTCATCATTATCTTGTATATTCTTATTTGATCTGGAATGATGAGGGAAACAAGTTTGTCACACAGCTCCTCTTAAAACAATTTGAAGCAGTAGGTTCCATAGTTTCTCAATCTAATGCCAGGGGCATTTGTTTAAGACTCAGCCTCATGGACCCAGCATTTTTTTTTTCACACCCAGCAATTGTTTGGGGCTACATGTAAGTGAATTTTTCACCATTTCAGTCAGCATTAAAAAAATAATAATTATAATAAGCAGTGGAAATTTATTGAATTAAGAATCAAGTTTCAACGAAAACATTCATTTCACCAAGTGGGAAAAGTGTCATCAACTTTGTCTTATCCCAGTGAATCAGGTAGATAGGTATTTTAGTACACATGTAATGTAGTATATTTTTAAATTTTTAAATGTTATTTTTATTATTCTTGTAAAGCGCTATTGATCAGGATATGTAAATACATGTAGCACTATTAATATAAGCTATTAAATTATTTATTTATTTCAGCTGTCATTAAGCCAAAAAATGTCATTGACAAGAACAGAAACAGCATGAACAGTAACAAAAAAATGCTGTCTTAAGTGTCTGTATCCATCTGAAGTATTAACACCAGCCACTCAAATGAATTCTGGGTCCACAAACAAAATTTAATGTTAGTGGCAGCTTTTTAAAAACTCTGAACCTCATAGACCCAGTATTTATTTGAATCTGGCAATTATTCAAAGCCCAGCATTAATTTACTCTAGAAAATAATTATGGTAGCATAAAAAAAATTGTATTTCGACAAGAAGTGACAGTTGTTGATTGCTTGCAAGGAATGTTCATTAATTGTGTCTAGTAACCACAATAAATAAATTAATGTCTGTAGACAGCAAAATTGCTAGCTGGAGGCATATTTTTAGAGGGTGTACATAACATTGTAAGTGCTACAACACACCGTACGTTGTTGTATGTACATGTACGGTAAATAACTACACGTACTGTACCGGTCAAATGTAAGTTGACAGTCTCGACTCGAACCTTGGTTCTCAAATTGATTCTCGATTCTCGTAGAATGATAACTACCGATGGAATAACGTAATAGAATATTTGTACTTTCTTGGTTACCTAAACTGCTTCGCACGAACAGCCGAAAATTGGGTATGAATCACCATGCTGGAAACTGGCAATGAATCCACTGGGAACGAAACTTGTAACCGTAAAATGTTTATAAAGTGTTTGTTTTCCTGAGCTTTTAAGCAACTCACTCAGCAGAAGTTTATGCCTCTCTGCTTCACCTGGAAACATAAATTCACATACATGTACATTTGGAAATTCAGGATTGCTTGTAATCAACAATTGAAAGCAACAACAGTGAAAAAGGAAAAAAAAACACTTGTTAAGTAGTTGTCGAGTGAATACACTTTAATTCTTGTGTTTTAGCAAAGCAGCTGTTTTTGACTGCAACAATTTCCCTGACATTAAAAACATAATGGTTCATTTACCCTAATTAAAGGAGTAAAGGGGCAGTGAATTCGAAACATGTGCCATTTGTCATTTAATTGAATCAAACTGCAGCACTTACATTGATTGACTGTATATGCAACACTCACGAGTTCAGTCCATTTGTCTGATTAATATTTATTTCTCAAGAAATCACTCCAGCGACAAGGTCATTATATTAGTTTCTCGACTCAAAACTCGAAAGATGTCTTGAAATTCTCAAAATTCGACTGGAGACTCTATATTTTCGAGGATCGAGAATTAGTCTCGAGATGCGAGAATCGCCAGACACAAGGGACCGTCAACTTACATTTGACTCAGGTACTATAGGACGGCTGGTGTACATGCCCCTCAAAATACAGTGTATGGTCACCAAAGGAACAGAGCTACGGTGGAAGTGTCTGTATTACGGAGGTTATATGTTGTATGCATTTTAGGTATTTTAAGAAAAGATTGGTCTTATAGAGACAAAGTGATCTCTGTAAGAAAGGGTGTCTTATTAGTCTGAAAGAGACGGATAAGACAAAAAGAGGGTGTCTTATTGGTCTTACATGTATAGAGACAAAATGAACTCTGTAAAAAGGGTGTCCATATATCATAAGGGTTTCGGCATGAGGACGTTCAATTGCATTGATTAACAATGATAACTTAATTGGAATGCATAAGGGATCATAAAACTTAAAGAGCCCAATCACATTGTATAGATCTTCTGACATGCTCAATGGTAGGAGTCTCTTAGTTGTCCAGGGTAGACGGTACAGGTAAATAATTGATTAAGTACTGATCAATTGGCAATCCTCTTAATTATAAGCCAAGAAGAAGCTGCACTTTGCGATCAAGGATAATTAATGTTAGCTTATATTTTAAAATGGTATACAGTCAGGTATCTTGTACAAATTTTTTTTTTGGCAGAATGCAAGAGAAATTACAATTAACATAAAAATTATGTGTTTTATCACATATTACTGTAAACAATAAACACACACTATAATTAGCTCAAATTTGCTTAAAATTTATACCAATCATGGAACAACAAAATGAAATTTATTTCGTGATTTCCTTGTTTGAACCTTTTTAGTGCAATACCGAATGTAAGCTTACATGCAAGTCTTTATACACTTCCTGTTATGAATTGTACATTAAAAGGAAAAATAGTTTTGAAACAAACTTTCTTAACATGGCGGTGCTGGTTAACAAAGACATCATTTTAATATCATTTGGGATCTTTTATTTAATAATTGGAAAAATGGCAGCGGTTGGAGTGACAAAAATTGGTCATTCAAAGCCAATTTAGTACAAAAGAAGATTACGTGTTTCCATTATTATGGTCTCCGTGGTGCATAATCTCTCTTGCAAATTTGGCAGCTTGCCTAACGATCGTGTGCAAAAAGAGTTTATTTAATTTATCAAGTGTATTCTGCCTTCCAAAGCTTCACATATGTCATGTGCTAAAAACATAAAATATTTCACCCGGAAAACTAGCTGCACGAAGAAAAGGGTTGACGTACACGTGTGTGATCGATGTTTATTCGTAGGGAACGTGGGCAAACCCAAATATTTTTGGCACGGCGTACAACAAATTGATTCATGGACGTCTCCAGCAAAACCAAATCAAATCATAAGAAAATTCCATACAGTGATCCATGATCACACAATATATAAACCATTAAGCGCACTTATATGCAGCTTGTTTTTATATTGAAAGTGTCATTCAAGAGTGAAAGATAACTGAAGATAAGCAAGGTACATGTAAAAATTCAAGCTTGCGTATTTTTCGCCGTCGATTGAAAAACGTTCTCATGACAAAGCAAAACATTTCAAACAGTGGCTTAGATATACTGGTTAAGTCAAGAAAAAAAGCCACACATGAATAACATGTACCAGAAGAAGGTAATCGCGATCGTGGCTAGCACCAGTCAACAAACAAAGCGACAAATGAAATCAACAAGCTTCGACACGAATTAGCCATGAAGAACCATAGCATTTACAAAAGCAGTTTACAACGTAATTCATGGAGATGTGAGAATATTACCTGCTTCTCGAGGAAGAATAAAGATGAACAGAAGCGATAGTGTCCATAAATTAGTTATCTGGCCAGTAAGCAAGGCCATTTTGCTTTAGATTTTGTGCTGACTGGGAAAAGTCATTCCGAGAATCACTTCATTTTTGCCAACCGGAAGTCGACGTAGCTTTCCTGTCGTGAGATTCGCGGACTTTCAAATAACAAAATATAGGGGTATTTTTATGTAACATTTTGTATCATTTTTTACTCATGTCTCTAAACTTCTCTTGATAACTATAAAAAGGCTTCATGTACCGTATGACGATTTTCTTGCTACGCGCCTACTAGAAAAACCAGAATTTTAGGCTGGCTTCCAAACGGGAGCATCAGTTGACGGATAAAAGCGTTAGTCATTGGTGGTATTCTATTAGTGTTTAAATATATGTATGAAAAAAAAAACTTCTGGGGGGGAGGGTTCTCAGTAGAAGCCGGCAGCCGGCGGAATTCCGCCGGCTGTGAAGACAAATGTAGCCGCCTGTGCCTTGGCTACGAAATTTTGAAATTTGCCTTTGTGAACTTAATAAAATGATAACCTGTATTACAGATATAAAATATAGCTTGAATGAATTTCCCAGCAAAATGGAGTGCCTTTGCATGATGCCTGATGCGCTCTTAAGGTTACGAAAATCACGGCAACATACGTGTGTAGGTCACGAAAAAGATAAAATTCTGGTGTTTATCTGAGTAGGCGTTGATCTTGAGCTGTCAAAGATGTTGCTTACCGGTAATCTCAGCGAATAACTCAATAGTTACTTGTACACACGGCAAACTTTTCATTGCAAGTTTACCAGTTCTGCTAGTTGAGATATCTCTAAACGAGAAAAATTAATCTCTGGCTATTTTCCGCCATCGGCAAAGAGGAACAAAGCCGAAGAAGCCAGTTCACGCGTCGGTAAATCAGGTAAGTTATATTCTTGTAAACAAAGGACCGATTATAATGTTGAAAGATTTCCATCACGTACGTAAATACATGGATATCTGCTAAATATCATAATGGCAGGAGATCTTAGCAAGCTCTGTTGAGCTTTTCTGAGAAGATCCCCTCAGTTCAATAATCTGATTTGAAATAGCAGATGGGTTTTATTACTAAATCTATCATTGACACGGGTTAACTATAACTAGAGTATATACTCTACGTATTACACTTGATTTTGTATATAATCTCTTGTTAATTTCTTAAAAGAATTATATGATTGTGACATTCTTAATTCCTTAGGTAACTCGTTCCAGATTTGTGCTCCCCTAATCTTTAAAGAAAATTTCCCGTAATTTGTCCTCCTATAATTAATATATATGTTTGATGCAGATCGAGTATTATGACCATGCATTTCTTTGTTTAATGTAAAGTAATTAGTGAAATAATTCGGCAGGTTGTTACTAAAATATGAGTACATAAATAGTGCAGTAAAGAACGTATTTAGTTGATATATGTTAAGTAATTTAAGTTGTAGGAATAGTGGTCTAGATTCCTTATTATATTTTGCAAAGGTCATGATTCTAACAATTTTTTTCTGAAGCCTGAATAATGGTTTCAGCCTGGTTGGATAAGTACTTGTCCAAATGATATTGCAGTATGTCAAGTACGGATCTACCATAGTGTAATAAATTGTCTGTAAAGTTTTGAGAGACAGATAATGTCTCACCTTAGCCATAATTCCTGTCATTTTTGATATTTTACTCACAACTTGGTCAATGTGATGTTTCCACGAAAGCTCCTCATCTATGTATACACCGAGAAATTTTGTGTATTTTACTAGCTCAATTGGTTGTTCATTTATCTTGATTGAAACGGTCTGATTTAATTTCCTTTTTTTGGATTTGAAAATTATAAAATGTGTTTTCTTGATATTTAAGGAAAGTTTATTTGCACAAAGCCAGCGTTCAATTTTCTTAAGTTCCTGGTTCACAGTTTTGTTTAATGTATCAATATTTTTGTGGCTGTAAAACAAATTTGTGTCATCAGCAAAAAGAATGACTGATAGAATCTCTGAGCACCTAGATATATCATTCATATAGATAAGAAAAAGAAGGGGCCCTAAAACGGACCCCTGTGGTACTCCACATTTAATTGTCAATCTTTCCGATTTCTCAAATTTATATTTCACTATTTGTTTTCTGTTTGTTAAGTAGTTTGTAAACCATTCTAGGACTATTCCCCTAATTCCATAATGCTCAAGTTTTCTTAGTAATATTTCATGGTTAACTGTATCAAATGCCTTCGCAAGGTCTAGGAAAACTCCAACTGTATATTCACCATTTTCTATTGCTTGCAGTATCTTAGTCATTAACTCAATAGTTGCTAAATTGGTTGAATGCTTCTTGCGAAAACCATACTGACTTTGAAATAATATATTGTTTTTATCAAGGTATTTAATAACTCTTTTATACATGATCTTTTCTAATATCTTACTGAAACAGGAAAGAACAGAAATTGGTCTATAATTATTAAATTCCTCCTTATCGTTAGCCTTAAAAACTGGAGTAACAAGAGCAATTTTCAGGTCATTGGGTATAACTCCAGTGAGAAAAGACTGATTGTAAATATATGTTAATGGTTTAACTATATGTTTTGAGATATTCTTAACTAATTTTGGCGGTATTTCATCATAACCAGAAGACTTTTTTCCATTCAATTGACTTATTTCAAATTCTACTTCTTTCTCAGTTACTGCTTCCAAGAAAATTGAATTACTAGATCTCTCGCCTAGAAAAGTTGAGAAATGTACATCCCTGATTGGTATTTTAGCAGCAAGATTTGGCCCAACATTAACAAAGTATTCATTAAAATTATTGCTGATTTCAGTAGGATCAGTTATTAATGATTCATTTCTTTTAAAGCAGTCTGGTAGTTCAGGTTTTAGATTGCTTTTGTTTATGACTTCATTTATTAGTTTCCATGAATATCTCAAGTTACCCTTGTGCTCGTTAAATTCCTTGTTGTAATAATGTTTTTTAGCTATTTTTTTTATTTTATTGAATTTATTTCGGTAAGTTTTATAAATTGATTCATTTCTTTCATTTGGAGTTTTCATAAATTTCTTATGTAACATATTTTTAGTTTTCCTTGATTTTAGAATTCCCTTTGTTATCCATGGTACGCTTTGACCATTTTTATGTAATTTGTTTTTCCTGGTTGTCACTAATGGCATATTTTTGTCAAACAACTTGAAAAGTTTATTATTAAAATGATCATAGGCCTCTTGAACATCTGTCTTACTGTAAATGTCACCCCAATCTTCGTATTCTAAATCTTGACATAAATGATTCATCGTTCTTTCATTCATTAATCTATATTTGATATTAACATTATTCAGATTATTATATCTTTTGCTTTTAATGCTTCTAGTTGTCAAGAACACTGGTAAATGATCTGAAAGATCAGTAAACAGAATACCACATTTATAGTTCTCATCAATTTTGTTAACGAATATGTTATCAATGAGCGTTGCACTAGTATTTGTTATTCGTGTTGGTCTTGATATTAACGGGTAAAAAGTCGAAGAAAACATCATGTTTATAAAATCCTTGATGTGCTGATTTCTATCAATTTTCAAAAGATCTAAATTAAAATCGCCCATTAGGAAGCACTTTTTGTTTTGAAAATCCAATCTTCTTAGTAGTTCGGCAAGGTATTCCTTGAAAAGATCAAGCTTCTCATTTGGAGGTCTATAAATGATACCAATAATGACATTATTTGGTTTAGTCGTTAGTTCGATGAATTGAGATTCTATTACTTCTTCGATATTCACAGCCAGATCAGCTCGCTCTCTAAATTGGTAGGATTTGTTTATATACAAACCAACACCACCTCCTTGTTTGTTTGTTCTTACCACTCCTATGTTGTGATAGTTTGGCAGTGGAAAGTCATTTAGATTGCTACAGTTAAGCCAAGTTTCAGATAGTCCAATAACTGAGAATTCGTGTGCTAAAGAATCTAGGTATGCGTTAAAATCATCGAATTTATTTGCTATGCTTCGAATGTTTAGATGTAAGATTGACAATTCTGTATCTGTGGAGTCCCTTATCATTTGTTAGAAGGTGTCTTCATCATGGTAATCACAAGCATCAACATAATTTACAATTTGGTGGTAATAATTATGATCAGGATCTAAATCAGAATTCAGCGTTAGATACGACTTTCCTCGACTGGTTAATGAAAAAGGGTTGAAGACAAGATTTCGCAACTTTATAATCTCGTTTTCATTAAGGTTTACGTTCGAGTGTTTGAATATAGAGTTACGAAATTCGTCATTATTCAGCTGGCTAAATGGCAATGAATCGTTTAGGTTCCTCCTTCGAACTCAACAAACTCCTTCCTCGTACAAAGCTGTAAAGTATAGATTTTAACAATATTTTATCGCTGTTTTTTGTATCGTCTCGAAATGGACCACACATTTATGCAAATTTCTTTCGCATCGCATGTGCGTGCACTGAGGCATGACGCGGGATTTATACTGTTTCCTTTCTTGGTAATTAAAGCCAAGATTGTTCTTAATTTCTATGACGTGACACAAATGAAAAAGAAACACGAAATATTTACGAATTTAAAGCTGCTTTCAAACGAAAACAGATTTATCGTAAGTAGCAATTTTTTAGGCGTTAGAGAATAACAGCGCGCTAATTAAATTAAGTGGGAAAGATAAATGAAATTTTGATTTGTAAAGTTTTTGTTGGAATGCAGCGTTCGATGAATGCCAAAGTAAAAGAACATTTACAAGTTTACAATAAATTTCAACAATTTATTTATAAAGTTTACGTTTTTGTGGCATTATTAGGAGAATCATCTAGTACATCTGAGGTACAGGTCTCTTCAGAAAATTATGCAACTGTGAACTTTACGGAAGAAACAATTGTCCCTGATTATCTCATTTTCTGCCTATAAACGAGTCACTTTTGGTTAGAAAACTTAATGGTCTAAATACAACAATTTATATCCAAAAATGCAGGAAATCGCATCTTTGCAAGTATAAATTTCAAAAATTTTCAGGGGGGGCATGCCCCCGGACCCCCCTAGCAGTTCGGCCCTCCGGGCCTCAGCGACGGCCCTTCGGGCCTCGTCAGTAGCCGCCTATTAACATTTCTAGGCCGCCTGTACCAAAATCTACTGAGAACCCTGAGTAATTCATCCGGTAAAAACAGAACACCCCTCAATAAAAAGAGGTAGTTATTCAGCATGGCTTGAAAGGTAAAGATTCGAAATTTATTTCATGATCAGTTTCCACATCTCAGTGCCTCCTGGGATAAATCAGAATCAAACACGCAAGTTGAAATTTATTTTGAAGTTGAAATTTATTTTGTTCAGCCCCAATAAATAACACATTGAAAAGACTGTGCCCAAAGGAATATTTGTTTGTTTGTTTGCCTTTTTGTTTGTTGTTGTTGTTGTTGTTGTTGTTGTTTTTTGTTTTTTTTTGTTTAAGGTAACTACCTCTACACGACCAGCTGTCAATAGCACATAAGGAGTCTTGGAAATCAGTTATTGAAAATTAGCCTCGACGATATTTTACCAATAAAGGGGATTCATACTGGCACGTTCAATACTCCATTAAGCTTAAATTTTGTGGCATGAGTCAGCATTTCACGCCTAGGCATGTTGAGGTTTGTAGTCTGCTAAGCTTTTGATGAACAAAGAAGGAAGATCCTATCAGGATAATCGTTTGATGATGAGGGTTACAAATAAATGGGCCGTCATGGAGTGATCCAATAGAAATTTAGCGGTAAGTAATCTCTAGTTCCTTTGAGTATTAGAACTCAAAAATAAGTGAAGGAACCATTTCTATACTGCCTACCGGACCATCAAGAGAATAAAAAGGCCTATCGGAAAAAGTTAAAAGAGACAGTTCTTTCCGGTGATACTAAAATAGCCTATCCGGTATATTATTCAAGAACAGTGTGTACATGGTAAATTATGCAAGTTCTCTAAATAGAGTTAAACGGCTTCTCGATCTTTTTCTGGGTTTTTTCTGACCTGTTCACCCGGCTTTCACTTAGATGTAGCCTGTGAAAAGGCTCCGCGGTGGGGAAAAACGCGAAAAAGAACAGTCTACGCTAGGCTCGCTTCGCTCGCCGAATTTTTTTTTGTTTCAGCTTTTTTCCCCACCGCGGAGCCTGTTGACAGGCTAACTTAGATATCGGACAGAAGAAACGATTCTAGACTCAGACCTCACATCCTGATACGTCACAGCAATTTTTAATTGCTAAGCTGAATGAAACATATGTCGTCTGTATATTTGAGCCTGATTAATTCAGGCTCATAACGACATACGTTTTTCACTGACCAGTTTATCTTCTGCTCTCTGGACCCAAAAGAGGAGAATTTAATTAAACTGTTTGATATTATCCAATGTCGCCACCTTTACTTGAAACGAACAATGTATAAGGGAAAGATTAGAAAAGTCCTGCACTCCGTTAGGTATGTACCTGTCTCTACTAAAAACTGCTGCCGATGCCGTTTACCTTGATAGGGCCTTGCCTTATTTCCCCTAGACTTCACATATATATAGATGATATATGAATTTGGTTTTCAGTTTTAAGTTTATCTGATCAATGATATGAATTAACATATCTAACAGCAATGAATTACCTGTAGTCACGGAACTAGAGCTTGGCAGGGTAGTGGAAACTGTTCTTATGGCACTAGTTGAAACGACAGACTTTATCGGCTTTGAAGTGCTTGCTAGCTTCAGTGTTGGAATGGTATTTGTTGTTTGTGTTGATTGTTGTTGACTAGTAGACGATGCCGTCCAGAATTTGTGTGCTGTGACTTCACTGGTCATTTCTTGGGTGGCCACAGAGCTGCTTCCCTCGACTGTGTGATAAATTAAAGCAATCATTTATTTTATTGCTCGCTTACTATCGTATCGCTTTAACCGGTGTCATACAACGTCACCCCGGCGGACCAGTTGAGGTTCTGATCTCTGGTCCCAGAAGCAACAATGAGAGACGAAATTCAGTTAAACTGTTTAAACGTTTGATGTTTACCCAACGCCCCCCCCCCCCCTCCACTGCCATAAATAGGACAAACAAACAAAAACGAAAACATAGAAACGTCCTGCAATCAGGTACTGTAGTTAAGGGGTTAAGGGGTTCACTCCACCAAAAAGAAAAGAAAAGAAGAGAATGAAACAAACAAACAAACAAACAAACAAAAACAAAAAACCCGACCCGATGTCTGTCCTGGGAACTAATCTCGCCCCTTACATCTCCGATGCCATAGTTTATCTAAGGGTGCATGTTACCTTATTTTCCCCAAGTTTCATATATTATAATCATTATAAAGGTAATGTGAAGAACAATGACTTACTTAAAGCCATGGAACTAGAGCTTGGCAGGACAGTCGAAACTGTTCTCATGGCTCTGGTTGAAACGACAGAGCTTGCCATTGTTTTCATTGTAACTGTTGATTGTTGTTGTCTGAAAGTCGATGTCCAGTTTTGCCGTGGTGTGACTCTAAGTACTCCTCGTGTGACCACAGAGCTGCTACCCTCACCCACGTGACAAAGCAGTCGTTCTTTTTGTTGCATGCCTCACTAAATATTGTACCTCTGTAATCAGTTTTACTCCGCATGTTTGGTAATAAAATAAGGGGGAATTTTTCTTACTTCCACCTAAAAGTGATGGTTTAGTTTTTAAAAAGTTGCAACAGTTTACATGTAAGAGTTAAGGAGTTTCAATTACGACGATACGAGATAGTGACTTATGGCAAACATATTCAAAGATACACGGGCCCCAAAATAAAGGAACTCACATGACGCGTTCAGAAGACCTGTTAGGAAGACTGATCTTAGTAAACTGTTTAGCATTTGATGTAAAACTGCATACCTTTATTATACAGACAAGAGTGTTTTAGCTGAAAATTGACCACCCGTAAAGTTCATACGCGACTCCATCCGGGACTCGAGTGGCGTATTTTCCATATCCTCACTAGTGAGGATATCGATGACATCATTTCCCGCTTTTACACCCTTGTCTATATAATAAAAAGAAAATTACACGGCAGCTCGAAGATATGAATTTTATTTTCTCGTGGTAAAAGACAATATTTTACTCACTCGTTACGCTCGTTCGTAAAATATTGTTTTTACCACTCGAAAAAGAAAAATCATATCTTCGCGCCACCGAGTAATATCCTCTATTTATGTTGTTCGTAAGATCAGGAGCCCATTACCTGGTAAGATGACGTTTTTAAATGCTTAAGATGTGATGCTTAACGCGTTACAGAGAAACAGAGGAGAAAATGTTTTAAAACTTATATTAACCATATACAAACCGGGCTTTTTTGGTCTTCGGGGACCCGGGGGGGGGGGTGCTGATTTGTGCCCAAACTCTTAACTCCAAGAATATTGAAGCTAATGACAACAGGTTGAAGGGCAGATAGAACGTCCAAAAAAGTTTCCTTTGAGGTCCGCAACGTAAGCTGGTGACATGATATGACGTAACAAGTAGGTCAGGTTCTCAAACGGTGACCATCTTGGATTGCAAGCTAAAGGTGGGTTTAGCTTTCTTATTAAAAAAAGGTTATAAGCGTCCAAAGTAAGCGCCGGCACATGCAGTGTCGCCCCCCCCCCCCCCCCCCCGTCTGAATAGGGTTAATTTCGCAATTGTGCCAGTTTGTTTGAGATTTAGCGTCGCCTTACTGCAATACATTTTAACGCTTAAATACTGATATAATTTTGAAATGTTAATGCATAGGTAAGGATGATTTTTGCTAAAAGTGGGAAGAACTTTGTCAAACATGAATGATTGTCTACTCCGTAGCTGAAGTCAGCAGAGGCCCGCTTCAGCGTCCCTTCCCCCATCCCCCAATTTTCAAATTTGTATGTCCCCTCCCTTCCTGTGTCATTTTACAGCTGTGTGTTTTCATCAAAGTTCTTGTTCACCTGGTTTTGATTTGCTTAGTCAGCTGAATTTCATCCGTGACTTTTCTGTCTATTCTTTATTTTGTTATCAGATATCCAAACAGCTTCGCTCGAAATTTGTTTTTCCTTTTGTCTTTCAGTTTATTCTGCCTTGCCTTGGTTTTCTTTCATTCACTCGCTCTCTTCTATTGTGAACCAAAAGGAAAGAAGAAATTGACAAATTTCATACGTTTTCGAAAATCGGAGATTTCTAATTAACAATTATAAAGAAAACTAATTTTACATGATCATGATCATGACAAAATGATTGTGTAGAAGAAGCTGTGAGGTTGTAGGATTATTTGTTTTGTTCTGTAACATGAACTCTGCAAACCTTCAAGCTGAGTATCCTTTGGAGCGTATGTTGGTAATATATAAGTTCCTAAGAAAAGAGGGAATGCATGATCTTAACTGTTTCCTTAAGCCGTGAAAAAAAAAACGAAATTACCCATGATGCTGTAGCCGAGTTGTAGAACCCGATTTGTATCCAATGACAACACTCGATTGCGTTCACAGGTTTCTAATTATAGATAATGGGAACTAACGTACTTGAAGTTATGACACTAGAGCTTGGCAGGACAGTCGAAACTGCTCTTGTACTTTGAGTGGTTGTGGTACTGGTTGAGACGACAGTTATCTTGGAAGTGCTAGGTAACTCAGACATTTTCAGAGAAACCGTCATTCGTGTTGATTGTCTATAACTTGTAGGCCAGACAGTCTGTGGTGTGACCGGCGGTACCTCTGACTTGACGATAGAGCTGTTTCCCTGTACTACAAAACAATCATACAGTATTAATCATTCCTTCGTAGCCATTATCGCATCACATGTAACCATTCGTATTTATTAGGTAAAAGGAAACCGCTAAATCTCCTGTCTAAACGTAGCAAATTTAATTACACAGGGCAAGTTAAATGTGAAAAAATGGACAGAACAGCCCCTCTCCCGTCCCTCTCTTAAAATTTCCTATTCCATTTCATTTTCCACTCCCATTCTGCCATATGTATGAGCATCAGTAAGAGCTTCCTGTTTACATTTCGGTCTTGATTTAAAAGTTTCGGTTTCCTCATTCATTTCAGTCTCAATTGTCTACCTCTCGATCTTTGTGCCATTCCAGACCTTGTAAGCAGATATATGAGTAATCTTATGCAAACATGGCTTTGGCTTTCGACTCCTTGCTTTTCAGTTTCTTTTGGTTTTCCTTCTTTCTTTTCAGTACTTTCATTCCCGTACTTTCGTTCGTTCTCACTCGGTTCAGAGGGAAATTGAAAATTGAATTCATTTGAGAAATAATTCATCGCTGATTCCTGTCTTGTCCCTGTTTTGAAAGCTGCACTTTGAAAATTCTAGTGATTTCGAAAAACAAGGCAAATTAGTAAGGTTATTTATTTTGCTCGGCAATGTGTAGGTAATGTGAGTTTTCAGTGTCGCCGCACTTCCCTGAGCATCCAATTCAGTATCGACGTCTTCAAGCAGCAGTGACTCTCCTAAAGTTACACGTAGTTTCCAAAACCTGCTATATAATTTTTTTCTGACCGAAAAGAAACGAATAAGAGGAAGGTTGGTCTTGGTGACTCAAAGTTACTAACGGAAGTTGAATATTGATGGCAAGAGTTAAATTAATTGGAGGAAGGAGCTGTTCTAACAAAAGCGGCAGTCGTATAGTCTAAGAAAGACTATGAGTGAAAAGTCTTCTAGATATCTTCTTCTTTTTATTTTCTTTTTTTTTTTCTGGAGTTATCACTTAAGCTTTGAACATCAACTCATACCAGCTCCTAGCTATGTACATGAAATTGCTTTTAGTATCCGCTATTTTGCCGTGTCTTAACCTTTTCTTCTGTATATAATTCTAGTAAATTAATATTGCTTTTTGCGACTTACCTTCTCCGCATGCCCAATGTTGAAAAGAAGCACACATTGCTACCCAAATTACAGTGTTGAAAATGTCCATACTTAATTCAGAAGGAGAGGAGGAATTCGATTAATGCGTTACCAAAGCCGAACAAATTATAAAGGATATGCAGTTGAAGCTGACTTAAGCTGACGTATCATGATACAGTATTGGCTTTCAACTGCGTCATGTCTGGGCTGAAAGGGCGTGGTACACACGGAAAGTGTGGTCGCGGATTAAGGTCGATTCAGGACATCCTGTCACGGGATGGGAAGACTAACGTTATGGGAATCCCCAACAGGTCGTAGGGAGTTGGCAAAGAGCCCCATAAAGGACAACGGAATCGCATGGGAGGAAGGTTAAACGGACGACGAAATCGATTCAGATGAACGATTACAAGAACTGTTTAGGTGTACTTCAGGAGACTGGCTTCGCCATACGCTGACAGTTGTATCGAAGATAATTAATCAGCAACGAACAGTGACACATAGTGAGTGGAGTGGGTGTACGTTTATAAAAATATCGCAGGAGCACCATCCGCTGTGTTGACATATATAAAATCATTTGTTGTGGCACGAACACGAAAAATCGCCAGTATATATTCAAAGCTACAGTTAGCTACTTTGGCTCAATTCCACTCGCAGGAAATACTTCATTTAGCCATCGTTATTACTAGCAGTAAAGTTCACATTTGCTGGAACAGTAATCTAGGTTTTACCAGCAGCTATACGGGCATATTGGTAGCAGAGGAGTCAAAGAACCACAACAAGTGACTGAGCCGAGTCGTATTGCCAACACTGACGTCACCCCACCCTATCAAACGAGATAAACACTGGGTTAGATTCCGTGGTTCTTGTGGTTTTCACTTTTACCCCTCAGAACGCAGAAATGATAAACAGTAGGTTCTCTAGAAAGTCAACGCCTCTTGACTGAGACTCGTTGTGTGGAGCACCTTGCTTCCCGGAGTACTAGTGCAACTTTACCTATGTCTTAGTTCTTATTGATGTTGTAAGCATATCAGGACCATACGAGGCAGCGAGTAACTATAGAAGCCCCCGCTCGTTTTAGCTCATTCTTCCTCAGGCGCTCCAATTATTTGTACCGAGGTCTCCGCTGCTTAAACTCTCAACCAGTTGTTATTTTCTGACTAATTTTTCATTGTGATAGTTCTTAATCCCTAACAATTGTTATAGTACAACACTAAATTCTGGCGTGCTCCCATTGGTCGAAATCGGTCACGTGACGCGATAGTGGTTCTCCTCAGCGGGCGCCTATCAGCGCACAGTGCACGGGTTTGGCAATTTTCGCTCAAAATTTAACGTTGTACAATAACAATAATAGAGTCCTTCTGTCTAAGGCCCTATGTGTGATAGGTTCCCTTGGACTGGTTTTCTTTTTCTGACCATTCCGATGCTTCGAGACTACGGCATTTCACCTTATAGGCGGGTCTGGAACCACCATTGGTTAAAATCCTGTATTTTGTTGTAAACTCTTTCCCTCGCAAATAATGGTAACATCAGCGCCAAAAAGTAATCTTCCGTGGTATTCATTGTTTAATTCCGACATCCGACTCCTACAAATTCCGAACTTTCTGTTCCCTTTTTACAAAGGTCTGAATCAACCGTAACCAGTGAAGCAAGGAATAGCTTTTGAGTCGGGTTCCGTCCTTCTTTCTCTCCTCACCCCTTTCTTTTTAAACTACGACGAAATAACAAATATAACAGGTTTTATTATTTGCTATTGTTAAGATAACCAATTCAGGCAAAATATATATTTATTTCTTTTCTCGGCTCTATACAATGGACCTGTCCCCCCTCCCCGGCCGTCCTCGTGGCCACCCTGTTAATACGGTCACCCGGTTACTAAGCTTGGGAAAGAAACAACAAATATTTCAACTGTGAAAAGTACACACATCTTCACGTCCGAAGTTGAGATAAGATTTCAGCTAATATCTACCTAAAAAATGTCAATGTTCCTTTTTTAAATTGCTCGAATCTCTCTTAGGAACTTTTGTTTTGTGCTCTATTACCAAGATTTGTGATCATGAATCCATGCAAACTCGTCTTTATTCATTTTCTTTCCATCGACCCCTTCCCCCTCTTAAGGCCACCCCGTTATTAGGGCCACTGTATTGTGGCCCCCCAAAAAGCTCGTCCAGTCATTTTCCTAATGTGACAACCTCGTTTAATAAAGCCAGGTTTCGTGGGTCAGTGGTGGCTGGAATAATACGAGTTCATCATATTCTTTGTTATCTAAGAAATACTGTAAGTTTAAGTAAACAAATGAACCAATTACCTTAGGAAAGAAACAGCAATATTTTAGCTGTGTTTAAGGCGTGCGCATTTTAATCTTAATTCAAATCACGTCTACCTAAATGTTCGATTTGTTCGATTGTAGTTTATGTCCATTATTCCTTATTTCATTTCGTCAGAATAAGGACAATAAGAATTGAATAAAATAACGCTTTTTGACGACCAGGCCATATTTGCCTGGTCCAGCTATAGCCGCTCTACGTACCTTTAGTCTACAACACAAACTCTTGTTTTTACCGACAGATCCGGTAGTGACCTTAATTGTATCCTATTCCAGATTCTCATCAAGTACTGAAGGGCGGAAAAAATTGAAAAGGGGCCGCGAAAACGAGACGCTTGAGATCTGGGCCGAGGAGCCTGGGACAGGCTACAAATTCATGCGTATAAGCTCTATCTCAGTCTATACTACCAAAGACCTCGTTATTTACAGACAACTCAACTGGGCACAGAGAGACCCATTTGTAAGAAAAATCTACCTCTATTTATAATAGAGACCCAGTAATTTAGGACAACGTGGTGTCGTGGACTTAAAGACAGTGCCTCCTAATACAGATGTATTTTTGAAAAGGTTACGACTATAGGGGAAAAGCAGATCTTTGCAAGAGTTATTAGAGTCCAAAAAGAAAACCGTGGGTAACCACGCATTTTTCAGAGATAATTAAGCAACCATAACTCTAAAAAAGCGTTAAAATACAAAGAATGTATGGCGATTTCTTTTCAAATTTAGGCTCAATTACTCTGAAAAATGCGTGGTTACCCCCAATTTTCTTTTTGGATTCTGATAGTCCTTGCTAAGATCTGCTTTTTCCACGTTGTCATAGGCCGCACAAAAATATTGTTGTATTATGATGTATATACAAGGCTAAAAAGTAGGCAAATTCCATAAGAGCGCCCGAATATCCCGAGATGCGCAGAACGTATGCGCAGTAGCATAAGGAGGCACCGTCCTTAAATTTATACTTTATGTGCTCTTTGAGATCTACAATTTCTGTATTTAGAATTGACTAAACGCCAGTTACTTAATGTCACCTTGCCAGTTCACATCGCGGTTTCAAAACCAAAACCAACAGTGTGTCAGGTCTGGTTCCAGCGTTTCTTCTGCGCGCTTTCCTGGTACAATGTAATAGTCGTAATTTTATATTGTGATTGGTTCATTGGATTATTGCTTTAATTCTGTTGTGATTAGCCACAATTATTTCTTTCGTTTCGGTTTTAACGCAACCAGTTGAAAACCGCTCTGTCTTCTAAGCTAACTCTCTCGATTGTACCTAAATGGAATGGATATGGAATCCTTGTTCGGACGTATCAGAAGGTTTCTCCTTGAAATTGCCCACATAATAGAAGCTATTTTTTGGTTCTTGTATTCAAAGTATTTTTCATATCTTACACTCCTGTGGATTGTACATTCGCGTAGGTTGGTTCCGAGGAGTTTGGGCCGGTCTTATGGAATACGTCAGTAGGTACTACGTCAGCATACACCGTGGGCTCATACGTGGCGGGTTTGTGTGCTTTCACTTCGTTTTTGGTGTCGTCAAAGTCAGAAAGTTGAGCATAGACAAGATCTCCTTTCTTCGGCTAAAAAAGATAAAAAAAAAAGAAAAATAAATAAAAAATAATAAATAATAAAAGCTTAGTTATTGGAATCACCCCAAACCACCAATGTCGATCAATAATGCCACATTGTCAGGGCCTTCATTCGTGTTTCTTTGCTTTTTTTTTTTGCAACAACAACAACCACGCCACTAAATCAACAACATCGTTGTCGAAAACGATTTGCCATATCTTGACCTGTAAAGTTGGTACAATAATGGATAATAAGGCCAGGTTTTGCCCTTGGGTGGCGGTTCCCTTTCTATTGCAAGTGTAAACTATTGTTTTCCGTGTCTGGTAATTATGGCGTATTACGTACCTTTTTGTTTGCCTTGTTCACCATAGCGTACTCACACTCCACCTTAGGAGGTTCTTGCTTAGTGCTAGCGGGACCGTTATTTGTGTCCGGCGTTCCGAGTAGCTTTGCGGCTTCAACAGAATTGATGGATTCGTACTGGTTTTCTGGTTGCTTCCTAAGAGAGGAAGAACTGCCTCGTCATACATAAATTAATAAGTTTACAGATAGGAGGAAGCCTGACATATCACTAGACCGGTGACGGAAGGCAGGGAAGGGGAATCCCATAAAGGTGAGCGAATTGCTTGCCGGGAATTTTAAACCAAACACCTGAAAAGCAGCGGGCTTTCGTTTCTTGGGCGTGGCCAGAATGGATTTTGAAACTTAAGTGGTGCCAATTCTGACAGGTAGTTACCACGTTGTCTGAGAAAGAGAGGTCACATTAAATAAGGCGAGAAACCTTTCGAACTTCTGCTTAGCCTAAAGAAAGGCAACTGTAATTTAGTGGTTAGAGTATCCGACCGGTTAAATTCTTGGCTTCTTGAATTCTTGGGGAATTTTCGACATTTTTTAAGTTCCTGGGTTCTCATACTCCTGATAAACTGAATACATCAGTTTTCCATACAAACAGCTTAGTGATTAGTAAAGGCAAAAGTCGACGAGTCCATTGGCCTATATTTATAACTGTCGAAGTTTAAGCCAGTAGGGTCACTCTCAACCCCCTAGCAGCATCTTGTTTCGTTACCCTAAAAGTTCGCTGGTACCCATTTATACATCTTAATAGAGATCACAAATAGGGTAAAGGTCTCTTGTGTGAGAAAATAATAACATGAAACAAGTGCAGAGTCCAGCTTCGAAACATCGAACCTGCGATCTTTAGGTTAAAAGTCCAAAAAGTCCAACGCGAATGAGCTAATCTCTGTACCACCGCCACGCCTCCAGTTATACCACCAAGCTTTGTATCTAGCATTTTCCTCCCCCCCCTACCCCATCTCCTCCTCCTCCTGCTCCTCCTGCTCCTCCTGCTCCTCCTCCTCCTCCTCCTCCTCCTCATCATCATCATCATCATCATCATCATCATCATCATCATCATCATCATCAATAACTTACAACGGCAACAACAACAAAGAAGTACTTACGATGACGATTTCTGTTGTCTTTCAGTATCTGAAAGGTAAGATATAAAATAGATATTCATTTAAGGCCCTGGCATACGGTGCATGTAAGCACGTTGAGAGTAACTTCTGTACTTCAAATAACTCAGAAATTCAAATGCCGAAAGTGATAAAGGCCTTCCTAACAGGCATTACTCCGAGTAGTTCAGTAGTGTGCCATTGATGATTATGATCACAAATTCATACAAACAATCACCTTTCCCACGTCGCTTTTTGCGTCTCATAAAGAGGATTACACCAAGAGCGATCAGTGCAAGAAATAACAGTGCTCCTAGGGACACCGCTACTATGACTGCTGTGGAGTCATTTTTGTCACCCTTTACTGCACGTTTGCTTGGAGCCGAGGCACGGATTGTAGAATATGTAGATTCTGTAGGAAGAAAAAAAATTAAAGAAATGATATGACTTAGCTAGAAAAGGCGAAAGCATTAAAACAAGCATGGGAACTGAGACCGCTTCTTTTTTGGAGGAGGGTGGGGGGAGTTGATTTGGCGAGATTTGGGGCACTGAATAAAGTTGGAATTAGCCGGTGGCACTGGGAAAACGGCTCCTACTGAAAATGAGAGTTTGGGCACAAGCCGGGAAATTACTGGGAAAAAATATGACTGCTATTTGTTAGAGCAGTGCACGCAATGTAAACCCTTGGGCGTACAAAGCGTACTTTTTATCAGTACCTGCCGTTTTCAGTACTTTTAAGCATATCCCTTAGACACATTTTGGTGAGGATCGGTTGCTACGGTTACATGATGTGACGTCATAAGCAGCACGTGATCAAGCAATTTTTTATTAAGAATTCGTGTTTTTCACCTTTATTCGGTGAAGAAAGCACTAAATGTAGACAAAAAGAAGCAAAGTCTTTAATTAAGACGGGCCTTTAAGATCACGATGATTGCTTGGCTGCTTAATGATATCCTATGGGGGTGGGGACGAAAGAGGGCTTATGTTTTGACCGTGGTTTTCTTGAGGACAGGGCTAGGTTATTGCCATGCTTCCACCACCCTTATGGAGGTTTTATGGGACCTTTTGAAAAAGGGTGGCCCGACTGAGTACGCAACAATTTTCAAGAGGGTTTTGGACATTATACGGATCAAAACACGCCATTTCAAAGGAAAAACAATGAAAAAGTTCCAGAGGGCTCGATTCAAAAGGACTGAAATTTTGAGGGCTCAAAGCAACGAATTAATTGTTCCAGGACATACTATAGCATTTTCCTCAAAAAGAAGGCTTATCCAAATGTCGGGAACTGAAACATGAGGCACACATTCAGGATCTTGGACTTCCTAGGGCGTTTATAGCCTTTTCTGGATAAAACAAGAAAGCTAATTCACGGAGAAAAATACACGCATCATAATGAAATAAATATTTGTTTATGAAAATTCTGTCAAAAACACGTAAAGTTCGGCCTTTTGATTAAATTCACCCGTTTGAGATCTAGCTCGTACAGGGAGGGAACGAAACGTGAGCGGTGAAAACAAGCTTAGACTTAAAGAAAATATTATATAAAAGATTCACTCATGAGAAATCTTTATCACCGGGCGTTTACAATTAGTTGGGGATCAACTTTCGACAAGAAGTCACGCAAAATATGCAGCTACCGCAGTCTTATAAAACACACGCATTTCTCAGCGTGTTATATCCTCGGAGACCCAGGGGCAGCAAGTCGGGACGACGGGATTTTCATGGGCGAAAGTTTACAACAAGAGCGGGAGAGCCCCTGGGCACTTACTCTTACCAATCCAGTTCCAGAAGCGTTTGAATTCTCTCCTTCTGATTGGCCAGAAAATTATTTTTCTGGCCAATCAGCGAAGAGGAACAGCCGGGCGACTCTCATGTCTTCTTACACGAGGTTGTTTTCCTCATCAATCGCCGTAGTAGCGTGGCCCGTTCAACGGGAACATTTTTGAGGAGAGCTTCAGAAAAAATATAATAAATTAATACTAAATAAATAAACGAAGTCGAAGAAATTGCAAACTATAACGTGGCTGGAAGAAAACAAACACTCAGCGGGATTTTTCACGAAGGACTTATCGAAGGTATCGTAAATTTTTGGAGCTAACGACTTCCCCTTTCTCAAGTGTTGCATGAGGCTAATAGCTACTCGAGTAAACGATGTTACTAATTAGAAGAAGGAGAAAAAAATTAGTTACATTGGAGAAAGGGGAAGTCGCTAGCTCTAAAAATTTCCGATACCTTCGATAAGTCCGCCATGAAAAATTCCTTGTGAGTATTTGTTTTCTTGCGGCCACGTTATAGTTTGCGATTTCCTCGACTTAGTTTATTTCATTCATTTTTTTTTCTGAAGCTCTCCTCAAAAATGTTCCAGTTGAACGGGCCACGCTACTACGGCGATTGATGAGGAAAACAACCTCGTGTAAGAAGACACGAGAGTCGCCCGGCTGTTCCTCTTCGCTGTTTGGCCAGAAAAATATCAGAAGGAGAGAATTCAAACGCTTCTGGAACTGGATCGGTAAGAGTAAGTGCCCAGGGGCTCTCCCGCTCTTGTTGTAAACTTTCGCCCACGAAAATCCCGTCGTCCCGACTAGCTGCCCCTGGGTCTCCGAGGATGAGCGTATTGTAAATTACTGAAAATGTTAGGGATGTAGGAGAATTCAGAGATTTAGTTCTAGCAACCTCGGTTTGGTTTGAAGTTCTTGCGGGTTTTCATTGTTTGCTATACATTTTTTTTTTGTTATTTCTAAAACAGAAAAATGTTAAGAATACAGTGGCTTTTGGACCTAATGGCTCACAAATTAACTCCAGCTTGTAAGGACCCATCTTTGATAAACCACAGGTTTTCTTGTTTCCTTTTTCGTCTTCTTTTAATAAATTTTAGGTTTTAGTAAAATCAAAGATTGCGGCCATCTTGGCCACCATTTAGAATGACGTCATTGGCACCCAGCATCGCTACAACTTATGACATTTACCTCATCTTGAAGAGCACATCACAGGCTATCTACCAAAGGTAATTAAAACCTTTTCAAAATATTGTAACACAACAAAACCTAATGAAGGTCCATCAACTCCCCTCCCCCTCTCCCCGTACACCACGAAGGGGGTATGAGTTAGCTTGTACGCCTTAGGGTTAAAAGAAGTTTCAGGGATGTCACGCCATACAGCTTTGGGAAGACAATGAAGTGACGACCTTAACATTGATTCGCTGGACAAGTTCATGATCGACTTGCCACATTATCCACCGCTCGTTTTAACGACAACACTTTCAGTACTAAGTTTTTTTTTCTAACCTGAGAAATCTGTCATTGGACTTTCTGTTATGGAAGATGTAGTACGTCTTGGTGGCGACGTAGTTGCTACTTGTTTATGATACATACAAATTCCTTGGCAGTTATCTGTAGGGTAAAAAATGGATGGTTTAAACTGCTATGTAATAATTATTGTACCCAATTGCAAGCACGGCGTGCAAGACGTCAAGGCAAAGAACACACGTAGTAGTGCCATGTTGAATATGAGTTCATTGTACGACAAGATTGAGTAAAATCACTGTTTTATTATATCTACAACCCTAGATTATAAAATGGTTATCATCTTACCAAAACAATTTTTTTGTGTTAAAGATTTTTTATCATCTAGCTGTCATGGGATATGAGATAGAAGCCTGACACACCAAAAACAATCAGGGTGCGCACTTGCTAAAAACAAGGAGTTCTAGATCTCTATGATTATGACAAAAAGTATCTGTTACAAACCCGGTCTTAACCCTATCAACACCCTGCCCCCTACTTACTCCGAGAATATTAAAGCGACAATGAATCTTAAGGGGCCGTGGTTTCCCGCAACGTTATCATGAGCCGATGGCGTCATGCAGTGTAATAATTAGCTCAATTTTTCTCAAACGGCGGGATTTGCAGAGACTTGCAGAACTGTCTGGTTCATACTTCACCTTAGACGTAAATCCAAAACGATTTTTTAGCTAAAAACAATGAGACTGAAGACTGATTGAATAAAATTATTATTAATTTTTGGTAGTTTCATAACTCTGTTTCATAACTGTTGAGTCACGGGACGTTTGCCACTGGCTATTTTCTTAACTGAGAATCTGAATTAACTCGTAGATTTTTGGGAGATAATTGGAAACGGGATTTGAGACACTCGCCCACGACTCCAAAACATCGAAAAACACTGAGATTCTGGTTCAATTCTCCCACACGTCCTCTGATGTTTTTTTTTATTATTTCTACATAACACTGACATAAGGAGGTAACTCAATTAACAACGACCGCTAGACCGTAACTATTCTCGCTATGCTTTCCAATGACATATGAAAATTTGCAAATTTGTACAGTAATAGTTTTAACAGTTTTTGAGCACGTTAGGAAACTGTGTTTGTGAAGATTGCACCATCCTAAACAAAACATCTATCCTACAAAAAAGAGAAGCTCGCAAACTTAAAGTTCTCTTTTTGTAGAAACATTTGCTGTAGATTTTATTATTATCAAGATTTCCCCACGATCCGGGGATTGTCCATGTAACAATAAGACCATGAGGCCGAGTTGACTATGAGGCTTTAAAATCACTACTAAGGGCCTATTCCTATGGCAGTGGGGGCCCCCCGGGAACGTGAGGTACCCCGCCTCGGTGGGGTAACCACTCTCTCCATACAATCTTTCCTTTTTCTTGATCGCGTTCACATGAGAGGTGGGGTACCCAACCGAGGCGGGTTGTCCGTTCAGCCGGGCCGGGTAACCCACTTAGCTGGGAGAGTTTTCTCCATGTGAAAGCTGAAGGTGGGGTAACCCGCTCAGCTGGGGTGATGTCCATCCGGGCATCTATTAACATGGCTGCCAACCACTACAAACCTGGCGAGCTTTTCCGACGATTTCATTTTCAAAACGTTGAGAAAAGCAGTTTTAGTGAAGAAAATACTGAAAAAGTTGGCGGTACCAGCGACAATTTAAGCGTGGAGTCCGACACTCAAGCTAAACTGCTGAAAGTCAGCCGGAAGTCAAGGCATGGACTCCTAATAGAAAGGATTTCGAAGAGGACCTGTCGGCGATGTACACAGAGATACGCCTATGCTTAGCGATTGAGTACTTCGATGAATTTGGGCCTAAAAGCCCCACTCAGCCTGAAAAGACCTTGAACGAAAAGAACAGTGAGGAATATCAGAACAGTAAGAATCGCATTTTAAATCCCACCCAAGTGCCCCGGAGTTGCCTGTGAAGGCTAGCTTTTTCTTTCTACCAGGGGTAGGCGGGATACCTCACCTTCCCGGGGTCTCCCACCTCCATGTGAACAGGCCCTAAATTTCCTCAGAGTCTGATTGGATTATGTTGATCACGAGACGAAGTAACTTTCATACGCAGTGAGAAACGATCAGGCGAGAGGATTTATCCGGTGAAAATACCCCGATGGATAGACCTCCGCAAGCAAACAAACAAATAAACAAACAAAATAAACACAACAACACACTCTTATTCGTTAACAAAAAGGTTGATTTCAACGTGTTTATATCTTGTATTTCCATTCGCTTTTTTTTCTCCAATTCAGCCTTTCGCTAGACTGCGAGCAGTCTCTTTTTTGCTCTAAAATCCGTGCTGGACGAAGCAGCCGCTCGCCGCTCGAATATCGCGCTCGCTATTATCGCTTCGTCCAGCACAAATTTTAGAGCAAAAGAGAGACTGCTCGCAGTCTAACCTTTCGCCTCAAAGGTCAAATTGGTGAGCTGTTAAATGCCTTTTTAGTGACTTTTGTTCGCAACTGAAAATACAAATTTAGTGGTAAACCAGAAAGCAATAACATGCTGAGTTTCGGGGATATCGGTCAGAAAGTTTCCTTTAAAAATCTCTTGGAAAATTTATAATTACGCATACCAGCCCGCGGGCAACTATCAGCCGATAGACTCTCGGAGAAACACTCTACTAATAAGTCAGCTATCGCTCATACAAAACCAAGACATATCTCTGAGCCATTCGTCTATGAGCTCTGATGATATAGCTCATAGACAAGTGGCGATAGAAACCAGCAAATGTCTTCTAAATGAAGGAGAAGAAGAAGAAGAAGAAGAAGAAGAAGAAGCGTTAACGAAATAATAATGATAATAATAATAATAATAACAACAATAATAATAATAATAATAATAATAATAATTATTATTATTATTATTATTATTATTATTATTATTATTATTAATTTTTTGCATGCTAGTGAACACATTCAAACCTGTTTCCTCCTCGCAAATCCACCCTCTTTTAACGTCACCCTTGAAGCTGCTTAATGAGCCGTAAGAACCGGTAGGTTGCTCTTTTGCAATTAGAGCATAAAAGTCGTTCTTTTCAGGACTATTTGGCTGCCATTTATCTATAGTTAGCGGCTTGCCATTGATCCAAGTCCAGTTTCCAGTTGTTAAGTTTCTAAACAAACCTATGTGCCATTCGTTGTATCGACCAGACGTTCGATCTTTGAGAGTTTTGTTGATAAATTCCCATTCTTGCATTGTCTCAAGGACAAGAAGATGTTTTTTGTTAAAGGTACAGGAATCTTTTGCTTGCTGCCATGTCATCTTTCCGGTTCTTCCATTTTCAAAGGTGTAGCAAGAGCAAGCTTTCTGTCCATCTGGGTTAATGAAAAAGAGCAAAACCCGTCAAGTGGATCAAACGACACAATTTCACGTTTTTCCTTAGTAAATTATTCCAGAGCCCAAATATTCCAATAAAACACCGTTAACGTTATGGAGTGTTTTATGCAACTGATATAGATTCAGTGTTCATTGTTCCAGTCTTCAAGGTATGCTAGGATTAAAACTTAAAAAGAAATAAAAATAAAAAAAATAAGAGAAATAAGAGAGGTAAATTACGAGAGAGTGCTGTTTATTGCAAGTTTGCCCATGCATCCTAGTGCAAAATTGAGTGTCTTGAACCCAATATCAAGGTTACCAATTATTCTAAATAATCACAGCAGATGCAAGCAACACAATGAGCAAATGAAAACTCGAAGTAAGTACATTTTACTAGCATCAAGTGCGGAGAAACGTGTGCGATGAAGTCGATGCTTTTGGTTTTACGTCCGATTGGTTGAGCCGGAAAATGGCACGAGTTTTTTTGACCAATCACAGAGCGCAGGAAAGCAAAGCCAAAGCAAACGCGAATTAGATCTACTCTCGTTACTCAGTTGAAAACCGTTCTAAGAAAGTTTTTTTTTCCTGATAGTTTAGCGAGAAAAAGCATGTGCTTATTCGAGATATACGGTATTTTACGATCAGAATAAAAACAAAGTAACAAGGAAACACGTGTATTTTGGACGAGTTTAACTGAAGATGGCACTCTGGATTCGCCAATGAATGGTTAAAAGAAACTTAAATGTTAACTTTTCGGCGTGATAAATTGTCTATCGGTGACTACTTTGTAAAACAGTAAATTCTTACTACAAGGTGACTAATTACAACATTTAGAAGAGAAATTGAAGATTTCAGTGGTTTCAATTTTAAGCACAACACAAACAGGGGATTAGCACATTTTTTTCAAAGTTTGGTGTCAATAGGCCCTTTGTATGGCTTGGTCACATGGTACAAGACCCGCTAAGCTGGATGGTAAATGGCGCAGCGGGACCTCAAAAGACAATGCAATTAACATGTGAATGGCTGCCATCTCTTTATTTTTATGTCCCACTGTGCCATTCACCATCCAGCTTGGCCAACTTTGTGCCATGTGACCAAGACATGCAAAGGGCCTATCAGTTGCTATGGCTCAGCACTTGTCCAAGTTGTGAAGGAGGAGCCGCGCCCATAATCTGGAGCGCGCAACATATACTCTGGTCACGGCGTGGCGTTTTCACAGACCAGTTTATTTTTAGATTGAATTTCCCATGAATTCAAACAAAGAAGCCTTGCTAACTGATCACAAGCTTTGCAAATTATTTATCAGGCTTGCGTTTTTTTTCCTTTAAGAGTTTGTGATATTTTCTAGAAGATAAGACATATTGTCGGTTAAGAATTTAAATGGCACTGCTGATCATCCAGTATGGCAGCATTTTGGTTATTTTTGATATTTTCCACAAAAAAGGTTGGAGTACACGGAGCAGGATTGCACGTATAGTATATAGAAAACGATCCTGCTCTTTGGCATTTATAAAGTTCGACTTTTGTTGTCAAACAAGTTTTTTCCTTAAAAGATAAAATAAATAATAATAATGCTAACAATGGTAATAATTAACAATTATTCTACGAGGGCGCGCTGGATATGAAATGATAGATAATCATTTAATATCCAGCAAGCCCGAGTAGAATAATTGTTTTATTAAAAACTTAACTACTATTTTTGTTAAAAAAAATCAAGAAAGAAAGAGAAAAATGAGAAAAGGGATAAAAAGGGAGCAAGAATCGATCACATGACTGAACGAAAAAGGCGCCTAAACCTTGCGAAGTGTTGCAGCGTTTCATTGCAAAGCTGAATGAATCAATGAAAACTGCTCGAAAGTGAACGAAGTGGCACAAGTTTGGGAAAAAAATCTTCTAATCATTGGCTCTGAAATATGGTACAAGTTTGATTTTTCCCGAAACATTGTTGTAATCATCGTTCAAAGCGGATTGAAGCTGTACAATTTCACCATATTAGCTGCTGGAGTTGAAACAGAACAAGTCTGTAATCTGTTCGCACAACGGAGCCATCATGTGCGTGTTTGATCGAAATGAAGACAGAACCAATTTGAACTTGAAGAAGTAATTTCTATGCAGCTCAGAAGCAAGATTACTGTAGCGAGGAACATTAGAATTCACCATCATAGTTTGTTTAATGCAAAGCACAAAATGCAGTTGTTCTCGGTTTAGAGGTTGCGGACGGAATGGTAAAAACAACATTCAAACAACTGGAAAAGCGATTCAACTCCGTTTACATGGCATCCGATTTCTATCTGAGCATTTGGACCTGTTGGAACACAGAGCTACAACGAGTGCAGGTAAACCAGTGTCAATTTTGCGTGTTAAAGCCGAAAAACATTTTCGCCCTTCCTGCGGCCTTCTTGGTGGTTTGCAGCTGTAGTTTGTTTAGTACTTGTTTAGACTGCTTCATGATTTTCGAATCGAATCGTCATGAATAATGTGTGACAGTTGTTATTAAATGCTTCTGCTCCATTTCACTGTGTTTTATTTTGTCTTGTCTTGATATTTTGAAGTGGAAAGGCTTCCTGATAAAACCTACCGTTTGTTCAATTTTAATGATCGACGTGACGATCGATGAAAGAAATTAATTGTAAACACAACGCTCAATGCTTAAATTTCTAATTTCTTTCTCTGCACAGTTTCTTCAAACAATTTTGACTTGTGTTAGACGACGCTGTTAGTGACGCTGTTGGAATTTCTGCTTAATTCAAATTCGCTGCCAAGTGATTTTTCTTGTCTATTTTTCTCGCCGGGTTGCTGGCGAGGAAAAAACTTCCAGCTCACTTTGTTCATTTTGTTGTTGAGTGTTCATTGTCCATATTTGGTCACAGCAGGTATATGAGCTGATAGCCTGGCTCCGTTCAGCCAATCAGAATGGTAGAAATCCAATATACCAAGTCCAGTTTTTAATAATAATTATTATTATTTATATTATTATTATCATTATCATTATCATTATTATTATTATTATTATTATTATTACAAATTACACAATTAATTTACTTGCCGTTATTAAAAGACTTTCCCAAAACGTTTCCAAGGAATAGCGAACAATATAAAAGATAGTGACTGAATCTCCTTTAAAAATAGAGTTTCAGTGGTTTCGTTACTTTACTAATTGTCTTCGTTATGCGCCGATCAATTCGAAAGTTCAACATCCCCCCGGGCAACCCCCTGGGCATTTGAACTTTTGAAGATTGACTTGTTCAAATTCCCTCCCCTTGGGGCAAAAAGGCCGTTCAAATGCCCCACCAATTAGTACTGAACTACCTCTCCTCAAAGACAAATTTCGTCTTCAATCAAACACTTTACACGCTTTCAGAGAGAGATATGCCGTAATGACACCTTCAAACTTCTTTTAAAGACCCTTTTGAAAGAGTTATTAACTTACAAAGGCGAAATTCGTTCTTGTAAATCCGTCAAACCCTGCAAAAACTGAAAAAACTCACGGGCGTTTTACGTCAGAAGAAGAGATAAATCCGGTTCAAATTCCCCACCTTTCCAACGCAATGTTCAAATTCCCCCCTCCCAGGGCACGATGCACAGTCCAATGCCCAGGGTATGCCCGGCGGGGGGGATGTTTAAGTTTCGAATTGATCGACGCATTAACGGGAATCAAAAAGCAAAACATTCAGAACATGACACCTCAAAGTCGTTTTGTAAATACGGGCAATTTAATGCGTCCATTGAAGCCTGCATGGCACGGATTAGAAAGATCAAACGTAATCACGTATTCCCTTCCAAATGCTACGATACGCAGTATTTGCACGCTGAATTTACCTCACCTACGAATGATCAGATGCTCATCAAATTGTTTACATACATGTCACGCAACGTTGTCGATTTGTAATAAAATGAAAACACTGAGACTATTAATATCTTCATGACCGCCAGTTGTCGCAAAAATAAACACAATTTCAGCGCAAGGGAATTAGAGAAAGTAAAACAAGGTCAATAATGGCTAACATTTGACAACATTGATTCAGAAAACTAAATTTTAACCGATCTTCAGTTCACGTTTGATACCGGTCAGTACAAAATGCAGACTGCAGACTGCAGACTGCAGACTGCAGACCGGGTACAAAATGCAGACTAGGTACAAAATGCAGACTGCAAACTGCAGACTGGGTACAAAATGCAGACTGACATTTGAAACTGTTTTTTTCGGGTTTTTTAACATTTTATAACTTACCGGTTGTCACGCAATCCCTTTTCCGATGTCATATTCCACGAAAACTCACATTACCGGGGAATGATCTTGCTCCATTACTGGAGAAATATACTTTTCAAACGAAGTCTCGGAGATCAATTCGTTCTTAAACATGATTTAAGCCTTCTCAGTCTTCTTACTTCAAGCGCGAGATCGCATAACATAAAACAACAACACTCGTTGCAACATGATACCGAGAAACCAGCAGACACATGACCTTCCGTGCACGTGGTCGCTTTCTTTGCCTCTTCGCCGGTTCGTCATGGTGGCCTTTTGGAGGTCGGTTAATGCGGTAAGTAGCAGTTAAATCACCTTCCTTTAACCGATGTGTGTTAATATAAAAATACTTATACCTCGTGAGAGAATTTAGATCTTGCATGTGAAGTAGGAGCATAGATGTCGTGTTGTATTTTACCATTTCTTTGTAGCTTTTAGATCGGATTGTATTTTTACAAGTTCGTTTTTGTATTTTCTCTTAGTCTTGTTCGCGGGTTGACCTCACTATGTCGAGTGACAGTGGTTTAAGGCCCAGTTCAGAAGCCGTACCTCTCATGTGCCGTACCAAGTAGTACGTAGTTTTTTGGCAGTTGTACGGTGTCCAAATTAGTTTTTTCGACAGATTTCAATTAGGCAAGCCAAAATCTTAGGGTACGGCAAAGCTTGTCGCTTAATACAACCTAGGAGCGAAAATGTGTTTGGTACGGCACATGAGAGGTACGGCGTTTGAACTGGGCCTAAGTTTCCTACATTTGCAATGTGTTTTATCTGTACTTATTAATTAATAAACCAGGAAGATAACAAAAGTCAAATCGGGGGAAAGATTCCGTGACTGACCGTTTGTTTACATTTGTTGTGGTTTTATCGCATGGATCATGAATGACCACACAATTGCTACACAAAATGAAATCATGACTCAGCGTTTTCGTTTCGAGTAACGGAGCAAGATCATTTCCCGGTAATGCGAGTTTTCGTGGAATATGACATCGGAAAAGGGATTGCGTGACAGCCGGTAATAATATTAAAAAAAAAACAGTTTCAAATGTCAGTCTGCATTTTGTACCCAGTCTGCAGTCTGCAGTCTGCATTTTGTACCTAGTCTGCATTTTGTACCCGGTCTGCAGTCTGCAGTCTGCAGTCTGCAGTCTGCATTTTGTACTGACCGCGTTTGATACCACTTCCTCATCGATCCTAATATCATTTCAAATGCACATTTCAGTTATCTATTTACGACCACGTTAACGTTCATGTATCTGGGACATAATGAACGCTTAAACCGATATTTAATCGAAGACACTGACTTAAGGAACATTTTCTACAAACTGAGAAGCTAAAATCGACAGTGATTTTTGGCAGTGAGATGTTTCACGATCAAACGTAATCAACTATCTATATAACTTTAAAATTCGATCGAATATAGTCGAAACGAAAAACTTACCCGCTCCAAGACGTAAAACTTCTAAAACCACCACTATCAGTATAGGTAGTTTCACGAAAGACATCGTCCGATACGTGATAATATTTCAAACAATTTGGCAGTAAAAGTATGCTTCCATTTAACTCTGTTGCAATACCAATTGATACAAATCTGTGAACCGTAATCGTAACTTCCGGTCTCTGAGGTGTGGGGGCGAAAGCGGAAATCAGACAGCACGTCAGGCATCGCGGAATTCGGTCTATATTTGGAAAGTTCGTCTGGCAATCGAAGTTGTAAACAAGGAACCATTTCAAATTTAGACCAGAATTTTCCCTTTCCTGTCTCAAACGGGAAAAGTTTGGTACCCGCAAGAAGGTTGCTTTTATCAGTCTCGAAGTACCTTACTGTCGATGGCATTGGCGCTTGTGTTTGAAACTAACGTGACTCGACATTCCGTGAATTGAAGGAGAAAATAGTTTGGAATAAAGAAAATAAATGAATGGCAAAGAGAGGGTAAAATTTCAAAATGAAGGAAAATTAACGGTAAAGAGGCAATTACGGTGTAATCAATATGCACAGATTGCTAAGGACACACGAGGACAGAATTTAGAATTCGAGGTCAAATTAAAACTATAGAAACTAACGTCGTATAAAACCAACGCTACAATTGACTAGGTCACGGAAAATAACACTAAAAGAAATTAACCTCATTTTTTATTCCTCTTTTTTTTTTTTTTAATTTCAAGTTTTATGAAGCGTTATTTCCTGTACGAATTAAGGCGGAGCAAAAGTTTCTGGAGCATGCCAGCAGACATGGAATGGAATCGGGGCGGGTATTACAATTCCTAAAATGTCCAAAATTCCCTTAACTTTCGTGCCCTATTGCTCCAATGAGAACATGACGTTCGTTGTACATCTTACTCTTTGGAGGAAGGCAACTTATCTTCAGGATTTTTTTTAATCACTATTATTATTCTATTTTTTTTTTCATTTCTATTTGAGTAATTTTTCGAAAGTGAAATTGTCTGACACACTACACTTTCCTCGTGCTTTTTTATTTGTTTCTTTTTCTGTCACTTTATAATGAAATAAGGACCTTAAAACTGAGTTTCTGTTTCAGATCAGCCGCTTATGAACAGGGAGTCACTGAACTGAGACCTTCAGACTCCCCCCCTCCCCCCCCCCCCCACACACACCCCATCTTGGGCTTTGCCGTATCTTAACAAACACAAGTAGAACTTACGAGCACATCGTTCGTTTCCCCTTGACCTCGCTTTCAGCATTGACATGCACACTGTAACTGAAAGATGACCCGAAAGTTCATTTGGGTTCACAGAAAACGTGACGTATCATGATCTGTTTACTTTCACGTGCTCAGGCTGTTGAATGCGCCTACATTCTGAGCCTACTTGATTGCCATTGCCTGCTTGCGGTTAGCCTGCGAACAGGCTTCCCGGAGAACTCAGGCGGCGCGAAGCTCCGAGAAGGGAAGCCTTCCCTTCATTTTTGCCCCAGGCGTCTGAGTGCTCCGGGAAGCCCGTTCGCAGGTTAGCTTTAGTGTGGGATAATAGACACTTCACCGACGCTGAGGTGAATGATCGTGTCAGTTTATACCGCCCAACAAAAAGAAGAATGTTACAGTTATTTTCCAATGCTTTTCGCCGTACCTCTCCCACTCGCACAAAGTCTGATTTGACTGTAAGTTTTCTGACACTAATTTCATGGCGTCCATGACAACTGGCAAATTAGAAAGGAAGTGCTCTGCGTGAAAAGTTTGGGGGTGGGGGAAGGGGCTATAGGGGGGGGGGCAAGTTTTAAGCTCGTGACTCCTTCTGTCATACCCTTTGGATTTAAACAGAGGCCATCAAAAAGTTGTCAAAAGCTAATCAAAAGCTTTATTCGAGTAGGAAAGGCACTTCTTGCAGCAGAGTAACGTAACTCCTCACAGGCTAGAGTTAAGGCAACTCCACTGAAGAGTAAAAACAACTCCATTTGACGACTGGATCTGTTTTAACCTGTGATTTGGTATTGAGTTATCCTAAATCATTGATTTTTATTGGTTAAATGGAACTTAATATATAAGTATCGCTCACTACCCTTTTTTAAAGTGAACGAGAGAAAAATAGCAATGCCTGATGAAATCCTGGTTATCGCATTGTATGTGAGTTACAACGAACTCGAAGAAAGCGTGATTCTGAATAGCAATGTCAGAAATCGATGTACATTTGTATCCAACACACAGTTTGTCACAGTTATTGAATACGTTTGCACCGCTCGCGTCGCCCGGTTACACATGCATGTGCTTTTCTTTATATAGCCTCTTCCAACTGCCACCCGCGATCCCTGATGATACAACTAGCAATTTCGCGGGGATTGGGAGCGGCAATGATTCCCAAAATATAATGACTGAGGGGTAAACATTTCTCACTTCCGGCTCGGGATGTCTGTTAATATATCGATCTTGCGTTCAGCCAGATTTCTTTTATTCTATGTTCATCTGTTAGATCATGCATATGTTGGTGTGTAAACGTCAGGTTCTTATTGAACTAAAAACTGGTAAAAAAGAATTTAAAAAAAAGTTGACACTGGCTAAAAATAGTTATGGACGTTTCGGCCACTACTGTTGCCTTCCTCAGCAAAGATAAAAATGCAAATGTCTAACGGCGTCCTACTTAGAATATGTAACCGATGTGTGATAAAAATCACACCTCGAAGGAACTTTCTGAGTCTCTAGAGTATTCTTAATGACTCTAAAAATTCTTAATGTTATTGTATACGTTTGGTAGCGCTATGTGTTCGTTTATAGTGTTCCTATTTCGCACGGAATGCCAAGCTTCAAGAATTAGTCTTTGTCGCCACGCCAAAGCAACAGTAGGCAACAGTAGTGGCCGAAACGTCCATAACTATTTTTAGCTAGTGTCAACTTTTTTAAATTCTTTTTTACCAGTTTTTAACATGCCTGGCTACACACCGAACATTCTTATTGAACTAAATTGAAGGTACATTCAAACGATTATTCGATTGCAAATATAAAATAATTTACCATAAACCTGCATTATTATTATTTTCATACAGAGATTCTAGAGTAAACGGTCCGCGCATCGCGGGCATGTGCGGACGTCTGAAACCT
Organism: Siderastrea radians; assembly: GCA_964017195.1. Classification (NCBI taxonomy): domain Eukaryota; kingdom Metazoa; phylum Cnidaria; class Anthozoa; order Scleractinia; family Rhizangiidae; genus Siderastrea; species Siderastrea radians. The sequence goes on from OZ024894.1 coordinate 29,198,325, forward strand.
GATAAATAAATTTTTAGAATCAGTGTTTAGCCGACTGTTACCGCAATGTGCACATGAGTGTTTTTAAAACTTGATTGGGGAAATGCGATTTGCTTTTCATGATTTGACTCAGTGATCGAGCAATGGAAAGTGAAACTCGCTTTTAAAATGAGTTTAAAAGGGTGCCTCTTAGTCAATTCGAGTTAGTTAAAAAAGTCATTACCTAATAAAAGATAAAGTGCGGAATGTGTTTTCCATGTAAAAAGGAAATGAAGAAAATTTGAAATGAAAATAAATTCTGACCACACTAAACGGAAAGGAAACCATGCAAGTAAAAGGCGACAGCTTGTTACATCTGTCAAAAATTGCGTAATTTTATTCACGCAAACGTGCTGTAGGTAATTCATTTTTACTTCTTCGTCGCTACCCAGTTGAAGCTAGTTGAAATGTTGAGCTCCCGAACAGCATATTTTTGTTTCTTCATAAATAGTTAGCAGTCGGATTACTGAACGTTAGCGGAAAACAGAAGTTTCTCACGAAGTGCACGAATCATCACCACATAATGGCATTATGCCAATCTTGACATTTTAATATGTTCGCGTACAGTAAGTTCAATTTCTTCATTTTCCGATATGCAAAGTAAATGAGTTTATTGCTCTTTCCAAAAATCAAAGCTGCCTTTGTTTCATCTTGTATTCTTGGTTGGTGAATTATTTGGTGCTTTCGGAAATTAAGCCCCTTTCCAATAAATGATGAACATGAAACGTGCCATACAAGCTTTTGAAACTTTATTAAACACGGGCCAATACAATCGCATCAACAGCCAGCGAAACGTGTCATAATCAGAACTTAGGACGGTACACTCGTATGATAAAACAAAGACCACGCAATCTTACGCTCGACCAGCAGTTTGAAAATCAAACAACAACAAGAAAGCCCATTGGGCATCTTAACCGGCCATTCTGACCCTCCCCACCGCTAGGTTTCACGAATGTTAGCGCGATCCTCTATTTATACGAACCGGCGTGACGAAAAGTGTAATTGTGTGACACAATATTTTGACTATAGCGTTACTGGATGACGTAATGTTTAAACTCTGATGACTCAGCTTATCTTTCTTATCGCTTTTATTTGTGCTGAAAAACGCAAATTCACTCAAACGTTGAATGTCGATATAAATTCGTCCACAACTGAGAATGCTCACACAGGGACGACGAAGTATTTACTGTTGTGCCTAGACCTTAAATACAAACAGTGAACATAGCAGTATAGTGAAAATATAACGCTTGATAAACACGAGCTCGAGCAGATCGTCAGAGTATTGGGCACGTCAAGGCATATCTCATGATGTGATGTTTAAATCCGGTTTGCTAGCCAGGGAATCCCCTTGCAAAAGTAAACAAGCGAGCGGGGACGAAAGTCGCCCACGTCTTTGAAAGCTAACGCGCCTGTCGAGCCGCAATCGATTTCGCGCTCACTCGCTTGCTTTTCGTTTCCTTCACTAGTCTGAACGGAAAGAGAGACTGCTCGTAGCCTTTAGCGAACACCACACGCAAACCACACAAATCCGTCGATAATATTCAGATGTTTTCGTTCTTTCAATGCAAAAAGACTCGTAACACCTACCTTATTAATTGATCTCCTTATTAATGACGATTCCTTCGTATCAACTTCTCGCCTCAAATAAACACTCATCTCTCCGTTCACAAGAACTATCATGTACTGATGGTGCAATCCACTAATATTGCCTCATCATACTAGTACCAATTCCTTCTCTTCCTAGCCCACACCGGCAAAACGCAGCTGTCCTTTTTGTCCGCTGCGAAATACAAGTTAGCCAATCAGAAACCTTACAATCCACTTCGCAAACCACGCCCCCCCCACCCCATAAAACGCCAAGGGAAACCGCCTCTCACGTAGCACAATATTACACCGCTCCTATACAAAACGCAACTTTCAAAGCAAATCACATTCACAGAAGCGTGATATGCTCCGGACATTCACAAATCCTTCTGACTCCCACATTTTTACATCCCTCAAAATGTCAATCCCAGGAAAAAAACTCCTGCGCTAAAAAATTTTCACCATAACCACTAACTAGATCAGACAACACAGCCAATTTCTCATTCAATCCTATTAGCTGCTTTACTCAATTGCGCATGCGTTATACAAGACAAAAACAAAAAACCCCAAACTTAACAACCCTTCGCCGTTCATATCTTAAATACTGTAAATTAAAAGACAAGAACACACGAAGGTAACATTCAGCAGACTAATATGGGCATGCGTCTTATATCAGACAGTACCGCTCTTGAGTACCCGTACCACAAGCTTTACAGCACTTTGTTCGTATGTTAAGCCAACTGACCATCACCACAAAACCGTGCCCATTTTATAAACCGGCGGTCGCTATAGCGACGGCCGGTTAAAAGACATTACGTGAAACACGTTTATCTGGGTTTTGGCTGTTTTATAAAGGAAGAGCATTTTCTTTATTTCACGATATGCACAAGTGAAGTACGTACAATAAGTCAATAGACATCCCCCAACGTTGATTTGTAAACATCTCGGAAATCAAACTGGAATACCGAGCAAACAGAAATAAAATAAGAAGACCATTTTTTTCATTTATTTACTATTAAAGTTTCAGTGTAAACATGAAGCAGAAACAGGCGAACGCAATATCGTTCTCACGTGCACTACATAAGCTCCATAGCTTGTCTAGAGAAACAGAACCCTCCAGCTTTTCAAGAATTCTTTGATCAACGGCTTGATTACCATGGCACTAAACCGCTGACCAAAACGACCGAGGTTTCTGAAAGCCACACCCTTCCTTACACCTCCCTCTGAATAAACCCTTTACCCACCCAAGAAAACCGCACCAAACTCAAACAAACAAACAAAGTCTGAAAGACGATGACAAAGATGCGGACGCATGCGTACTGCGTACTGCGTCCTCACAAATGAACTAAAATGCGCAAACTTTGGCTAGCTAGCAAAAACAAACAAGTTTCATTAAGTTTTAGCAACGTGGCAATCAAGTTACTAATCGCTGTATTTTTTTTGTTCGGCAAACAACAGCCTAATTTCAACGACAAGTGTGACCCATGCAAAATCTTCGTGGAGGAACTTGTTGAGTCCATCCGCACAGATGTTGCAGTATTGCATACAACTGCGGATTAAACTACATCACCAGCTACAACGAAAAAGAAAATTGCATAGCGTTGGAAACAATGCTACATTGAGAGAGTAAGCTCTCATACAGGATACACTATGTTACAACTGACCATGTGATTTGCCTTTAACTAAAATCCGATTTTGCTACGTAGTCCGCTGCATGAAAAGGTATCAAAAGATAGCTTACTAAACTAGAATACTTTTTAGCATGGAAAAGAAAGCACAAAGAGAGAGACAGGTTGGCGTAAAAATTAAAACATTCAACTTCTTCGTAATTTTGCACTCCCTCCCCTCCCTTTCTCCCCTCTCTTTCTTTGTCATTGAAAAAAAAAAATCTGTGTGCATAATTAATGCCAGTTATTAACCTATGCATAATAATCATACAAGTTATTTATATTTTTAGGTACATAAGACCTAAAGGCTTCTTTTAAAGAAACTTCTGCTTAGATTTCTATAAGTCATTATCGCCCTCCTTTGTTTGGGCTTCCTTTTTCTCGGGCGGATCTGACTCTGAGGCACCCGTCTTGAGATAATCGATGTCAGCATAAACGGTTGGGAGGTTAGCTCTATTGATTCTGCCAGTATTGACATCTGTGGAGTGGCTCAGGTCTGCATACACAATGTTACGATAAGGAGCAGGCTTCTGCAGAATAAAAACAAAACGAATACATGTAACTCATATCAAACAGGAAAAAAAAACATATAACGCCGACCAAAGTTGGGCACAGCTTTGCCTGAGTTTTATGTATTTGTCAAATATATATCTAATTACATTTTCATAGAATGACCTGAAACACGAGCGAATAATTTGCTGTAGCAGAGAAACCCGACAAGAAATCCCAGGTATAACTAGCCACTAACTTTGAGATCTTGGTGTAAATCCGCCATAATTATTATCTAGCATGCGCAGAGTGTAATACCTAATACCTGATACCCAAATCTGTTTGAGTTTTTAAGAGTTTTTTGGGCAAAGCAAATCAGTTCTCAATGTTTCTCTATGCCATTTAACAAAAGAAAAAATATATGCATAATTTGTGTATAGAAGTATTAACACTCATGTCGGAAGTATTGATTCATTACTGGGAAGCCAGTATTAAAGTATTAACCTCACACCGCCCTTGTCTTCTTAAAACTAACCCCAGCGCAGTGGAAGGGCATTCAAACCTGCTAACGTCCCTGATCTTTATCTATTACCTACCGACCTCTTATGTGTCATAATGAAAAGCACAGTACTAAGTCGCATATTTAGTACCTTTGGAGGTTTCCGTTTCTTGTTTGCTTTGTCCACAACCGCATTCAGGTAATTCTTAAACTCTTCTCTGCTGTGTGGGTTCTCCCCGGTTCCACCTTCGCTGTCAGTCATTTCCTTCGCATGACCAAAGGTCGAGAGATTCACAAGCTCCATAGGTCTACCGTCCTTAGAACAGCGTTTTGGTGTGCTTCTGTCTTCCAGTCTCTCCCTTAGCACCGCCGTGGAGTGTTTGCAAAGGCTGGATTTGCCTTGTCCAGGTCTTATGTGGACCACTGCGTAAGCACAATCTTTCATTTTCTCTTTGTCTTTGGATGAACTTTTGCAGCTCCCAAACTTCTCTGTTGGTACAGGGTACCCATCATCAAGCTGCATTTCATTAACTGTTCTTTCGTTCCCCTTTTCAACAATGGCGTTTATGTGCTCTTGTTTGCGTTCTTCAATCGGATGGTACGAGTCCAGACTCTCTGCTGGTTGCGATATGCCGACAGACACTGACAGTTCTGTGGAGCTCTCCAGATGTTGTTCATCACAGGGTGACTGTGGTTTTGAGCTTGAGCCTATTTGAAAGAGCATAATATGATATCGAATTCAGATTACCATGATAGCAATAAAACTGATTGAAAGAAAGGCTAATGAAGAACGTTACAGCAAATGCACGTGACAAAACTACGTCAAGATTCCTAGTATAGTATGAATTGCTACTGCGTTTGATGTGAAACTTTATCTTATCATAATAATCCTGGAGAGTTTAGTTTTCTGGATATACAATGCCATGCATGGACTGTACATGGCAATACAACAATGCAATGTAAAAGTAATGTAGCCTGTTCCAGGCTCTGAGATACAGCTGTAAGAGGGAAAATGGAATTGAGAACCTTTACCTTTCATTTTGTGACTCTGTCGTGGGCGAACACAAAACAGCCATAAAGCGATCAAACTAACAAGTATGATCACAACCAACAAGGGTAACACAATCACAATCAGTGTTCGGCTGCTTTTGGCGGGTTTAACTGCAGGCAAATCATTGGCAGGATTCCTGGAATCTCTTCCTGAAAATTCAAAGTAATATATTTAACAATTCTGAGAAAGTGAAAAATTCATTCCTGAGAATTGGACCATTAGTCTGGAAATCATTGCCCTCAGAATCCCTTTTACTTTTCAAAAGAAACTTAAATCAAGCCTTACGGAAATTTTCATAAAAAGCCGACGGATGACGATCGAGTTCGCTCAAATTATTGATGTGAACGGTAATAGCTTCAAGTCTAGTTTCTTTCATTTCTCTCTAATTTACAAGTATTTACGTCAAGGCCAGTTATGTTACCCATATTTACATTCATTAATCTTAGAACTGCTTCGATAATATTAATGTTACCTTACTTATTACGGCTGCGTTGTATAATAGGTAGTTTTGTATGATATTTGTAATAAAACAAAAAACAAAACAAATATAAAAAAAAACGTGATGTCTTCCTCAGGTGGCTCTCTATTCTTCTCTCCCGTATAAAAATAAGGCCATAGTAAGTCTTTTACCAATAAGGCAATTTCGGAAAATGGTGGTTTAGGTATGGTTAGCAGAAAAAGCAAAGTGGATTGGGGCAGAGTGGACAGTTCTATGGATGCAGTGGTTTTAGTCATACCTACCTGGTTGGCTTGTAAAGATCTCTGTCGAGAGGTCTTTATCGTATTTTCTCTGTGTAGAGATTGTTGAATGTATGTTCTGGAGTATTGTGAGTCCTGTACTTGACTTTCTTTGAAAAGTCACTGGCTCATCTGTTCAAAAACAAATAAAACACACATAATAAATAATTAGTCAAGAGTTCTAATGTACTACTAGTTGCACTTCCGTAACTTTGAAAGATGGCTGTTGAACCATAATAGTGTTCACATTGGACAGGTCCAGCGTGTGGCGAAACAAAAAGTTATCCAGTATTATGTGAATAAAGCCTAGAGTAATGATAACCTTCAACGCCAACCCTTAAGGATAGAACTTGCTAGCAACTAATGTAAACTTTGGCAACGTATTGGTGATTACCTGTACCAGATCGCTGTTGTATGGATAAAGGTGTTACTGCCGTAACTAGCAACGTTTGAGCTAAGGCAGGCTTTGTACTTGACTGTTTGCTGCCAGCCTTTGTCGGGGGTGGCTCAGTTGAGGGCTCTGAAGAGGATAATACAAATAAAGATAAGTGAACAGTAAGTCAGTAAAACTAAATCTAAAATGTAACTGATACCAGCACTATTGAAGAGGAACAACGTTAGTAAATATGTCGTCAGAATTCTTTGTTGGTTTCCACAGAGTGAGTAAATCGTAGTTTTACATTGAGAACAGTCCAAATGACTACCTGATGACAGTCTGATCATTACGACAATTGCCACAAACAGGAAAGCGGAAACTAAGGGGAGATACACATGTTATCATTCACTGTATAAAATAAATAAATAAATAACTAAATAAATAAATAAATAAATAAATAAAGCAAAATGAAAGTGAGCGACAGATATCGTAAACATATGTCGCTACAAGCAATATGCTTGCAGTGTGAACTAACACGTTGGCATATGGTAGTGGTTTAATATCCCATTTTTTTTTTATCTACCCCTACTATTCCCACCTTCAATATTGTTACATTCCGTAACAGGCCTCTCGCAAATATATCCAGCGTTCCTCAATATCACAGTACACCCCACGTCATTAAAGCGTCCAAAGAATTTGTTGTACTCCTTATACATGACAGCACATTTTCCATCGCCGCTGGGTTGTGAAGGTGCCCAAGGATGTATTCCGCGGGATGCATTCATTGGAGTGTTTTTGCTCAGCCATCTCCACTTTCGAGGGTGTTCATCTATCAGCCTCAAGCCAATAAAATATTCAGCAGTTTTCATATTTTGAATAGCGCTTCTCAGAATATCCCATTCCTCGAGGCTCTCAATAGAAACAAGATCGCTGCCAGTTTCCTTGCAAAATTGTCTGCTTTCCTGCCAGTTATAGCCAGCTTTATGCGAAAAGGGAGCATGGAATGTATAACTGGAACAACCGTAAACAAACTTATGACCTTGAAACAGTAAATAACATAAGTGAAATGAATGAGTGAAAATATGCACAAGTTCTTTACACATATGTTCAAAGTAAGCTGCTATACAATAACTCTAATATATTCCCTCTAACAACTTACGAATGCGAGGCGGAGTTTTATTTACAAGCCAATGCAATTTAAACTGAACCGTAGCCCGGCTACGCAAAAAGCTATTTCACTCTTCGAGAGGGGCCAGTTCTAGTCAAAGCAAATTGAGGGTACACATGATTTTAATGTTTTTCATTGCCTGAACTTCGATCAACACAACACAAGATGTTTGCTGTAGTCACTGCAGTGTCACCAGATAACTCGGCCGATAATAGCAAAATTTTGCACCACAAAGGAAAACGATAAGGCATACAAGGTAATCTACGTAAACCTGAATTTCTTTTTTGTTTATCCCGACGGACACAAACTGACAAATGCACCTGTGGCCTCGGTCAATCAATCAATCAATCAATCAATCAATCAATCAATCAATCAATCAATCAATCAATCAATCAATCAATCAATCAATCAATCAATCAATCAATCCATTTATTAACGTCAATGTGTGGGATAGGGTTGCCCTGTATATCCGAGCTAGAGGCTCATGTGTAAAACGCATGACAGAAAAAAAAACCATAAAATACAAAACTTACCATGACTAAAACAATACTTATAGGATTGTAAAATGTAAAAGTTAAAATACAAGCAATAATGATAATAATAATAATAATAATAATAATAAAATAATAATAATAATAATAATGATAATAATAATAATAAATAATAATAATGATAATAATGATAATATTAATAAATAAAGCCTTAAGATAAACAGTAATTACATTTGCAGCTGGCCTTTAAGTTCATAAAGTTAAATGTCCTCAGGTTCTTGCAAAAGTCCCTCAACTTAGTCGATTGCTAATGTATGAAGGTAGCTGATTCCACAAATGCAACGTTTTATAAGTAAATGAATTATGGTAGTAATGATTATGATAGGAGGGTTGAATAAGTTGAATAAGATTACTATTCCTTTCTATAAGACTTGCGATGCTTGAATAAGTTAGAGATATAATCAGGCCCATTTTCCTTTATACATTTAAAGAGTAAGATGAGGGATTCATTGTACCTATATTCAAGTGACTGCATGTTTACAACAGACAATACACAATATGGAATTGTAATCTAAGCTATTACCTAAATATAAGAGGGCCATTGAAGCATAGCAGTCAGCAGATTCCAGTTTATTATTCTAATAATTATTAATCCCTAATAGAAGTGGACTACAGTATTTAAGGTGTGGTAATATATAAGCCTTGTACAGCATTAGTGCGACATCACCAAGCACCAACTTTTTCGTCTCAGAGCTCCAGTTCGAGTTTTTGTTTGAGTTTTCGTATATTCCTCGCCTTTGCGCACAAGTGAAATAGATTTTTGGCCACGTGGAGGCCAAAAACGAACTATCGCTCATAGAAGACTTAGTTGCTTTAGCAGAGAACTAAATGGTTTCAGCCAGTTGGAAAACAGCTAGAGTTTAATTTGGTCATTTTTGCAACAGCAACAACGACAAATATAAAGCAAAATAAATTATACTTTCTAAAGACACAGCGCGCGAGAATTTACAATTGAGGCAATAAATATACAAACAAACAAATAAATTAATAAATAGACGAATGAATAAATAAATAGATAAATCGCCTATTCGAATTCATAATAGCCTACCGCGAATGTCACCAGTTTGTACCGCACCTCAAGTATTTAAATTTGTACCGGGATACACGGTTTCGACTAAATGCAAGCGTGAATTTAACCGACAAGCAGCCATTTCTTGACCTCGTCCTCTCTGCCTATATGTTTGCTAGTGGAACTGCTATGTAGAGTTTAGAATATTACTGACAATTGCTCGTTGCTTTACGTCTGCCGGTAACTGAAGTATCGAGGAACTTACTCCAATACAAAGTAAAATATGATGTGAGACCATGACTCGGGAACATCAATCACTCACTTTTCTATTACTTACCGGCATTCCCATGAACGTGTACAATGAAACACGGAACAAGAGCAGCTGCGAAAGCAGCCACAAGACACCAGAGACTTTTCCCATCTCAAACTGAGAAACGTTTAGCAACGTCTGAACTTCAGGAAAACACAGAAGGAAATAACAAACTACTGATGCTAACATAAGAATTTAAGGCTGCGCTTCAGCTTAACAGTTTTATTTTACGTGTGTGCTTAAGCGCAACGCTACGGTGTGGTGGAACACGAAAAATCATCAGGAATTAAGGAAGAAGGAACAATGTCAGTGAACAAGGAAGTTGCTCCACCGGCTTTCCCGTGCACGTTGACACGACTTAGATGTCACAGCAACACAGGACCTTGAGAAGGAAATAGGCTCTAGCTAATGTTACATAATCCCCATAACATTGAAAACATCCGCAAGTAAACAGTAACGCCAGCTCACGAAATGTTCTTCACACACTTTAGCAGTTGCAGAAGTTTCCTTTCGCTAAAACGCTAACTGGGTTTACTTTAGAATAAATCCACGAACCAAATAATGACTTTATACCTTGGGAATCAATTTTGTTTTAACAATTGGCTTCGGTGCATAGCGATCGATGACATCGTTACCTTCTATGCCAGGTTGATAAAAAAGAGACATATCCATCGGCTTATAATACTATAGCATGTCCAACTCCCTTTCAAGCAGGGCATTCGAAAGAGCGGGATGATATGCTAGGTCTTTCTAACAGTATAAAAATATAGAAAAGCACATTTTTTGTTTGCCAAGTAACTTTTTGATAATGTAGCATATGGTAGAACTCACTGCACGTCACTACAAAACGTTCAGCTTATATCAGCAATTTTTTTTTAATTTCGCTAGCTTGTTTTCTTTATTTGCCAAACCTTAACCTAAAACATCAACAACAAATTCTCTTCCCTTAGTTCAGAACTGTATGTTTAGCTCAAATGTTTTCCCGGTGTAGCGTGACATGATGTTGATCATCTCTACTGACTGTTCTTCAGAGAGATCGTCTTCGTTTGTGCACAACAGAAACATTTATTTCTTTTTTTCTTTTTTCTTTTTTGAAGTTTTTCTTGTCTTACCTTTACTATGTTCTTCCAGCGTTAACTAGCGGGAATTACCATCAATATTGACTGCAACTTTGGGTTTTGTTAAGTTGTCTATAACATTGGGTGCGAAAAGGAGCGTCGGGTGCCAGTGCACTGGCAGCCGCGTTTGACTTCGGCGCGTAAAACTGTGATCTCTTTTGCTCTCATGTCGGCGTTTAAGAAGTATCCTTCCTGTTTAACAACTGAGCTAGGCTTCATGCTGGGCTGTAATTCTGTAATATTTTCCATATCAAAGACATCGATGAGTGGTGCAATTTTAGAAATTGTCAATAATATTCCAAGGTATCAAGCAAGTGACTAGTTGTCGTAAGGAATCAGAACAGTAAACACAGTTTGTTTTGGCTATAGCCATTATTAAATACTGTGCATCTGTAGATAAATTTCCAATTTGGAAATGGTAACATATCAATAAGGGAAATGACAAAGCACATGTACTGGTTTCTCTAAATAGCACAATAATTTAATATGCATCATTTATTCATATTATCTCTTTCAATTGTTTTAAATTTAGTTTTAGCATATCGAGAATACCAAGAAAAAAAAAAAAGGCGGGGGAGGTAGGGGACGAGTGACTCTACGGGTTCTCCGATTTTGCAAAGGAAAACACTTGTCAGCATTTGAGGTAATTATGTAGCAGTTATCCTGTCTCAGAAACATTTCAGCAACGCTTTGTGAGATGAGTTAGAATCGGTTGGTGGGTGTCCGCGATTTGCTGTCAGTGATAAAATAGTCGAGAACGAGCAATTTTTGAATAAAAGGGTGCGTTTTCCAAAGCAGATTGAACCTGTTTTTGTGTAAAAAGGTATAAGGCTAACAAAAAACAGTGAAGTGTTTATTTTAGTCATATTTTATGTTCTATTCTAGGTGAACAAGCAATCTTATTGTGTTAAAAGTGCAGAGGCCACCGCAGGTTGTCTAAAGACGGTCGAGTTCCCCTTATTTACCTTTTGTATGTCCAAGGGCCAAAAGGTGGATACAGAAATACATATACTAATTAATTCATTGATTTGGGCATCTGAGGGTGTATAGCTCCAGTTTTCACTTCTGGCACTGTAACTTTGCTTCCTGTTTCCAATGCCAAAAGAGAAGCATAGGCAATATCGTCTGCCATGTGTGAAACACACACACACACGCACACTAACAAATGTATTGTACAATAAAACGAGTAAATGATAAACAAGACAATAAAAATAATAATTATATTAGTGAATTAGGCGATAATTAGCTATCTATTTTTAACCAAGTGACAACGACATCAACAACTAAAGAACATAAGAGCTACAAAAAACGTCTTCGCGGGTCGGCCAGAACTTAAAGCGAACCAGCACAGCCAAATTGTCCAAGGCCATGCTATGCTGATGAGTCTTAACTCGTGCAAAGAAGCTGTGAGCACTGAATGGCTGCCACACTCCACTGTTAATTTGAGTGCCCTATCACGCAATGTTGTGGCCAAACGCTGTTTCATGTTTTGTAGTTCTTTTGATGTGGTCAATTGTTGTATTTAACAACAAAAACAACGGGGAAACAATTCCTAAAAAAACGTAGACTTAGTGAGAGTTATTCCTTAGAGTGAAATCTTGTACAGATCGCTCAAAATGTCGCAACTGAATTTAGCTTAAATTGTGATATTAAACAAAAAAGAAAGAAGATTGTGGCAAGGACGGTGCCTCCTTTTTTTACTGCACATACGTCCTCCCCCATCTCGTAACGTTCGCGTTTCTTAAGGAATCTGCCCCCTAATAGAATAATATTTTTGCGCAGTTTATGACTACGTGGAAAAAGCGGATCTTAGCAAGGGCTATCAGAATCCAAAAAGGAAAATTGGGGATAACCCGCATTTTTCAGAGATAATTGAGCTTGAAGTTAGAAAGAAATTGCCTTACATTCTTTGTATTTTAACGCTTTTTTAGAATTATGGTTGTTTAATTGTCTCTGAAAAATGCATGGTTACCCACATTTTTCTTTTTGGGTTCCAATAACCCTTGCTAAGATCTGCTTTTCCCCCATAGTAATAACCTTTGCAAAAATACATCTGTATTAGGAGGCACCGTCCTTAATTGGTTGTCTCTCTCGCTTTTTCCTTTGCGCGCGCAATCACTCGGGAGCCTCTTCGCTAGCTACAAGGCAATTATGCAAGTTTTAACCATTCAGTTTTCTTAAACGTTACGTAAAGAATGCTCCCTTTGGACTTCTACAGCTCATCGTGCTCTGTTGTTTGATCCACGTTTTCCTCTGGTAACCTTGACTTCGCGGCATCTGTCTTGAGATAATCGATGTCAGCGTACACAGTTGGAAGGCTGGCTCTATTGATTCTGCCAGTATTGACATCTGTGGAGTGGCTTAGGTCTGTATACACAATGCCACAGTAAGGAACAGGCTTCTGCAGACGAAAAACAAAACAATTTGTAAAAAAGAAAAAAAGCATGTACTACCTACTCAAGTTGAGCACAGCCTTGCCTGCTATGATATGCTCTTCATCAAATAAATATCTAATTACTTTCTTCACTGAATGACCATGACAACCACGAGCGAATAATTTGTTACAGCAGAGAAAATCCACGAGAAATCCCAGGCTTTAACTAACTTCCGGTTGTTCGAAAGCCGATTAACGCTAATCCACAATTAAAAGTTAACTGTAGTTTTCATCTTGCTCGTTGAAAAGTTTTAAAGCTAATTTTAAGGTAAAGGTAAAGAAAGGTCTAATTCAAAACTGAAAGGCAGGAATAGTCTGGAAAAGTGTTTATTGACTAGTAATGAAACTGGAGTTAAAGTTCACCCTAATTCTCGGTTTGTTTTGAACAACTAGGCTAGCGTGTTACCTGTTTGACTCTGGTAGGTTTTTTTGCATGGGCAAAGCAAATTCATTCTCAATGCTTTTTTTCATGTCATTTAAGGGCGGTGCGTCCTTTTGTTGTTGCCATAAATTCTGCCCATCTCGGACTGGTCCGAGATGTTCGGATTTCTTAAAGAATTTACCTACTAATACAATGATATATATTTTTTGTGCAGTTTATGACTATGTGGAAAAAGCAGATCTTAGCATAGGGTATCAAAAAAATGTATTGACATCTGTAGAGTGGCTTACGTCTGCAAACACAATGCCACATTAAGGGGGCGGCTTCTCGAAGATAAAAAGGAAAACAGCCACTTATAAAACGTATAATTACGTATAAAATGCAAAACAGTCTGAGGGCAACTTCTTATGATCATGATTAAATCTTGCATATTTAAATGTACTCATTAAAGGCGAAAGAAATGAGAAATTACTACATTAATTCGTTGTTGACTACTTATCAACTATGTAGTCCGTATACTCTCTTTGAAAGGTCACAAACAAAGGTAAGATTTTTTTTTCTTATAGCAGCTCACAAGGAATTTCATGCGGTATCACCACGAGCCTAGCTTGCGAGAATGTACAATAATAACGATTCAGTAGAAGTTATGATCATGACGGAAACCTCACTTCTTCCACCTGAACTTTGTAAAGCACATATAACCGTGAGCAGATCTAAGGATAGGGTCCTCCAGTAAACAGCTATGGCACAAAGTGCGTGAATACCTCATTGTGAGAAATCGTTTAGTGAGAAATTTGCCTTTTTTTTATTTGTTCGCCGCAAAGGAATATAAAAAAAAAAGAAAGTAGGTGAACTAAGAAACTTCTGAAGGATACCTCCCTGTGTAGAGTCCTTCACAATTTTGTTAAGTTGTGGCACAACGTTTCATTTTCAGTAGATTACCATTTATAGAAATAAGACGTTTATTTTCATAACTCGGTACCTGTGGAGGTGTTCGTTTCTTGTTTGCCTTGTTAACAACTGCATACAGGTGATCCTTACACTCTTCTTCGCTGTCTGGATTATATCCAGCTGCCCCTTCGTGGCTCGTCATTTCTTTCTCATGACCACAAGACGAGACATCCAAAAGTTCCACAGAGTTCCCATCTTTAGAAGAGAGACACGGTGTGAATGTAGCTCCCAAATTCTCTCCTTGCACTGCCGCGCCTTCGCGAACACTGGCTTTAATTTGTCCGGGTTTAATGTGAACAACAGCGTAAACACAGTCTTTCGTTTCCTCTTTTTTCTTGAACTTATCCTCACAACCCTCCTGTTCCTCTGCAGCATTTTTTGTTACTGGGTGTTCTGTTGGGATGAGGTACCTTTCATCTGACAGTGTTTGCATTGCTACTCCTTGTTCTTCTGTTGATGACTCTCTTTGACCACGCTTCGATTTTCCGCTTCTCTTTTCAACAACCGCGTATGTGTGCTCTTGGCTGGCTTCGTTAACCGTTTCATACGTGTCCAGACTCTCCTCTGGTTGCCACATGTTGAGTTGCATTGTCGGGTCGGCGGAGCTCTCCAGATGGTGCTCATGGTCAGTTGTCTGTTGACGTAAACTTGAGGCGTTTTTTGTAGCACAGCAGAAGAGGGTATTGACTTCACACCGTCACCATTAAGGACGTAAAGGTAGCAAAAGAAGTAAAAAAAATAAGCGTGTTATGATGTCAAACTAAGATTGCTAACGAAGGTCACATGCACATGCTACAGGTATATTAATATATACCTGACTGAAAGAACGCTGTCGGGAGAAGACTACAAACCATAAACGATACGACCCAGTGGTATGATGGGAAACATTTGAACTATTTAGTGATTTGCATTTTGAAAGCCGTTCACTTGCATTGTTTGTCTGTTTTGATATCGCACTTTGTGCGTCCGTCACTCATGTACCCGAAAGTAAACGAATGGTTGGTGGCAGGACTTAGTTCTATCGAATAGTTTTCCAGCAAGAATTGCTTTAACTCAGGTACGGATGCAAACTTTGGCAAATTTCACACTGTGTAGCGCTCAAATTGCCCTTGTTGGCCAATTTGGCCGCTTTCAGGTAGGCTTGCATGGTTTCCGTTGCCACGTGCAACTCGCTGCAATCAACATCAGTCACAAGAAAAAAGGCTTGTATTTTGAATATGCAAATGATGATATACATCTACCCAAAAATCCTTTGGGTCCCATTGTCAATGGTTTATGCTTTTCACCCGACGACGTTTTTTCAATTAGGTGTATATTATAATGCATCGGGCAATCGTCAGGGTAAGAATAGTCCTAAAAGGAAGGGGTCCTTGTGTCATCACGCAACCAAGGGGTTAAGTTTCGAAAGAAACTATGGTGCTGCGTCGGTGGGGAAGTGGAACACAAAATTTGGGATTTATCAACTGAGTTGATAAGGTAAATTGGCCACCGTAAAAAGACGTTGAAAGCTGACGTTTCGAGCGTTAGCCCTTACCCAGAACGAATCAAGGGATTGTGGGTTGTACTTAATTAATATAGAGAGTGGTGGAGCTACGCTATTGGTAGAAACATGGCAACTTGAAAAATAAGAATAAATTAGTTGAATGTAAAGTGTTCGTTGATACCGTGGGGATTAAGTGTGCCGGTTTGAATAACGAATTTTTGTTGTAGATTTTTACGGCTTTCCGTGTTACCCTGGTTTAGGGAAAGGCCACAGATTGTCATGTGTTGGCTAGAATGATTAGGGAGTTTGAAATGTCGGGCGACTGGTTTGGATGCGTCCTTGTCATTTCTTTCAACGTCTCATAGGTGTTCACGGAAACGGTCGCCTAGCTTAACAGGTCGCCTAATTTCCGAGACTTCAATCGCTTTTCTCGATATCAAAGTTTCAATCAATGGCAACGGCTTTTATCTACCAGTGTGAACTTCAAACCTACAGATTCCCACAGTTATTTGTTGCATTCATCCTCTCATCCTGTTCTCTCAATTTCTTAGACTTCGACGTTTATGTAGTGATGACTTCGATTTTCCAACAAATCAGAGGAAATGTGCCATTTCCTCAAGAAGCGTGGCTATCCTGATTCATTTGTCAACACGGCTTAACACCGTGCTCAACAGGTTAATCGACACTCAGCACTGCAAACGTCACAGAAGGAAAAGAACGAGAGAATTTCATTTACACTCACTTACCATCCACACAACTTCGCAGCCTTCGTCATTTTAAAGAACTTTAAATTATTCCAAAATGACAATGAAACAGGAAGAATCTTTTCATAGCCCCCCATTGACTTCATTTAAACGCGACAAAAACATTGGTGAACTTTCCATTTAGAAGTGTACTTAAATCTGACAGTCAACCGGGTACTTTTAAGTGCGCGAGCAAACGATGCGACACTTGTCCTTTCATTCACATGCACCTCCGCAAAGGTTACCTATTGCAGAACATGTACTTTATGCAAAAAGATATACATTGCTGAAACGGGGAGGAGACTAGGTGACTGTTTCCGCTAACAACTGCAAGACGTTGAAAGAAATAAAAAGGACGTATCTTAAGCAGTCGCCCAACATTTTAATCTCCCTAATCATTCTAGCCAACACATGAAAATCTGTGGCCTTTCCCTACACCAGGGCAACACGGAAAGCCGTAAAACTCTAGAAAAAAATTTTTTTTTTCAAATTGGCACACTGAATCCCCACGGCATCAACAAACTCTTTTCATTCAACTAATTAATTTATTCTGTTTTTCACGTTGCCATTTCCTACCAATAGCGTAGCTCCACCACTCTCCATATAAACCAAATGTAACCCACAATACCTTGATTCGCTCTGATGAAGGGCTAACGCTCGAAACGTCAGCTTTCAATCTCTTTACGGTGGCCAGTTTACCTTATCAACTCAGTTGATAAATCCAACATTTTGTGCTTCCTTGTGTCATTGACTGGTGTTCTCAGAACGTGAGTTAACGTCAGCTAGTAGAGTTAAGAGGATCATGAGTCTGATAGAGCGAATTGGGAAAATTTTTCAGTAAATTAATATTCGCCGCTCTAATTTAGGGTAATTGTTAGTCAGTTCAGTCTATTATCGTGCTTGTTTCTATTGATGTCGTCGACAAATGGTTTGTTTTGTATAAGTAGCCACTGGATTCAGTTCCGTGGTGTAAGTAAGGAACTGTCTTTCTGTCATTGTAGTAGTCAATACCACAGGTATTAATTCCAAAGAGCCCTAGCTGGAAATTCTGTGGTCGGTATGTAGGGTTCTCATCTAGAGATTGTTGACATTAACCCTATTTCGCCTGGGCTTTTCTTGAGTTTCTGAGCCTGGGGGAGCCCTCCCTACAGTTCTCGAAAAGTATTAACGCTCTTGTGATAAAACTTGGCACGTATTTAGTAAGTCATTAGCTTAACAGGTTGGTATTATGACGTGTCAATTATGACGTGTCATGATGTCATAATGGCGTCACAAACCTGCCATTTTGAATTTGAGCCCGCCATCTTGGATCCCGATCCTGCAGTCATACAGTTGACAATGACGACATCGAAAAATATATGAATTTGTTCTAGGAAACACACTTAATGAAAATGAGCACAAAAAAGCAAAGGATTATCTTTTTCTTATAAACTAAGGGTAAAACACTGAAAAAACGACTGAAAAACGACGGAAAATAGTCAAAATACACTCCTGAGAAGACGGTTGCTATGGAAACGTCAGTCATCATAGACACGTCATTGACACAGGAAAATATTCTCTGATAAATTTTAGTAAAAGTCACCAGATTTGGTGATTATTCGGCCAGCCGTTTTATTTTTATAGTCCGTTAAAGTTAGCGCGGGCACAATGTGCCCCCCCCCCTCTAGGCTAAATAGGGTTAAACCATTTCTAATGCCCAGTACTAGTCTGTGCAGTGACTCTTTTGTTAAACAAATGAACAGCCAATGTCACAATTAATGCAATCATATGTAGCCTGACAGCTAAACTATTGATGTCGTGTATGCACACTCTGCACTTCTTCCTGTTTGTCTCTAGGGTCATCGGTTTCCTTATTATTGTTTAGTATATGTAGTTAGGTTCCGAGTTCCTTTGTGTTACGTCTAATAGAGTATATGAGTTCCAGTTACCAAGATTTGGAGAAACTTCTATGGGCACTCCTTCTCTTTTTTAAAATGAATCGACTCGATAAGTATTACATTGAATAATCGATTGAAAAATGTACTCTAAAACTTTCTGGAAATGAACATATCTTCAATGTGAAAAAGACACTGAGCAATGAACTTGCTCGAGCCATTTTCTCAGAGCTCCATTGTGTCGCATCGTTTATGTTTTGTTCTTCTTACCCGACAACGTTTTTTAATTCTAAATTAGGGATTAGGTGAAGTCTTTCTGAGAAGCAAAAAGAAGAAAAGTACAAGTTGTTTTCTAGGGACAAAATAAATAAATAAATGAGCTTTTATCTTAAAACAAAGTGTTAAACTATCAGTTACCTTTTAATTTCTGGCTCCGTCGACGACGAACAAAAAGGAGCCAAAATGCAGTCAAAATAACCAATAAGATGACAGCCAATAACGGTAAGATGACTAAAATCAAATAGGAGTTGCTTTTAGTAGCTTTCGATACAGAAGAGTCATCAATGATGTTCTCAGGTTGTGTCGCTGAAAGTAGATAACAAATAAGGATTTAGAAAGAAGATTGGTGCGCAACTATTGAATCGGGTAAATTGCCGGTTCAGAGAAAGAATGCAAGTTACAGTCCCGATACCATTCATCTAATGGCCCGAGGCAGTAACAGGTATTACAATAATTTTTTTCTAGGGGGGGGGGGGGTGTCAATCAACCCACCCCTTTGTACCACGGTGAGAATGTGACTTTGCTTGTATGTTCGATTGTTAACAATCAAATTCTAGATACTCGCAGCGTTCTGCAATAGAAAAATACTGGGCTACTGGTTCGACTTGAAATATGTTCACTAAGTGGAAGGGGAGGGGAAGGGTAAGAACAAATGGGATGTTAAACACTAGAATAATTTCAATGAGGAATAACAGCACGCGAGAGGCAGAACCTAAGTGGGAAGAAAGCTTGAAAGCTTGAATGTTCCAGGCACTTCAGCTTCTTTCGCAAGACCTTGAAAATATATGGCTCTCTTTTCTTTGTTTTTATCTTTTATTCGATGTAAGAGCATAGAGACTTTGTATTAGGCTCCTAATACATATTACTTATTATTATTATTATTATTATTATTATTACTATTATTATTATTATTATGGCTCACCTCTGATATCGTCTGTCGCTAAAAGTTCTTTATTCGGTTGGTTTTGCGTGGACAATGTTGGAAGGGTTTTGGAAATACCCTGAGACTTTTGGGATGTAGTAGGTCTATACTCTTTTTTATCTGTCGTTTTTCGAGATGTCGCTGGCTTAACTGTGGCACCTGATGAGAGTAGTAAAGGCATAAATTATGATATCCTAGCAGCGCTACTATTTGAAAGCTATAATTCTCTTTTGGGGGTAGTTTCAGACTCCACAGTTAATTTACGTCTTTGGTGATTCTTCACTGGATCTCATTTCCTAGAATAACGCTGGATCTATTGAAGATGGTTATGCGAACTGCGGATGTAACAAATGAAATGAAGAATTTGGTCGATCTTCGTAGTTAAATGCATTCAACCTAAACAAACCTGAAAATTACAGGCTTGACCAGGATTAGAACCCTGACCTTTGCGGTGTCCGGTCGACGAAAAGCTCTATCCAGTTTAGTCTGTTCCAGGTGTTCAGATGTGTATACCCAGTTGAACTATTTTAGTCAACTGGAAGGCAGGCCATTGTTAGGGAAGTTTTAGACAAACCGATGGATGTTGTTGACTTTTGTGTTCTTACTGAAAATGAAAAGTCTAGGGCCATCTTCTACACATGAGACTGGCTTACCAATTTTAACACAGATATTTGTGTACACACCTTTAGTATTCTGCCTTCTGATTGATGACGTTGAGTGCATCACTGACTTCACTGAAGATGTTTTGACTGTGGTCACGTTTGTGCTTTGCAGTTTACTGCTAGCTTTTGTTGGTGATGTGACAGGCTCTGTTTCAGATTCTCTGTTGCAGGATCCGTCGTAGATTATCCCTAGGGAGAGAGAGAGAGAGAGAGAGAGAGAGAGAGAGAGAGAGAGAGAGAGAGAGAGAGAGAGAGAGAGAGAGAGAGAAAGAGAGAGAGAGACAGAGAGAGAGAGAGAGAGAGAGAGAGAGAGAGTCGGCAAATATAATTACGTCTCATTGACTTTTCCTTAGCATTAACGCTAAATGTAATACATTTTGACACTAGATGTAATAAACTGACCAACCGTAAACGTAATACAACGTAAGGCTAAATGTAATAACTGTGTTTTCCTCCCGTTATGGCAAGGGCTTCTAAACGTTCCACATCCTATTTGTTTCTTCCTTATTATTTTCTCTTTCTTTTCATTTCATCATACCTTTTTTTCTGTACCTTTGTTCCTGCAGGTGACGACTGCAGGCAGCTCTGTCCAGCTTGGCTTAGTGCTTTGCAGAAGTGGGGCAACGAATAGCAAATGCGTATTTGGTAGGAATCTTCAGTCTACTGGTTGGGCAAGTATGCATGTCTCTTCAGTGACCACCGTGCCATCCGAAAACGGACGGTTTCGATCTTGTATACACACCAAAAGTGTGCTGATCGAGGCAAAGTATTCGGGTTAAGGTCTAACAAGTTCTATATAGCCCTTTGCCGGACAGTTTGGAAGAACTGACTTAAAGATTCCTCTTGAGGGAGCCAAGAAAGCAATTTGCCTTTGCGGTAATTTCACTAACATGATGGCTCCCACTTGAGGTCTTTAGAGATGGCGACACCAGGACAATTATTTTGTGTGACCTCTCCCTTTTATTGATTAAGGCGATGATATTTAAGTTATAAGTAAAAAGTATTTGAGATCATGCATGAGAAACACGGAGAAAGTTACATTTGCTGGTGTTAAAGAGCGTTTGCAATTCGTCGCCCCACTTCTACAAAGCATTTGAGTCAAACTGCAGCTGCCTGCAGTCGTCACATGCAGTTCCTAATAGTAAGATACACAATGGTATCGACTACAAATACTCTAACATTCGACTTAACTGACATCAATGGACCGGTTGGTGATGTAGACAAGTAAAAGTGCAGGAACAAAGATACAGGAAAATAATAATGAGATGAAAAGAAAAAATAAAAGGAAGGAAACATAGGATGTGGACGGCTTAGAAGCATTCCCATAACCGGAAGAAAACGCGGTTGTTACATTTAGCGTTAAGTTGTAATACATTTGTGGTTGGTCAGTTTATTACATTTAGCGTTAAAATGTATTACATTTACGGTTGGTAAAGTTATTACATTTAGCGTGAATGTTTATTACATTTGCGGTTGGTATTACATTTAGCGTTGTTATTAATTACATTTAGCGGTGATACAAATACCAGCGGCTTCGAAATGAAACTGCTGTAGGGGGTGGCAGAACCTTCCCCAACGGACTTTGGACGTTTATAACTTTTTTAATAAGGGAGCTAAAGCCAACAAACGTAGAGACTTCCATAAAAATTTATCTGGAACAATTTGGTATAGAAAGCCCTTGTCCATCATTGCTAACATAACCATGGCAACCACAAATTGATAAGGAGTTTTTCCCCGATTAATATTGAGTTTTGCTTTTTTGATTAAAAAATATAGTTATCTTGAGATAAATTGTACATTTGGGATTATTTTAGTCAATTTTGTTGTTTTTGGAGGGTTTGGAAAATATCAGGAACCCAATCATATGACGTCATCAGCTCATGTTGCAAACCTCAAAAGTGACATTCTTGGACGTACTGGCTGACCATTTACACCGGCAAACCAGTCGGTTTACCGTTTGGGTCGGTTTGGGCAAATGGTAAGCAAATTTCCGTATCGGGAAAATTCCGTTCGAGACTGGCGCTTACTGTTTGCAGAAATCCCTGCCATTTACCAAAAAATTTGCACGACGGCGACGGCTAACGAGAAGGTCGCAAAACAAAGCTTTGATTAACAAAACAACGACTCTGCACGTGCGTTAGTTTTGGTATATTTCTTTGCCGTTCTGTGCACAACTACAACGTGAAATGACCATATTCAACGTTTTGTGTAGAACGCAAGCACGTGACGGTGAATTTTCGTTTTTATAATAATAATAATAATAATAATAATAATAATAATAATAATAGTAATAATAATAATAATAATTGGGCGCTAATTGGGGACACAGCTATTTTCTAATTAATTTTCTAAATAAGTTCTTCCTGAACTGATACGCCGTCCTTACAAATTCAGCTCCTGGATAATTCGACTGCATTAGACAGGTTAAACGAGTCGGAATAATCGCCAAGAAGTTTCAAAGGTTGTGAAGTCATTTTAAAAGTGACGTTTTCCTACCCGTTAAGCTCCCTAATTAATTGTTGTTGGGACAGAAAATGGTTGCGAGAGCCTGAAACTGGTATCAAAGATTAGATTTGAACAAATGGTACACGAATTTCCGTTTGGAACATTCCGTCCGGAAAAACAGGACTACCTTTTGAGACGTTGCGTTGCTCCCGGAAATTTTCCACTGGAACGACCCGAAAAGTCGTGTACCATTTACTTTCCAACCGGAATTTCCGGAAAGTTGTTGTAAATGGTAATAGTGCATGAGCCAGGACCCGAAATTTGGCCGATTGGTACCACTCAGAGGGACAAAGGCTTATGTCCATGGCGATGTAGGTCAACATCCCTAGTTTACATTTTCGGGTGATAGCATTGCCAATTGTGTCACTTTCAGGGGGAAATGACAGCTTTTCTTACCCCTCCCCCCTTGGGTCATTTTCCAACGTGAGAATTATACATAGCATTCCCAACATAATTTACTTACTTTATTGTACGGAACTGCGGAAACGACTTAATAAACAAGTCAAAAATGAAGCCCAGTCAACCAGTACGCCATTTTAATCAATACTTTTGGACAGGGTTTAATCACATGACTGGTCACGTGAGCTTTAATAGTCGAAAACGCATTCTTTTCTTTCTAGTACTTTCTTATTCGACAATATTACACTGTTTTATGTTTTAATCTTTTCCTACTTGCTAGAGATCCTTATCACAGTACTTTAAAATCGAAAAAATGTCTACTGTAACAACAAAATTTCAATTTTTGGCATCCTTGATAACTAGTGCCCAGTCCCCTAGATTTCATTCGAACCAAACAAAGTGGCCTATCGCAGCCAATAGGTCAAATTTTGCTATTTAGTTGGATTGCGTAAATCACGTCTGCTCTTGCTAATGTCATGTGAAATGTGAAGTTTCCTTTTAATACTTTCCTTTGAGTCAGTCAATAACGTCACGTGTTAGAGCGGTTTTCTTGAGTGTCGTGATAGCAAAACAAAAGCAATTACTCTGATCAATTACAACAGACACCAACAACACAATGAACCAATCAGAAGGACAAGCAAATACATGTAACCGACGCCAAGCACGAAACGATTATGATAATGTCGGGATTGGTTGAGAAAGTGGCGCTTTTTTACCAACCGCAGAGCAAAGTAAGGCAAAACCAAAGCAAATGCAAGTTACTTTCGACAGCCAATTGAAAACTGCTCTATTCTGGACTTGATTTTAGCACAGTAAAACATGCTTTCACACCGCATTTGTGTTCTTGAGTATCCATTAATCTTCATGTGCCAGAGTTGTTTAGTCTCACTCTAAGGTCAGAGGCATTCAAATGAAACAACTGCTAGTCAACTGTGTTTCACTTCTTCAATGCATAAACAAGTTAAAAATCCCTGGAACTGACAGTTAGGCCTGGACAGTGGCTGAGGAACATAACAGTGGAGTATCATTTATATAAGCGGACTTCTCAGTAACCACCTTCATCCTCCTCTTCGCTATGTCCATCAACAATGACTTCCACATTCTCCTGTGCGGCTTGGATCCTGCAGTCAACACAAGTCTGTGTACATGTTAGGACGTTCGCCATGCAAACGCAGTCTGAAGTGTGAACGATCTGGGACATCTGCATGCAAGACGCTCCATCTGAATCCAACTGGGTCGAAGATTGATGCATACATGGGCAACACTGCAGACTGCGCCTCCAAATACACGCTTGATAGCTTGCCCGCATGGTGTCCTTTGAAGGCAGTCTTTGCAAGATGGTAACTGGTGCCACTCAATCTCTCCATTCTTCGCAAAGAAAAGATTGTATCTATGATCATTCAAGTCACTTGCATTTGCCCCAGATGAGTAAAAAGAGCAGGTTACCACCTCGATGCCCCGGAAAAGGTCTTCCGAAAGGTCCCAGGGTTGACTCACCTCAGTGAATTCTTGTTTTGCATCATTGACTGACTTGACAATCTTTAGGGCGATGAGTTTGCCATTACTAGTAAAAGCACCAACTTCAACGAGACCTTGACAAACATCATCCCCGATAGTAGCAACTAATTTACTAAAACGGAATGCGGAAAGAGAGTGTCCTACTTCCGTTTTACAAATGACTGGATGTCTCTCCCAGTATTTTTAAGAAAGCCAATGCCATGCACAATTTTTAAGAAAAACCTTACAAGATTCTTGATGGATAAACATTTTTAGACGATAAATAAATATTTTTTTAGATGTACGACGTATTGTTAATAGATAATTATTTGTAATTAGTTTTTTAGGACAGTAGGTAGTTTTAGTAGTTTTAATCATTGTATATTTTATATTTTAGATCTGTGACATTTGTATTTCTTATTTTAGATTTTAATACTTTTTATTTTATGGAGGACCTCCCTGAAAACCACGTATTTACGTGACGGGGGCTTCCTCTTTAAAGATTGTTTTTATTATTTTTTATTATTATTTTAATCAACCTTGTGCGTGTCTGAGTACCTCATTTCTGGAACAAATTAAACTGGCATCAGTGGAACTAGAAAAGGCCAGAAGCAGCACAAACACATAGGTATCTTCTGAGCTGACCACCACTGCGTCAAAACCAGTAGACGAGTGACAGCCTCCTCTTGGCAGCTGCATAACTCCGGCACTCCCACTGTTCTGTCTCCAGAAATCCTCCAGCATTTCTCCTCACATCTGACATACAGCTCTTTTCTATTTCGCTGAATTCTCTGGACGTACTGCTCAGTTTGCCATTTCTCGACCAGAAACCTTATCAAGCTTGTTTTTTTCTTCACTTGGCTCGGGAACTTCTTCTATTGCTTAATCAGCTGTGAGGCGGTTATGTTCACTACTTCCACTCCAGGCACTTCCCCTCGCATGCTTCTTTCTGTATTCTTAATGGAATTTTCCTTATAGGAAACGAAGTTGATACTGCCGCTATCTAAGCCTTCAAGTAAGACCATGGCCATCAAGGGGGGATGCCAGGATTCTAAAGGCGATCTGGATGTTTTCGACGCTCACTTTCTGTACGAGAGCCATCCCATCGAAAACCGTAGCTGAGTTATTTGGTGACCCGTCAGCTAGCTGGACATTCCTTCGCAGTTAAGAAGCCAATGCTGCCTTGTTGGTCTTCCGAGGAAAATCCTCTGCTGTCGACAATGCCCAAGGCATAGGACCAAGGCTATGCTGCAGCTTGTCCTTAACTTCAATCTTCCGACTTTGTCCCGTAATTATCATTCTCCTGAAAAGAGATCTGTCGGCCTTGAGTATCATGGTTCTTCGCTGAGTCGAGACTGTTTTCTTCTTACTGAATGATGTAAACATCTTCAGTTTTTCAACTTCACAGGATCGTAAAACTTCTTCTTGGGAGGGGAGCTTTGAAGCCTTTCCTCCTTGAATTGCAGGAATGTTTGTTCTCAAGCCCCACAGGCGTGAAGTAAGTCATATGGCATATCTACAGGAGCATCTTTCGCTGTCGAGATGCTGTTGAGGTCTTGGTTTCCTACGAATGGATTATTCCAGCTCTCGATGAAGGCTTCAACTGCCAATACTTGCTCTTCATCTTTAGGCATTCTCGGTGATTGCATCTCATCTTGGTGAAATTGAGGTCACTTTGCTTGTACTAAACTCCTCAGCTGATCGAAAAAAGCACACCTGTACTCTGCTGTAAGGTAAAATCTATTTACAGCGCCGGTCTTCAAGCTGAATCGTGTCATGATCCCTGTCGTCGTTGTGTCTTTGTTGACAGTTACGTCAATGGTGTGGTCCGCGAGAATCCTCCCAAATGGACTCTCGCCGGCTAGCTGCACAGAAAAAATGACCTTCCATAAAATTCCAATGTACGTGACGATGATCCACTGGAAGGTTCGCCATTTGTGCGTAGTACACCAGATATCGTGCATAATTGAACTTGTCGTATGCAAATAACCATGGGATCATATGATGAACTGCATAGGGATGTAGCAACCAGTTACCTTCTTGCAGTAAGGCCTGGTATATGCGCTTGTGAACTCGAACTGTACATCTCCTTCGAGGACGCCTGAGACTGAACCTTCTGCGATTATTCCTGATTCAGTGTAGGTATCGCGCAAACCAGCGTCTTGGAACCGTTTGCCAATTATGGATAAAAGGTTGAAAATTGGTTGAAAAGTTCCCAGCCTGAGAAGAACTTCAGCGTAGAGATCTTTGTGCTTCCAGGCGACCTCACAAGCTTTGGCGTAAAGTGCTTGGTCCAAGACAACCACAATCTCAGGTTGATTTAAAATCTTCCTGATACCCTCTGAGTGACGCAAGATCTAATTGACTGTGGATAGCTGAGTCACGGGAGCATTTATTGTAGGAAGATACCCAACAACATCTTGCATAACCGGTTCATGGCTTTGAAACTTGATGTTAAGCTTGGGATCCGCTGATTGTCTCCTTTAACCAGTCTTGCAATAAGCCAAAGTAGGTCCTTTCTTCTAGAAATCTGTTCCTGGCCACCATAATCAATCGTAGCTGTTCTGAGGGGCTGTGGTCCTACCCTGTCTCCTGGGATGTATGCGGCTAGAGGCTGAACTTCCTGCGCGACGGTCCTCCGCTTTCGTTTGCTGATAACTGGAGGCTGTATTCTGGGGAGTTATGGTCCGTATACCTTGGGTTAGAGCGATTCCATTAACACGGTAAGTGGTTCCCTCTGACCTGTCGACGTTATCCCACGCCAGGTTACGGAACACGTTAGGTTGAATAGTCCCTGGAAGAACCACCTTCTGATTTAAGTTTGCTGCCATCTTCTGTAGGCATAACGTTGTGTCATTTTTTCGTGCTGAGAAAAGGACACACGATGTCCGAGTCTATTCAGCATTTGTATTAATTCTACATACGACCACAGAATGTGTTTAGGAGGTTTGCTTTGGCCACAGATGTTGCATAAATGAGATTTTGGCTGAAAGAGTTGATCAACATCTTTATTCTTGAGAAAGATGGAGTATTCAGTTTGTCACGAGCATAGGACAAAGAAAAATTCTGAGAGCCCGACGGGAATCGTACCCATGACCTCCCATAACACCGGTCGGGCGCTCTAACCACTGAGCTACTGGGAGACTCATGGCGAGCGAGGTCATATTTACTGAGTTCGTTGTGACACGCGTCCTGCATACTGCTGGGATCAGCAATGTCGAAAGCACCGTGTGTGATAATGAAGAAAGAAAGATGGTAATTTTTAAGCTCGGAAAGAAACGAGAATGATGGAATATTCAATTTGTCACGAGCGTGGGACAAAGAAAAATTCTGAGAGCCCGACGGGAATCGTACCCATGACCTCCCATAACACCGGTCGGGCGCTCTAACCACTGAGCTACTGGGAGACTCGTGGCGAGCGAGGTCATATTTACCGAGTTCGTTGTGACACGCGTCCCGCATACTGCTAGGATCAGCAATGTCGAAAGCACCGTGTGTGATAATGAAGAAAGATTAACTGCGGTGCAGTCGCCAAGGACGACTCCAGTAAAGAATCTGACCAGGCATTCTGGAACTGGGAAATTGTCTGGAACAACATGTCCTCGATGAATTGGCCATGAGCTGGTATACTTTGGTATACTTTATATCCGTAACGGAACGTCGCACGTGAGCAGAACACTTGCCAATGTCTGTGGTTGCAAGCCTGCGGCTTTCAAGTTCCTTTTCCAAAAGAAGCTTTTCTTTAACCCTCTACCTAACTTAAAATTGCCTGATATTTCAATTAAAAAATTCTAGCCTGAACCTCTTCATTACACACTTCAATCGCCTGAAGGGTCAGTTATGCACTTTTTACGGTTTCTTCATGAGAAACCCCAGCTTACGTGAAACAACTCCACTTGTGGCTGTGACACGAGGCAAAGTGGTCAGCGGCTCGGACTGAAGGCTCATTAAAACTTTTTCAGTGCATAAAAATTATCATCACAAGATCGCAAAGAAAAAGAGTCGTTTTAATTCTTATTTTGCAGAAGATAAATCTCCACACCCTAGATGGGTAGGACAGTAGCAGTTCATGATTAACTGGAAGCGCAGGATAGGACCAAAAATTTTACTCACCCTACCCCCTTGAAAAAATCATGGAAGATGACACTTTGGCAAATGCTATCACATATATTCTTTTACTAAGGGTAAAGAGCTTTCCAAAAATGTATGTCACTCTTTGTCCCCCCAAGTGGTACCATTCACCCCCTCTGGCTCATGCACTATAAGCAACCACTATTTACCATCTAAAATCGGAATCAAGGAAAGGGGAGGGGATGTTCCCGGACGACCAAAAAAAGCCCGGTCTGAACAGGGTTATGAAGTGTATCATACCTGCGACATACCTTTTTCATCGTTACAGTTAGCAGCCCTCTCACAAATATATCCTATTTGAAGACTTAGGCGGCCACACTCCACGTCATCATACCATAAACGATCTTTTCCCCACATTTTAGTACATTCGCCATTACCAGACGGTTCTCTTGTTCCCCAATTGAGGTATCCTTTTGGTGCAATGTCTTCTCCGTAGTGACATACCCATGTCCAATTTTTAGACTGCTTTTTCAAGCCAATATAATACTCAGAAGTTTTCATGGTTTGAATAGTGCTTTTCAGAAAGCGCCACTCTTCTAATGTTTCAATGGAGACAAGGTCGCTTCCAGCCTTATTGCAAAGGTATCTGCTATCCTCCCAACTAACTGGTTTAGGTTCAGATGCCATATGAAATGTGTAATTAGAACAGTCAAAAACAAACGTGCGACCTCAAGAAAAATATAACATAAACAAAGATTAATTTTTACTGGAATACTTATCTTCGTTAGATGCAATTCGTTGCCAAGAGTTCGACTACGTAATCAACATTTTTTACTCTTTCGTTTGCCATTTAGTAATTTGCGGCTAACAAAATAGTCTGAAAAGAGACCAATTGTTCGAAAGCTTTTGGGGGGACGTTTATAATTAACCTCTAAGGACACTTGGAGAAGGCGAAGCTGAGCTATTTTGGCAGGTGTTTGTATCCAGTGCCAAGACTGAGACCCGCGGTGCTAAGGCGAAGACGGCGTTCAAAACGCAAAGAACGTCACGTATAATACAGCGTTGGGTAGGGTTTTAAAGTCATTTTTATGTTCTGGAAAGTCCAAAGATGGTTAGTCTTGATTTACTTTCCTGCTATAAATGTATGGCCAAACAAAAAGGAAACAAACAAACGAAAAAAAAAAACTAATTGTTTCCAACCTTGGACTCATAACGCTTGGTTGGACATCGAACTATGCCTCAGCCATTAATTGTTCAGTTTTACTTTTACTTTTTAAGTTTGAATTAACCAATTTACTGAACTAAAACCTACTATCTAAGAATACAAACCGTTTCACTCTTTTATGCTGTGTTCACTGTACATAGCCGAAATGCTATACCTAATAATCGAACGCCACCAAACATTAATATTAGCCTGTCCGATTGGTTTCCAACGCTAAGCGTTTAGCTCGTATTGACCGGAAAGGTTTCTCTTTGTATGTAAAGCACGACTTTCTTAGTGATCAGTATCGCTGTATTGCAAAAATGTAAACAACGCTTTGTAAAGTAGTGAATTGTTTTCATTGTAAAGTGAAAGTAGCTGTTCACCTCACTGGTTTTCAGTCTGAACCAATTTAGATTAAAAAAGGTCGATTAATAAAAACGATCGATAAAATTACAAGTACAGAAAAAGGTGGCTAACTGAAGAAAGCCGCTTCAGACAGTAAAAGAGGTGTAATTCAAACCATCGAAAATCGGAAGAAACAGTGATTTGAAACGATACTGAAACACGCAAGAAGACGTCGATTTCCTATAGTTCTGGTGGTACGGATAATTTGTCTGGTTGTGAGGATAAGCTGATATATTCTGTTTAGATACACCTGACCTCGCCGTTAAAGTGGCGTCCTTGAGGAGTTTTAATGGTGAAATCCACTGTGTGTTGCCAGTAGGATCTGATAAGGTTTTGAACAGTCAAGCTACTAGAGTATTTCTCTTACCAGCACTTCCATGTACTTGAAGACTGAAGCCCATCACTAGAATCGCCATCGCTGTGAGATGTATGTCCTCCATTTGAAAGTTTACGTGTTCACCACCGATCAAGTTTTCACGAGGACAGTGAAAGCAAATCATAATACATGACTAAAGCTGGCTTCAAAATTTCAAAGTAGCGATTCAGCTCCACAGTAGATTGCGCTTAAACGTGTGTAATAGCTCACGTCCACTCAGAAAGGTCCACATGACCGTCTGATGTGACCCAGTGGTTTTCTGGGAAGCGGAAGAAGTCGATTCTGTCCTCTTTCTGGCAAAGGAATTATCTTAAATATAAACTGAAACGAAACTGAGAGACAAGCTTGTCAAGCTTAGCCCGCCACTGATCTTCTTAGAATTCGATTTCCACTCTGTCAGATTGCCCATCGTTGATACTGTTTACCCGACAACGTTTTTTCAAACAGGAGTATCGAAAAAACATAAATCAGTGAATATAACTTGCGTTCGTGTGTTTGAAAAAGTCCTTTGTTGTACAAACTTTAAATACAGGAAAAAAGAATGATACTACAGTAACCGATGGTTAGGAACTGCGTACGAGAAGGGGTGATTGAAAGCACTATAGCGTGTTACTGAAGAGTGAAAGACGCAAGACTCTGTAACAGGGAGGACAATAACAATGATAGCCTTTTTGAATATTTATTTTAGCTGCGGTAAAAATGCAGGAAAATTTGCATATGTCAGAAGAAAGACGAAACGCAATATATATAGCAAGCAATCATTTCACAAAATATCCCAGTAATACGAAAATATCTTTATAACCGTAGCATACAGAAGGAACCCTAATGACAGATTGAGATTCAAGGATTTTTTTGCCCGAGAAACATTAACTTAAACACGAGCGAACATGACAAGAAACGTGAAGCCACTGTCTATTAACTTTATTCTGATACCAGATGTTTACATTTATAACGGCGGTGACTTTTTTTTCCGGCTGTGGTCTCTGAAGGCTGTTTTGTTCTCTAAACATGATGTTAAAAGTTCAGTTGAAAAGGGAAAGAACTGAAAGGAATAAAACTCATTTGTGCTTGGAATTAAAAGCTCTTCGTTTTTGCTTCGCAACCGCAATATAATGTAACTTTCGTAAATTAGCAGACTCATACCTCGTTCGAGGTACAAGGGGAGAGGGTTTGATGGAAGCCCCCTATTAAATTTTTGTTGTGTCACAAAATTTCCTGTGACGTCACCCAAAATGGCGGCCAACGTAATCGCCATCTTTGTTTACACTAAATTAATTATACAACAAATTACAATAAATAATAAATTATTATCGTTTACATTATAAATTATAAATTAAATTATAAATTATTATTGTTTACAATAAGTTTTCAATAAATTAGAAACCAGCACAAAATAATCATAAGAAAAAATGCTGAAATTGATTTAGCTTATTAAACAATTTGCTGTTTTTTGTTGGCATATTTTACTTTTTTCACTGGGAAAAGGTAAAAAAAAAGCATTTTAGTTAAAAAATGGCAACCTGATGACGTTATTTCTCGTAAGCATAGCAACCGATTCTTTGTAAACGTTGGCACAATGTGTCTGGGGATGAGCATGGAGCTACTGTAAACTAGCCTGCGTAACAGGCGTAAACTGGGAAGGGGAATACCTTTTGAAACCCGTCTCTGTCAGTGACAAAATCTCTTCTTTCTAGGACCATATCCCGTTGCAAAACCGCTAAAACATCTCTTCCCTTTAGAGGAGCTCTAACTGCGCCGTTTCTCGCTCTGCCAAGACAATTTCACAACAAGACAATTTTTGCAGTGCTGCAACCAAGTTCAATCTGCTAACAGCACGTCCTTGCCAAATTACGTGAATTCCCGTGGGACTTACTGTCAAAAGTTAACCAAGAAATGAAAAAATGTGGGTCTTTGTACCAGTCGTTCCCTCGTCCCTAGCCCAGATCCCCTGTCTGTTGAAAATCGTTGAAGAAAGACCTCATGGGGGTATGAAGAGTATGTTTGCGGTTAATCCAAGGTGGTGCCGCAAAGTAGACTAGTCGACAATAATAGAACGAGTTGAGATTTTACCGCGCTTGCCTTTGGCACTTAAATTCATAAATCTAAACTGACAAGGAACTGGTCGCGTTCGTACAAGTTGTTATGATTTTCGTTATAACAGCGATAAAGGAGAAGTTACTAAAAAGGGAAACATGTAACTGAAGTTAGAACTTACTAAGTTGTTGTCGATCCATTGTATCAGTTTGAATACTTTTTACAACAAGAAAATAAAAAAATGTTATATTGAAAAGTAGCCGGTCAGGATGATGAAGGATGTGACTGATTCAGTCTAGTGATGTATTAAAACGCCATGTTGCTGATTTTATTGTCGAATCAACCTGCGAAATAATGAACTCTGTCTGTACATTTAAACAGTATTTATATACTAGTTGTCTATTCTTAATCTGTTCTTAAATTTAAAAAAAGGCAAAGCACTTTATTGATATGATGCCGTGATAGACTTGAATGGGAAGGGAGAGAAGGGGTGGTACGTGCAGCTTTAGGAAAGTGGGAGAAAATTGGGGGACGGTAAGTAGGATTGAAAAGAACAGACAAGAGATAAGCTTCCTTATTCAAAAGGCATCGGAGACAATTGCCTACGTTGTTGTTGTTGTTGTTGAAATCTTATTTTCACATTAAGAAACATTACGTGTTATAAGAAATCTTATCATAATGCAAGAAGTTTGGAAGAAAAGTAAGGAAACACTATCTATAAGGCAAAAGTGGAGACATAATTGGTGCCACCAGTACACTGTAATACTTTCAGTGGTGTCAGTGTTGAATGTCTAATACAACTCATGCTGCATTGAACCTTGGCGCTACTGGGCCTTGAAGAGAGAGCAAGGCATCAAAGGAAAGCTAACAGTAGACCCAACCCTTCCATGAGCTCTTGCTTCTTCTGAGAATACCGCGTAGAAAAAGAAACGTATGGGTATGAGGCAGAAGGGACATGAAAGGGGCGTCTTAACCCTCGGACTTACAAACACCGCCGCCGTGGTACAAGGGGGGGTTGATGGACAACCCCTTGGGTTTTCGTTATGTTACAATGTTTTGAAAAGATTTCACCTTTTGTAGAAAGCCTGTGATGTGCTCTACAAGATGAGGTATACATCATGGGTTGCTGCGCTGCTGGGGGGCCTGTGACCATTTTGGGCGGAAAACGCGCGGCCACATCAGTTCTCGCGCCAAAAATTCGCTAAAGTCTAGTTAAAGGCCACAAAATCCTCCAGTTTCTTTCACTGCAGAATTTGTTTGAAACATGCAATAAATATC
This sequence comes from Siderastrea radians, assembly GCA_964017195.1. Classification (NCBI taxonomy): domain Eukaryota; kingdom Metazoa; phylum Cnidaria; class Anthozoa; order Scleractinia; family Rhizangiidae; genus Siderastrea; species Siderastrea radians. The sequence continues at coordinate 29,232,402 of OZ024894.1, forward strand.
TTTCCTCGTCTGTTTGAGAGAGCTGGTAGTTGCCGGTTTTCGCTGCCACGCCATCAAAAAATAAATTCGAAACCATTCAATAACAGAAGCTTAGAATTCCAAATGTACAAAAGATTAATAAATAAAGAAATCCTCCAAGTCCCAGGTCTGTGCGGTATACTGTTATTTTTCGAAACGTTTCACGCAAATTTATAGAGCTCAGTATGCAGACGCCATATTGGTGTCCTTCCTATGGACACCAGCATGGCGGCCGGAAATCAATGAAAACATCTGGAACTCACTTTTGCTAAAAGAGCGATTACTTTTCCCTCGTGAGCTAGTGTACACAAACATAAACACCTGTCCTAATACTTAAATTGTTCAAACTGCCAAGAAAAGTCCTCTTCTCAAAAGAGACAGCTTTGTCGCGGCGCCATCTTGATGTCACGTACTGGGTGACAATTTCGAAATTTCAAGGTGCTGTAGTTCAAATACAAAGGGTGATATCGAGCTGGAAACTTGTGAAGAGATATATTTTTGGTTGTTCCGTCACCTGGTGACAATAAAAATTTAGCAGACCTAGTGAGTTTTGATTTTAGAGTTTTACGACGTCACGTGCAAACAGGCAATGGAAAGTCCTTGGACTATGTTCTACATGCACATTTATTTGGCAAGCAAAAAAATCGGCTCTAGCACGTGTATTTGTTTTCGAGTGGCTCCAGTAATTTCGCTCCTGAGATGAGATTAGATGTGGTTTTTCTATACGTTTTCCTACATTTTGCAGTATTTTAAACCGATTAAGAAAATCTAGCTTCTGCAAGTGTACTGCTTCCCGATACACCTGCTTTGATACGTTCAAGAACTTCTATTTGGTTAAGGAGGAGGTCTCTTCTCTGTTTTCTTCCATGTTTATAGGACAATTGTTTTGAAACTATGTTTCCGTTTGTAGTAAATGTTACTCAAATTTACCTTTTAAAAGCAAGCATTTGGTGAACATTGTAGCCATACCGTTTTTTAAGCAAAATGACTCGGTCCGTGAAAAATAAAACATATGAATATTGCACAAGCAAGGGGAGTTTTTGGCACGAAAACGTATCAGCCGCGAGTACTTAATTTGCCACCTCAGTTTTCACTGTCTTAATGATAACATTGAGAAAATTTAAATTTTTGTGTTAAATTTCGTTTTCAAGTTTGCTGCCATATTTTATGGAATTTCAGATTTTATAAAATATGGCAAGTTAGGTAAAGGCAGGAGCCATAATCGGGGACGGAGGCCGTAAGCGCGGGGTCCACGCGGCAAATTTGCGTACAACGAGGGCGTGCTGGATATGACCAAGATGGTTATAATTATTTGATATCCGGTACACAATTGTTTTTATTATTAAAAACGCAATCACTAATTGCTATAAAATCAAGAAAGAGTAAAAAAGAGAGAGAAACTCCGAGATAAAAGGGAACAAGAATCGATCGCGATCACATGACTGACCGAAAAAGGCGCCAAAACCTTGCAAAGTGTTGCAGCGTTTCTTTGCGGCGCTGAATGAATCAATGAAACTGCTCCAAAGTGAACGTACAAGCACAAGGTCTGGGAAAAATCTCCCAATTATGAGCTCTGAAATGTGGTACGTGTTTGATTTTTCCTGAAAATTGTTGTAATCGTCGTTCAAAGCGGATTGAAGCTGTACGATCTCACCCGTTATGGCTGCGGGAGTTCAAATGAACGAGTTTGAAATCGCTCCGTTCGCACAACGCTGACAACGGAGCCATCATGTGTTTGTTTGATCGAACTGAAGACAGGATTAATAATTAAACTTGAACGATAATTACTATGCAGCTCACGGAAACAAGACTACGGAGGTGAGGAACATTAGAATTCACCATCTTACTTTTTAAACGCAAACCACAAAACGCAGTTTTTCTTAGTTTAGAGCCCGCCGACGGAATGGTAAAAATAACACTCAAACAACTGTGAAAGCGATTCAACGTATTTTACATGGCATCCGACTTGTGTCTAAATGTCTGGAGCTGCTCAAGGGAACACAGATAGAGCCACAACGAGTACAGGTAAACCAGTGTCAATGTTGTGTGGTATAGCCAAAAATGTCGCCTTTCCTGGTACTGGATTTGTTCAATGCTTGTCGTTCAGACTGTTGCATGATTTTTGTACTGACTCGCCATAAAAAGTGTGACAATTTTTATTAAATGCTTCTTTCCAATTTTACTGTGCTTTATTTTGTCTTGTCTCGATATTTCGGAGTCAAAGCCTTCCGTATGAAACCTAGCCTGAATTTCAGCCGTCTCCTCTGGTCGCTCACTCCCGAGAGAGACGTCTGAATCAATTAACCGCTAATGCCGTCCAGTGACGTCACTGTCCAAAAACCAGACAGCGGTGTTGATTGGCTGATTCTCAATTATTCGCATGAATTATTTCATTAATTATTCAAAGTGCGAGGAATGTTCACAAAGTGGCGGTTGCGGGGATTCCAGTTTGTGCGAAGGCTTTCAAAGAAGCAGTATCGAATCTTGGGTTAACTAAGTTATACTCCGAACGGGTAAACGCTCTCTTTCACTTCCTGTCGAGAGAAAATGTTTTCGTTAATCTTCCGACGAGTTATGGGAAATCTATGATTTTCCAGATTGCACCACTTGTTGCAAGTGAACTCTCCAAATCGTGTACACAATTTGAAGCACACTGTATCATTATTGTTATTTCTCCCTTGGTTGCTCTCATGAATGACCAAGTGGGATGTAGAAATCCTGTTTTGTGTAGAAAGCCACGTTTTTGCGAAGGCGGCGAAGAGTTTGAAAGCAAGTGAAGGTAAATTATCTTGAATTGCAGCCGATACGTTTCGCAGAATATTTTTAGCAATTCCTGGAACTGTCCAGTATTATTAAATTCGATGTTTTATCGAGGATTCTTCTATTTTGTTGTATTTATTTCACACCATTTTAAAGTTGGAACACTCGACCGTCGGTAAAGTGGGATTTGGAAAACTTATAGCGGAGAAATCCTGTTTCGTGTAGGAAGCTACGTTTCAGGCGAAGGCGGCGAAGAGTTTGAAAGCGGGTGAAGAAAGCGCTTTGCACGATGAAGCCAGGATTGAACGCGATTCGTTTTTTGAGGTAAAGCAATTCTTATATGAGAAAACGCTTTTTTAAGCAAAGCAGGTCACTTCTGAGTCAAATATTACCTAAAAATAATTGTTGTACTTCGTTCTCTGTTCTTTCATTCATGACGAAGATTTAGGGGAAAAACCTACTCGTCAGGTCTGTGTCACGGATGCGTCACTGACGTCCGTCACGGGCTCTCGTCCGACAAGCGTTTCACCAACGACCAAGATATTTGTGTTTAATTCACTTTTGGCCGTTAAACCACTGCATGCGCTTTACCCGCAGCACTTCACTTTCCAATGGAAACCACTAGTTTAATAGTTGCGATGGAAAACATAACACAGAAGCAAAACAAAAGGGCTTGATCCTTGCCATCGAGCGACAGGCGTGCGCCTATCATCGACTCGAGGGCTGCAAAAGCTAAATTTTTCGCGGGAACAGAAATAATTCGAATAAATTAACATTGATTCGCCGTGACGTCACTGGACGGCATTAGCGGCTCATTGATTCAGACGTCTCTCTCGGGAGTGAGCGACCATAGGAGACGGCTGGAATTCAGGCTATATGAAACCTGCTGTTTGTGAAATTTTAAGAACAAGTGATTGACTGGACGATGAAAGAAATTGTAAACAAAGCGCTAAATGCTTAAAATTCTATTTCTACAGTTTCTTTTCGTCCTAAGAAATCAAGCACTCTGAAACAACTTAGATTTGTGTCTCAGTGACGTTCAGTCGTAATTTCTTCTTAATTTTGCTTCGATACAAAGTGATTTTTCTCGCAGGGTTGCTGGCAGAGAAAAATAATTAAGCTCACTCTGTCGTTGAAACCCTTGCCACATCCACTGCGCTATGTATCCCTTCTAGGTTCGTAAATTGCCCAGAAAGTAATATTAAGTACTAGGGCAGCATGGAGTTTCACTTCATCTTTCTCCTTCTCATCGACGGAAGTAGTTTTTTTTCTCTTGGTGTTTTTCCAGTTCTCTATTTTGTCGACGATTGATAACGCTTCACGAGAGCATTTGATTGAAAACAAGGCGCGCTTTTCACTATTCTTGGTCTTCATTATAAACATTTCGGCCATTTCGGTAAAGGCGGGCATTATTTCAGAAAACATACGCTGAGAAATCTCGACAGACATTTTCTTTGCTGACTCGGTATTTGAATATATGTTGCTATTTTTCTTGCAGTGAAAAAAGTGACAACGATTTATCAGTGCGTTACTTTTCTTCAGTACGTGCTTGGAAAATCATTTTACAGTCTTTGCGGCTGCCCTTCAATCTCTGTACGTCCTCAGAGGAAATATATATTCGAGATGTATTTTCCCTTTTTCTGCCTGATTCGCCTTCAACTGATTTTTTCGTAGTTCGACGCCATTTTTGCCCGTAAAACGTTTCTTCCGTCAAACGGGGAAATCCTCGTCCGACATGTCCGACACATCTTCGCCACAGGATTTTTCTAAGATATTCTCACTGCCATCATCGGAATCACTTGTATAATCCGGTACCTCATATCCAGAGTCACTATCCAGAAAGTTCTCCCCAAGGGCTTGCCTCAATTTAGGAAGTGACACTGATGACAGAAATTGAATTTATTCATCTCCAACAAAGGTAATTTCCGACGCCATTTTGTTTGTTTTTCTCTGCGCGGAGTCCTCGCAACACACACGCGCGTGTGTCACGCGCGATGGCGCAATTTTTTCTAAAAATCGCACATTTGTCTTTTTCGATGGGGCCAACGCCAATACTGAAAATGGCAGTTAGTTACGGTCTCCATCCCCGATTATGGCTCCTGGTAAAGGATATAAAACTTACAATTTTTTTAACTTATTTAATTAATCCCGAATTGTTTTGTCCAGGGTACTAACTAAATGCCTGTCAGTCAGAAATTCTCGGAGGATTTCGACGGAAGGGCGAAATTCATTCTTCCAGGAGTATTCGATATTTGTTTGGAATTGTCAAAGGACATGAACAAGTAATTTTGGTGCTTTAGTTCGCAAACTCCTTCCCAGGCTTAGCATTCACATTTCAATTTCATGATCCGCTCAAGCTTGGAACATTCGTCAACTACAAAAACAACAAACGTTGAATGCGTCAAGTTTGTGTGTAGATTCAAAGAATTGTCACGAATGCTATCAGATTCGATAAACAACCCGTCAACTTTGTATTTCCGCCTATAAGTACTATTCAACTTGCCACTGGCGATGAAAGAGTTTTTTGTCACGACACCATTCTATTTTTAGCTCATTGAGATTTTTCTGTGTTATTTTATTTTCTTCCTGTTAGGCCTTCAATTGAGAGTGGCTGTACATGTATTTGCCTGGCCTTACGTCTGACCAAGTCGTACATGCTTGATCATGAGGGGAACCCTCCCCACGTTTTAAGTACACGCTGACTGGCACGGTGCATGTGGCCTCAGCAGATGCAGTCCTCTGTACCCTCTTGAAGGACGGTGCTTCCTTTTGTTACTACGCATACGTTCTAGAATTATGTTTACTTAATTATCTCTGAAAAATATGCGGCTACCCACGATCTTCTTTTTGGATTCCAATAGCCCTTGATAAGACCTGTTTTTCCCACATAGTCATGCACTGTACAAAAATACATCTCTATTAGGAGTTATTAATTACTGCTTATTCTCAGACAACTGGTTTCGCGTCGTATAGATATTTTTCCCTTTTTGTTTCTGGTAACTGTTCTATACCGCAGTTTTTAATAGGCAATTTTTGTCCTATTTTCCATACATGAGGAAGTATATTGCTAATTTCTGTGGAGATGCCGAATTTGTCGGGATATTTGAAAGCAAGCATTTTGTAGCGTTTTTTGAGAAATAATCAGGAAGTGCCAACGTGATGGTGACGGCCCTTCTATGTTCAACCGTTAGCTTGTTTTCCTTTTGCCTTTCACTTTATAAAGCACCCGTACACTCCCAACGCAGATGAGTTTGGAAAAGAAGTTTTTACCAGGCCTCTCGATCTCTCTATTTTGAAGGGATTATCTTAACAGCTGATCTCAAGTTGAACATCGTGTGCGTAAGTCAGTGTTGAAGTTTCTAATTTTAAATTGGCTATCGAGCTATCGCCCACATAAATTTGCCGTTCAACAACAGTAAAATTACAATGAACATGTTATTTTTTGTTATTTTTTATTTGACGCGTATTGTGTCTTTCCTCGAATTACCAAAATTTAGCGTTCGATACGGATTATTTACTTGCCGATGTCGTAGTTGCAAAAGCAACTGATTTAATTTTTTTCATTCCTGTTACAGTCCACTTATTTAGCCGCCTCCGATGGCTGTTTATCGCTGTAATTGAGCCTCATTTTGATGTTCCTCGTTTATCCTGATTCGGTAAAAAAAACCGCATATAAGAACCTAGATTTTTTTCAAGTTAACTTGAAATGTTTTTTTAAATATTTGGTATCTGCTAAGAATGTAGGCTAATTGGGTTCTCAAAAAGGATTTTTTTAAGAGGAAAATGTGCTTGCTGCTGGTCCAACAACTAGTCTATATGGGCGTGGTCCCTTCCTCATGCATAACAAACATATGCTGTGGTTGTCACTATGAATTAAACTGGTTGTTAGTATCCTTTGTTGATGTTTGAGTGTCACTACGCTACTGCATGTTGTTATTTTTTGCTGGTTTTCCAAATAAGAACCTGGTTATATGTTTAGGCTCAACAGGTTCTTACATAATGGGAGTTTAAATGCCAAATATATTAGCCGACAGGTTCAGTCATCGTTAGATAGGAAAGCACACCTCTACTCCCAGCTTCCTGTTTTGACAAATTGCAGAACTATTGTGCCTGTAGTTGAATAAAGGATGAGAAAGAGAACAAGGAACCTCTTCAATGTCCGTTATTTATTTTATTTTTTAAATTCATTGCTAGTTTATTGAAATATTGCACTATTTTGTGTATTTAAAATGAAAAGAAATAATTCATACTAAAACTCTGTGGTTAATGGGTTACTAGTTTAAATGTGCTACTATTTGGAGACTCGATTTCCTTTTAACTACGTCCAGACTCCTCCTTCATCTGTTACTTGCTGCTTCCCAGTTTGTTGGCTGAGCTAATACGACATCTAATGATCTACAACAACAAAAATAATAATAAGCTCATACAGTCTACTATTATTTTTTCTAAACCTTACCACTTGTCTAGAAACAATAACAACGACAACAATAACAACAAAAACAACAACAACAACAACAACAACAACAACAACAGAAGGTTAATTAACTCACCACCACTGACAGCCGCAAGACTTGCGACAATGTAACTGCATAAACTGCCGGTGAACCACACAGTAGCCGCCGATTGTAGCTTTAGTGGGGCAAACATCTGCGTAACCGGGGTCATCATTGCATTCTAAAAAATATAAATATGATCGACTACTCATTGTCTCTTCCTTAAAATGGTAAAGCGAAATTACATAAAAAGTATTCCACTGCTTCTCATCACGCTGGAAGTGTTCTGTTTAGCTGATCCATAGCTGCCGTATTCGTATTCAGGATTGAGAACTGCTGAATGCAGGAATATTTCCGAAAAAATTGTAATACCCCCTAATAAGAAAAAAATCAATTGTCCCCCTTTCCTCCCGCCAAAAAAAAAAAGGAAGAAAACGAAAAAAGAAAAGAAAAAAAGCCCCTTAGTCTTCAGAAGTATGTTTTGAATATAAAGTGTGAAGGGAGATTGCACAGGATTGTAATGCGAGGAGATGGGGACACTTCGGAATTGACGTCAACAACATCGCAACTGGACTAGAGGGGCCCTACTTTGTCAAGCTGTACACTTTTTGTAGCGGTGAGTCACAAGTAAATAAGGCGGCAGATCCTCCCGAAAACTATTCTTTGACGCTTTCGGGGATACTTGTAGGAGCATTTATGGATCGAAAACCAATAACTTTTGCTACTTCATCTCAAAAGGTGCTGCAATCCTTTTATCGATTCTTCAACAAAATGCGTTCTTACAAGAGTAGGTCGCGGCCAATGGCTAAAGTAGATGTAATTTATGCAAATACATCTAAATAAATGTATTTGTGCTGTACTAATACATGTGTTTTAACCCTATTCAGACCGCGGGGGGGGGGGGGGGGAGGGTGCTGCTTACATAGACTTGTGACGTTTATTGCTTAGAAAGCATGCAACCTAACTTGATGACTTTTCCTAAAATTTAAATGAAACAATTTGTTGCAGCGAGTCCTTGTCCACCAAGTTTGACGTTACCATGACAACCACTTTTTGACAGGTGGTTTTTCAGAATTTTTATTTTCCTCTATTTAATGAAAATTACAACTTTTTTGAAGTAACTTTTACAGTTTTAGATCATTTTCGTTTTCTTTTATTGATTTGGATTACTTTTTGGTCAATTTTGCTGCTTTTTGAAGGTTTTGGAAAAATCAAAAAGTCTAAGACGGCAAATCCAAGATGGCCTCCGTTTAAGAACACGGCGTAATTCTCAGGTCGTTTGACGTCATGAGCATGTGTTGCGGATTCCGAAGGAAACAGTCTGTCGTTATAAAACTGTGATGAATATTTCTTAGAATCAAGTGTGCTGTAAATGCACTCAAACCGACTGAAACCAGCAGCTGCCAACGGTTTCGTGTTTCGCTTGTGAACTTTTGGCTTATGTAAGTATGAACAGCCCAGTCAACATTCCTTTCTTTGGATGAGTCTACCGTTGTAAGATTTCAATCTTCAATTTGAAAATGGAATTTCGATTCCAATAGTGCAATCCGTTCCCGATTATTGAAATTTATTCCTAAACAATGAGCGGAACGCGCGGAGTTTTTTGACTATAAATTAAACTTTTGGTTGTGCGAGAGAAGCTAGATGGAATTACCTCCTCTATCAGGATTTTTCATAATTGAACCTACCATGAATGCTCGTAGTTGTATGCACTTTGACTGACGTTTGCTGTGCCGTTGTTGACAGTGGCAGTGGCCTGCTTCTGTATTTCTTCTCAGTTGTAAATGGCTGCAGGTGGTCTTCTGTATTTTAAAAACGTAGTTTCTGGTGGTTTTGCGGCAACCTTTAAAGAAAGAAAAAAATGAAAAGAAAGAATGAATGAAAGAAAGGAAAAGGGAAGGAAGGACAAGAAAGAAAGAGAAAAAGAAAGAAAGAAAGAAAGAAAAGGAATGAGAGAAAGAAAGAAAGACAGAAAGACAGAAAGAAAGAAAGAAAGAAAGAAAGAAAGAAAGAAAAAACGAAGAAAAAAGAAAGAAAAGAAAAAATACTGAATAAATAAGAAAAATTACTGAATAAATAAGCATGACAGGTGCTTGTAACAATATAAAATGTTCAAGTTCTGAATCTAAGGATAGTATATTCTGCAAGGAACACATTTTGAAAGTAAGTAAAACTTATAGACTCTTTGCTAAGTAACTAGTCAAAAACACTTCTATCAATAGGAACAAAGACAATTATTAGATAGCAATATTTACAATATGACAAACTAGAGAATTATAATCCGACAGCCCTTTTACTCTGGAATAAAATATCAAGTGTTACAAAAGGGTAAATGAAAATAAATGAAAAGGGCCTTGGGTTGGATTGGGTTTTTGCCCTTTTTACAAGGGTTTGCAGGATTCTGCCAATAACCGCTATTGCATCTCTTCATAAGCGTATATTGCAACTAAACTTATTTCTTATTGTAGCCCTAGTTGAGGATCTTTCGGGCCCCGCTTCCTCTCCGCTGGAGGCTCCCATATTGAGCGTGTTTCGTTCGACCCAGTTCGAAACCACCAAGCTCATTAGGCAGTTTCAATCATGCTCAGAATAAACAAACGTTACCACGTTACAAAGTGAAGCATGTTCGTGATCAGAGCAAACAAGTTTCGGCCTAGTGTAAAAACGGTATTCGCCCCGCAGCTTAAGAGTATGTTAATGAAAGCGCACACAATTAAATTAGGTGGCTGGTCACAACTTTGATTTTTGTATTTCTGTAGCTAGTCAGTTTAGAATTCTCTCACACTATTTGTTGAACTCGTCCTGTCAATTTCTGTTTGGCTGAAATTAAAAATTAAATGAGGTGCACTCAGGTCATTCTGCGTGCGCTTGCAAGGCAAGAACAAAACTTGTTTTCTTGAAAATTGAAGCCAGTTTCTATAAAAATGTAGGTAAAGCTATATTATAAAACAAATAACAAAGCCTAATCCTGGTTCTGATCTGTTAGAAAACACACAAGGAAAGTGCGGAGAGCATTTCTTTCGCTCTCTCGTCATTATGTTGCATGCTTTGTAACAGAACAAAGCACGGATTAGGCATTTCTGCTTGTTAAGCAAAGGATGATTGACTGTTGAACTTCTCCCACAAAGTTGGGAAAGTTTGGCTTGTTTTTTCTTGAAACCTACCGTGCATGCTTAAGGCCGTATTCTCCTGTACTGACGATTGCTGGGCAACTGCTGATTGTGTAATTGGACTGTTTGGATGCTTTTTACCATTTGTAGGTGGAGGTGGCTGCACGTTGGCCTTTTTTACTTTGAAAACGTAGTTTCCAGTGGTATTGGCACAATCTGAAAAGAGAAAGGAAAGGAAAAAAAAGAATGAAAGGTGAGTTATAGTTGTTGTTGTTGTTGTTTTTTTTTTAACAAGGGCAAATGAACGTAATGTACGATTTCGTGTTCTCTTGGATTTTCCCCTACGTCTATCTTTTTTCTCCCCAATTTATCACAATTCAAATAATTTACAACAACAAGTGGGACATACATATCAAAGATAAATTTATACGGGTTGGTTTTTACCAGCTTTCCGTTCACAGATATATCCTTCCAGGAATACTCCTCTGCTTCTGTAACTAAGCCTACACGCCACGTTGTTGTACGTTCCGTCGCTCATCATCTCAACGCAATGCTCCATCCCAAGATGGTTGGGTTCGCCCTCAGACCAGCGCCATTTTCCAAGCAACGTCTGGTTTATGCAGTTGCTTGTATTACTAAGCCAACACCATTTAGAAGAAGAGTATTTTAAACCGATATCCCAGCGTCGCCAAAGTCCCTTTTTCTTTTTGACTATATTCTTTAAATATTCCCATTCGTCGTTGCTTTCCATGGATCTGTGTACTGGGCACTTTCGCATGATTCCCTGGCTACCTCCCAGCTATACCACAAAGGAGCTTGATGAAAGGAGTAACTTGAACATACTTCTTCTACGATCACACCTAATAGTGCAGAAAAAAAAAATTAACAAAAATAATTTTTTCAACGTCTTTGATAGTTTAACAATTGTGTGGCATTTGGCACCAAAGAAATTAGATCAGATGGTGCCATTAAAAATAGGATATCGATATTTTTAAATTTTCCAGTTGCTTTCACCGAAATGTTGTTAACTCTTGCCTCGTTCGATTTTTGGCTGCTGTGTTTACAGCATTATCCTGATTTATACGATTTGCAGGCATGACAAACGCTTCCTCTGTTACTCTGCAAGCAGAGATTTCTTGGTCGCCCTATGTTCCGGCGGGCGAATAATTCTTTGATCTGCCGCCGTCCAGGATTTTGGACGAATTAAAAACAATGGTTTCTAACAGGCTTTCAACAGGTTTTGAAGCTGAAGCAGGCCGAGAATCTTGTCAAAGAGAGGGTGCGTTGTGACACGCTAGCAAACTTGTTGTACGCGACAGATTTGGATTTGAAATGTAAAGAAGGCCATCGGAGTTATAGACGCAACTTTTGCAGTTGCGAAAAGAAAGCGACCCAGTTGGCTTGTTAGCTCAATTAAGTTACAGCGCTGTACCGGTATCGCAGAGGTCAAGGGTTCGCATGTTGTGCAAGTCTAATTTTTCAGGCTTTCTGCTCGCAACTGGAAAAGTTGCGTCTATTACTTCTTTTTTTTCATCTCGCAGTTCAAACATACGATCTATACTCATCATTTCATATTTGCATTTTTTTACAACATTGTGTTTGTCATTTCTCCTAGCCTAAAAAATCTGCAGATAGACAAGGCAGCAATTGTTAAAGCAATATTTTACTAATATTTATGTGGAGTTTAAAGTAACGCTCAAATAAACCAGGTGCAAGAAACGTTTTCGTGGAGTTCACAAGTTTTGGTTATCTGACGTATGAGAGCGCGTGCAAGATTTGCAAGAAAGAGAAGTGATGATACTTATGACGAATATTGCGCATGTACAACAGGAAATCTGGGGATTTTGCGCAGAGGTCACTTATTCGCCCGCCGGAACATAAGGCGACCAAGGAACCTCTGCTTGTAGGGTGTTTCCACCCAGCTCACTAAGTTGTTTCAGTCATGATTCGCACGATGCACCCCCTAACGTGACCACCTTACAAAGTGAAACATATTCGTGATCAGTGAGCTTAGTTACAAATATCTAAAAAAAAGGTTTAAATATATTTCCGGACATTGTCAAAAATGTTCTAAATATCCACCAAAAATCTCAAAATACCCGGAATAATTGTCAAAATATCTTGCTGTAATTGCTATGATTATTATAATTTTGACTCAAACGGTTTAGTTGTATTGTGGTCCTACTTCAGTTTCACAGCATTTGTCACAGGACATAACATAACCAGGACGTTCAGCATGAACGCAAGCCTTTTCCTCGGGCTCTGCCATTTTTTGTATTGGCTGCCATACAAGACTCGTGAAATGTAATTTTCATTAAGAAACTAATGAAACAAAACAGCTCTAAACGCCAAGAAACTCCTGAAATTAACACCTACAGCCTGAGCAAGAACTATGGACAAGTATCCCTAAAATCCCCCCTTTTTCCTTAAAAAACTACAATTTTTTCTAAACATCCTGAAAGCTTCAAAATATCTTAAAAAATATCCGGATGTTTGTATCTAAGCCTTGTGATCAGAGTAAATAAGTGGGTGGCCACAACTTTGTTGTTGCATTTCTGTAGTTAGTCAGTTTATGATTCTCTCATACTATTTGTTGAATCGTTATGTCTATTCTGTGTTGGCAAAAATTAAAAATTAGGGGAAGTGCACCCAGCTAACTAAAGTTCCAAATGGCCGTTAGTTGATTTCCTTTTTCTTTATATGAAATTGAGCCACTAAAAGAGTCATGAAAAACGACAAGCATCAACATATGTAGAGATAACACAGAAGCAATTGTGAACAAGTAAACCCGGCGCTTAACATTATTCTTTAATCTGCAAAGGTATATGTGAAAAATGAAAACCATTTTTAGATTTTAAAGTGTACCTAATTGAAAAAAAAGACGGTCCGTTTGGGATTATCACCTACTATATTCAATTGGTGAACTGTGATAATGGTATTTTCTTACACAATTTCCGTACAGCAAAACTAGAGTAAATAGGTTTTACAAAAGAGAAAGTTAATCCATCTTGTGCCTGAGACATACCTTTCTTATCGTTACATTTAGCAAACCTCTCACAAATATATCCGATGCCAAGATTTCTTCTGTCACACCACACATCATCATAACACAAATGTGCTTTCTTAGAAATGAACATTTTAGCCCAGTTTCCATTACCACTGGGTTGTCCTGGTGCCCAATTGAGGTATCCTCTTGATGAACTCTTATTCTTGTCATTGCTTAGCCATCTCCACTCTCCAGACTGTCTTTTCAAGCCAATGAAATATTCCAAGGTTTCCATGGTATGAATAGTTTTCTTCAGAAAATTCCACTCTTCTACACTTTCAATGGAAACAAGGTCGCTTCCAATCTTCCTGCGGAGACGTCTGCTATCCTCCCAACTAACTGGTCTATACTTAGGTGCAACATGAAATGTGTAATGAGAACAGCCAAAAAGGAACGTGTGACCTCCAGAAAAAAAGGAAAGAAAGATCTGTTAACTTGGTACATGTACTTTTAGTCGAAAGGTTTTTCATACTATTTATTGTACTCTTTGTGTCAGTCTATTTTCTTTTGGCTGAGAGTTAAATAGGGCTTTATTTGATTGCGGTTTTCTTAACACGGTGCAACTGAAAGCGCCGTTAAAAAAAAGAAATAAAGTAGAGTAGCGCAGTAGAGAATTCTAAGATCTCCTGCCATTATTTCATATCGAGCAATAGTCAGGAATTTGGTAGGCTTTAATAACGATTCAGTAATCCGAAAGAAGATTTTCAGAATCTTGTAAACAGGGTTGTCTGTTCCTTGTATGACTCTATTTCGGTTCTGAAACAGAAAGAACGATTTAAACAGTTGCCAAGTCCTCTTGTAGGACCAGCTTCTAATCAGTTAAAACAAGAAATCTGGTTTACCACAACTGATAATATTATAGGCATACTGTACCATTTCTCAAGTCCTTTTTTGTTGATGTTGTTGAATGTACAGCCACTGACGTTGTAACTGGCAATAACTTTTCTGTGGCAACCTTTGTGCTCAACTGAAATTTTATTGTTAGCCTTCGTTGGTAATGTTACATACTTCGTTGTAGGCGCTAGAAATGACACAAAAGCTTAGTCAATTTACTTGATTGCAAAAAAAAAAACACGCCTTAAAACTTGTAGTAGTACGTTTTCCTATTTATTCCTATTAAGTTACCAAAGTAATACAAATTCATATTAGTAAAAACAGTATACCATTCTCATTTATTACTTATGCCGCTCGTTGTCTCGCGTGGTTAAGTTATGGGAAAAGATTGTGGCCGAGGCAATGAGCAGCTGAGTGCGAAAGCACAAACTGTGTGTTACGTCACCAAAGGGGAGGTGGGAGGGCCGAAAATCCCTCCTGACTTACCGGCTTGCGTATCTCTATCGAAATGCCACGAATCTGGGCAAAAAACTGTTATTTAAGCAAGGAGACAGCCCTTGAGGATTCAGCGCTTTATCAAGCAACCACCTTCCAACTACAGGGTTATGTAATCCAAGCACTCCAGAATTCTTTGCCATAAATATGAATGAGAACAGTGCTTTAGTTTTATTGGGCATTAGTAAGTACTGACATATATATATATATATATATATATATATATATATATGTATATATATATATATATATATATATATATATATATATATATATATATATATATATAACATAGAATTGTGGAGTCGGACTAATTCAAAACCATTTATTCGCTACTCTGAGTTTCATGCCTCATGCGAGGCAATCATCAGGCGACTGCCAGAAAAAACGGTTACATGAAAAGATATACAAATTTGAAAATAGGGAACAATGAGTACTTGCGTGACATGTCATGATGTTATTGGACGGAAAAATCTATATTAAGCTAACACGGTATTTAACAAGAATTTCTTGGAGTGTCTACAGATCGAAGTCAGTTCGTTTCTTTGATTAAGTGTTGACATTTCCGGTTTGCAAATTATAAAATATTTCTCACAAAGACACAGATTACATTTTTTGTTGATATTAGAATACGATCGTGCTTGTCTTATTTTCCGCCATCTTATCTCGTAATTGATTTTCCGGTCCTTTAGACCCCATATATACTTGCTGAGCTCTGTTGCATTCTTGTACCGTTCGTTTCTGAAGGAGCATGTATGGTTTCGGTAACGTTCTTTGAATGCCGTGTCACAAAGGCCGATGTAGGTCTCCTTTGACTGAGGGGTGGTGACCTCTGCTTGATAAATAATGTTCCGCTCTTTACAATTTCCTTCAAGTGGACAAGAGTTCTTATTTCGGCAATTGCAGTTGTTGACTTCTTCGGATGGATTGACAGGTTTGCTAATTTGAGCTTTGTTGTGGCTGGAGATTATAGATTTAACGTTGCTCATACAGCTATAGCTCAGCTTAAGAGTGTTCCGGTTAAAGATTTTGTGAAGAGGGCTGGTTTTTGGAAAGTGCTGTTTATCAAGCAGCACATGAGCGAACAGATTACAAACTTGTTCAGTTTCAACTCCAGCAGCTATATGGTGAAATTGTACAGCTTCAATCCGCTTTGAACGATGATTACAACAATGTTCAGGAAAAATCAAACATGTACCATATTTCAGAGCCAATAATAAGAAGATTCTTTTCCAAAACGTGTGCTACTTTGCTCACTTTCAAGCAGTTTTCATTGATTCATTCAGCTTTGCAATGAAATGCTGCAACAATTCTTGTTCCGCTTAAATTTCTTTTCTCATTTTTCCCGTTCTTTCTGATTTTCTTTGTAAATAGTGGTTAAGTTTTTAATAAAACAATTGTTCTACTCGGGCTTGCTGGATATCAAATGATTATAACCAACTCGGCGCTACGCGCCTCGTTGGTTATCTATCATTCGATATCCAGCGCGCCCTCGTAGAATAATTGTTAAATATATTTACCTTTTGTTTTCAAATTTATTCTTTTGTTTTCGCGTTGTGAAGTTAAGACAAAAGATGTATATATGTATATATATGTTTCAAGTTGCAATGTTTTTGAAAACGGGTGTATATATATATTTAACAATTATTCTACGAGGGCGCGCTGGATATGAAATGATAGATAACCAACGAGGCGCGTAGCGCCGAGTTGGTTATAATCATTTGATATCCAGCAAGCCCGAGTAGAATAATTGTTTTATTAAAAACTTAACTACTATTTTTGTTAAAAAAAAATCAAGAAAGAAAGAGAAAAATGAGAAAAGGGATAAAAAGGGAGCAAGAATCGATCACATGACTGAACGAAAAAGGCGCGAAAACCTTGCGAAGTGTTGCAGCGTTTCATTGCAAAGCTGAATGAATCAATGAAAACTGCTCGAAAGTGAACGAAGTGGCACAAGTTTGGGAAAAAAATCTTCTAATTATTGGCTCTGAAATATGGTACATGTTTGATTTTTCCCGAAACATTGTTGTAATCATCGTTCAAAGCGGATTGAAGCTGTACAATTTCACCATATTAGCTGCTGGAGTTGAAACAGAAAAGTTTGTAATCTGTTCGCACAACGGAGCCATCATGTGCGTGTTTGATCGAAATGAAGACAGAACCAATTTGAACTTGAAGACGTAATTTCTATGCAGCTCAGAAGCAAGATTACTGCAGCGAGGAACATTAGAATTCACCATCATAGTTTGTTTAATGCAAAGCACAAAATGCAGTTGTTCTCGGTTTAGAGGTTGCGGACGGAATGGTAAAAACAACATTCAAACAACTGGAAAAGCGATTCAACTCCGTTTACATGGCATCCGATTTCTATCTGAGCATTTGGACCTGTTGGAACACAGAGCTACAACGAGTGCAGGTAAACTAGTGTCAATTTTGCGTGTTGAAGCCGAAAAAAATTTCCGTCCTTCCTTCGGCCTTCTTGGTAGTTTGCAGCTGTAGTTTGTTTAGTACTTGTTTAGACTGCTTCATGATTTTCGCACCGGATCGTCATGAATGTGTGACAGTTGTTATTAAATGCTTCTGCCCCATTTCACTGTGTTTTATTTTGTCTTGTCTTGATATTTTGAAGTGGAAAGGCTTTCTGATAAAACCTACCGTTTGTTCAATTTTAATGATCGACGTGACGATCGATGAAAGAAATTAATTGTAAACACAAAGCTCAATGCTTAAATTTCTAATTTCTTTTTCTGCACAGTTTCTTCAAACAATTTTGACTTGTGTTAGACGACGCTGTTAGTGACGCTGTTGGAATTTCTGCTTAATTCAAATTCGCTGCCAAGTGATTTTTCTCGTCTATTTTTCTCGCCGGGTTGCTGGCGAGGAAAAAACTTCCAGCTCACTTTGTTCATTTTGTTGTTGAGTGTTCATTGTCCATATTTGGTCACAGCAGGTATATGAGCTGATAGCCTGGCTCCGTTCAGCCAATCAGAATGGTAGAAATCCAATATAACTAGTCCAGTTTTTAATAAATAAATAAATATATATATATATATATATATATATATACAGCTATTTCAATTAAGGTTGTCGGATCCGACTTAAGCTTACGTGACAACACCGAAGGGTAGTGTGGGTAGTTGCAAATCAGTCTTAGTTTAACGGTTGTTAGTAGTTGGTCGGGAACTTTGAACTTCTTTGTACAAGTAATAAATTGGCACCATCCGATTATTGTCAGCGGCAATCCTGATTTGGCTTTCCATTTTCAGTTGTTAGTTCTTGTCTTGAAGTGCAAAAATTCATGCTCCATATTTTTCATGATGTTGTTTTGCCTACTTCTAATTTACATACCATGCACGTGCTCCACGTGTACCCACATATTTAAAATTTGCATCCCGTTTTACCCGGTAAACAAAAAGATGAGTTGGATTCAAAATTGTTTTAAACGAAAACTGTATCTGAAAATAATTCTTTCAGGTTATTTGTTTAATTTTTAAGCTTTAAAAACTCTTCCCTACACTTTGCTATTGTACGGCAAGCAAGGTACTACTGATTTTGGTGAATTTAGGCATAAGAATCCCATATTACCCTGCGGTCTTGTCGCGTAGGCTTAAACTTTCATCTGACAACGTTAATTGAAATAGCTGTATATATATATATATATATATATATATATATATATATATATATATATATATATATATATATATATATACATATATATACGGTTGTTCACGAGGGTTAACAGGATTTTAGTGGGCGTTCTCAACTTTTTTTGTGTCTTTCTGTGTCGAGTCAGCCCACAATGTTTTTTTTTTATGGTATGTCTACTTATTAAAATTAGTAGCTTCTGTTTGTCTGAGAGATATGTTAGGTGACGGTGCTGTAAGGTCTTTATCGCCCCAAGTGGCCATCACTTGATTCCAGTTTAGTTAACATGAAGCAAATAAAAGCAGACCAGACGTTTTCAACAAATTTTTCAAAGAACTGGAAAAATTAAACCAATATAAAATTAAAATTAGGCAATATACGCAAAAAAAGTTTTTTTTTAAATTGGTATCTAAGTGAAAAAAAAAAAGAACCTGCTTCATATCATTCTGCTATATTTGAATTTGTTATACTGTAATAATGCGATTTTCTTACAAAAGCCTAGCAGAACCTCTCTTGTTAACATATTGTGTTATGTGGCTGTTTGATGTAAATTTCAGATTGGGGAAAAGATGGGTCGTCCGATTGGCTTCCAACGCAAAGCTTGTATCAGCGGGCTAATTTCTCTCTTTTAGTAACCCACAACCTTGACTGTATATATTTTTTCTTCATAGGATCTTTTTTTTTAATACATGATTCGTGGTACACTTAGTGACTTGCAAACAAAGTTTTGTGTAGAAGTGATTGTTTGTAAAGTGAAAGTAGTACTTTTGTGCTGGTGAAATGAGGAAGCAAGTCTTGAACAACACTCGACAAAATCTTGTTTGGATTAAAGAGGTAGATAAGATGGGCAAACTACCCTTTTTTTCTAACAAAAAAGTGAGCTATGAAAACAGATAATTCAAAAATACTGAAGTGTTTGGAATTAATGCTGAAACACACAGAAATGAAATCAGAAATAGTAAGACACCGATTGTATAAAACTCTAACAGTTGACAAAGTATCTGGGTGTGATGCTCAGTGGATATTCTATTTATTCAGATCTGAGAAATACACTGTGAGTTTAAAGCGGAGTCCGCGCGCGAAGCCCGCCAGCGGAGCAACATTGCTAAGCAAATCGATCCAAGAAATTTTGGTAGTGATGTTAGCGTACGCGTCCCCGTACAGACTCTGTGGGAGGGGGAGGGGAGTCCCAAGACAACCCGACGGTGGGTGGAGAATGCCATCTTTTCTTCCCGGAAACCTCACGGTGCTTTTTGGCAACCGGCGTTTTAATTTTCTTGGCGGGGAATCGGATGACCACTGTCGCTTTTGAAAAAGAGGATTTAGCTTGCTTAGCAAAACGATTCAGTTCCACAGGAGTGAAGTTTGAGAACTTGAGAAAAAACATCACATATCTATAAATGGAAAGAAAAAGTTTGCAGTGCGACTACTCGGACCGGGCCACTTGGAAGAAAATCAATCACGGCCTTAATTGAGAACAAAAGAAGCCAACATTTTTTCATAAGCTGACCAATAACGATGAAGGATCAAGACAATACATCTCCAAATAAATTTGAAACCTTCTAATTCTGCGGACCTCTCGGGAAATAGTCTAATTTTTTCATTGGTTAGCTTCAATGGTGATTTTTGAACGTTTTCAAACGGTGCGGTGTTGACTCGATGTGATTGAAAATATCTCGCGGATTGTTTGTACGCGCTACATAAGCTATAAGCTTACGGTAAATGTAAATGTTTCCAAAATGGCTTTTGCCCAGAAAAAACAAGTAAGACTGAATCGAGGGGGCGGCATATACAGCAATACAGTCTGCAACATTCCTAGGTATTACGAGATCATGTTACGTTTCAGACTTGCACCACGCTGAAATGGAACTGAGAGCTCCCAAAAGGGATTTGGATTTCCCTGCAGTATTGAGACCGCGGTTGCGAATTGAAAGGGCTGCAGAAGCCAGAATCAATACATCAACGATAAGCACCTGTTGATTCAAAAAGCAGTGAGTGAATAAGGAGATCTGGGAACCTGTGTTTATTATTGAACGATTAAAGTAGGCAAATGTCGATATTTGTCTTTAAATTTGTGTTTGTTTAAATTATACTCGCTGCGCTGAGCGAACGCTTTTCAGAATTGAGCAAGTTTGTTTCGTTACCGAAATTCTTTTCGGAAAAGGTTTCTTCTACAGACATACTCAGGCACTAGCTGTACTGCTGAAGCGAAAGTGTTGTTCAAGGTTTGTTTATGGGCGAACATATTGCTATCAATTGCGAATCCGACCTCTAAATGATCTGCTCAAAATTTAGGATCGAAAGTAACCAATCGTAGACGTGGCAGTTTTCCGGGTGGTCATGATCAGAGGTCACGGTTTGAAATTTTTTCGAACATGTATTGTCTGGATGCTTCAACGTAGGCCCTAATCGATTGTGCTAGTAAAAGTAGCACATTATGCTACTAGCAGTGCCCGATTTTTTTCCAAATTATGCTCAAAATTATGCTACTTTTTCTTAAAGTATGCTTTTCAACAAAAACACAAAAGAAGTCCAAAATTATATATTTATTGTTAATAAAGCCTGACATCTTCTTTATCTGGAGTTAGACACTTGCTCTAGTAAAACACAACTAACTACTGCACTTCATTCCAGACTAGAAGCGGTGACTTAATGTGTCAAAATGTACGATGCTAGTATCACATTTAATATGTTCTGGGACACAATGGCATGGCACAATGGGATGACAAAATGCATTTCTTTGACGAAACAGCTTCTTTGCAAGCAGTGCAAACCATCGTGTTGCCTGTAATAACACTTAGATGCTGACCAGGAAACTGATTGACGCGATCATGTAATAGGACTTTTTTCACGACAGATGCCTCCCTGGTCTTGTATTTGCTTTTAATTTGCTTAAGGCTCCGATCTCCAGCAATTTGAGCGGGTTCTATTCTATCGGGCGGCTGTTCTTCTCGTATCTGTAAGTTGCTTGACGCCATTTTGTTGCCTGTGAAAGCGGGAACTGGGACCGACGCAATCTTTACTTCCGGTGTGCACAGTCCTCTGGAGGACGAACGACGCAGTATTGCGGTAACCTTCTTCCCCGTCCGCCCGTTATTGGTTATGGGCAGAACTTGGAGATAATTAATCTTAGAGACCAAGTAAGTCACGACTCTGGTAATGTTCCCTTCACAAAAAATAAAATATGCCAATTATGCTAGCAGTGCTACATTTCTAAAAGGCGCAAAAATTATGCTCGTTTTTCCAAATTATGCCAAAAATTATGCTAGCACAATCGGTAAGGGCCTACTTCAACGCTATTGGTTGTTTACGAAAATACTTTGCTATCTTCTGTTCTCAATTGGCATTGTGATTGGTCAATTTTCTTCCAAGTGGCCCGGTCCAAGTAGTCGCACTGTAAAAGACCACTCAGTTGTCTTTTTGGTGGAAGGCAAAAAGTTCAAGTTACTAGATTTGCCTTCGAGGACTTCATCTTTGTTGTCGGTTCTGCTGCGAACTCGGTCGGCACAACTCTTGAGTTCGCAGCATTTCGCAGCGGTCCTGCCGCCAAATATAGTAGAGTTAGTGCCTTCTGTTTTTTTTTCTGTCCACAGCCATGGTTTTTGCGGCGGTTCGAACACATTTTCCCAGAAATGTTCATGTCGATAGGCATCTTGTCACGGGAAAAGAAATAAGTGGTAAAATTAACATCTACAAGTTGTGTCAGCGTTCGTAGCCTGGTAGAATCGTGTCGGCCTGCGATGCCAGCGAGCCGGGATCGATGCTCAGCGGAGACATGATTTTTTCTTTTCTTCTTTATTTTACTTGAATGGGGGTATTTTCACACATTAATAAGTGCCAGCAAAAAAAAAAACAAAAACAAAAACAAAAACAAAACAAAACAAGTGTAATGTGGAGCTCCCTTTTCAGGCTTGGCTAAATCTATGTATTATTTGGAATTTGGAATTTGGAATGGATTTGACATTCCCCCTGTTCAATTTTGTGTCACCAACAGGAAATGATGTGAATTTGAGCCGGTA
>OZ024894.1:29259824-29332324 GCA_964017195.1 Siderastrea radians
TGCAAAGTCGGGGTCGACTGAAGATTGGGCAGCTTATAGAACTTTAAGAAATTCGGTAAATAAAGAGATAAGGCTAGCCAAGAAACGTTTTTATCAGTCGCAGATAAACGAGGCGAACGGTGATCAAAGGGCAACCTGGAAAGTGCTTAATGATCTTTTGGGAAAGAAATCAAGTAACACCAAGATAGCTGAGTTAAAAGCTGACTCTGGTGTGACTGTTACTGAACCAAAGGAACTCGCTGATTACTTAAACAAACATTTTGCAGCGATCGGCCCAAATCTCGCCTCAAAGATTCCAGTGGAACAAGCTAACATTAGGCCTGAGCATTTTTTGTCCATGAAGGATACTAGCTTCCATTTAAAGAAAGTCGAGCCTTCCCGGGTACTAAAGTTACTTAACGGGGTAAATGCAAGAAAAGCCACTGGTATAGATAAGATATCCAACAGAATTTTGAAAATAGCGGCCCCTATTATTTACGGAAGCCTAACAGACATTTTTAATTTATCCATCGCCTCAAATGTGTTTCCCTCGGATTGGAAAGTAGCAAAAATCTCTCCAGTTTTCAAATCGGGAAACAAGAGTGAAGCAAATAATTACAGACCGATTTCTGTTTTGCCAACAATTGCGCGAGTTTTTGAAAAACTAGTATTTGAGCAGTTGTATTCCTATTTTAGTGAAAATAAGTTCCTGTATGCGCATCAATCAGGATTCAGAGCTCTTCATTCTACCGTTACTGCTCTACTCGATATGACAAATGAGTGGTGTTGTAATATTGATAAGGGAATGGTAAGCGGAGTTCTCTTCCTGGATTTGAAAAAAGCTTTTGATACTGTTGACCACGAGATTCTCCTTAAGAAGTTAAGATGGTATGGAGTTGAAACTCCAGCAGTCAGTTGGTTCAGGTCCTATTTGGCAAACAGGAAACAAGTATGTTACGTTAATGGTGTCATGTCAGCAGCAGACTTCGTAACATGTGGGGTACCCCAAGGTTCAATCCTGGGCCCGTTACTCTTTCTGATTTACGTTAACGATATTCCTAAAAGTTTAAATTCTGGAGAAGCGAGGTTATTTGCTGATGACACTAATTTAACGTTCTCAGGCTGCAGTTTGCCTTCACTACAAGATAAAATGACCAAAGATCTTAAGGGTATAGCTTCTTGGCTGTCCATCAATAAGCTTACCCTAAATGTGTTAAAAACTGATTTCATGGTCATAGGTTCAAGACAAAGAGTAGCTAGTCTCGAGGGTGAGATAAACCTTTCTTTGTTTCACACTGAATTAGAGAGAGTGCAATCTGTAAAATGCCTAGGTGTCAATATTGATGAATACTTAACGTGGGATAACCACATATTAAGTATAAGGCAGAAAGTCACCCGCAACTTAAGTATTCTAAAAAAGGTTAAACCTGTATTAAAAGTAGAAAACTTAATTGACATTTACCGGTCAATAATTGAACCTTATTTCACATATTGTTGTATTGTTTGGGACACTATAGGTGAAACACAAATGGCAAATTTGCAAAAACTCCAAAACCGAGCAGCACGCATCATAACTGGTGCCTCTTATCTGAAAAGATCTTGTGATCTTCTTGCAGAATTAGGGTGGTTGAATTTGGAGGTGATGAGACAGCGTCAAAAGGCTATCTTGATGTTTAAAGTATTAAACGGCCTGACCCCCCCGTATTTGTCTGAAATGTTTACACATAAGACCTCTTTTCAAAATTATGGACTGCGATCTTCCAAAATGAACCTTGAGCTTCCAAAATGTCGCACAAACTATTACAAAAATAGTTTTGCTTTTTCTGGAGCTAAGCTATGGAATGATTTGCCTCCAAGTGTTAAAGATGAAAGTTCCCTTAAAAGGTTTGTGTGTAAACTGGACTCCTACACTACCGGCACCAGCAATGCCTCAAAGTAATTTCATATCATACTTATATCGCAGTATATTGTAATTATTTAATTAACTGTAATTAGTTTTACTGAGATAATATCGTGTACGGATTTTATGTAAAACAAATTTTAATATGTTGTATATTTTAATTTGATGAAATTCCGTGGGTAAATAAAAGATTCTATCTATCTATCTATCCATCCATCAATCCATCCATCCATCCATCCAGTATCAATTGCATTGATCGACTGATTGGTCCATTAAGAAGTCGACAAAAACAACCAACTAGACAACTACCTAACGACCAAATAACCAACTAGATAACTAACTAATCATATGTAGGAACATTACAAAACAAAACGAAAAAAATTACTTCTTCTTTCAGTCTTGTTCTTGAACTGGTGGTTTATGCAGTGATAGCAGACGTAAATTTTATCGTGGGGCAGATATCTTCTAATTGTATATACACTAATATATATACATGAGTGACGGACACCCAAGGTGCGATATCAAAACAGAGAAACAATGCAAGTGAACGGCTTTCAAAATGTAAATCAGTAAATAGCTCAGATGTTTCCTAGCAAACCACTGGGTCGTATCGTTTATGGTTTGTAGACTTCTCCCGACAACGTTTCTTCAATCAGGTATATACCTTTTTGTTATTTTTGAACAACGATAGAAGCTTCTGTACTTCCGCTTGCGATTCAGCGATATTTACCTACCATTGTATTTGGACTCAACATAGCATATCCACCTTCCTTGTTGCAAGCCAGTGTTCTTCCTTGTTGGTTTTTGTGTTCATTATTGCTATGCCCTGCTTCAGCTGACAACCCAAGTTGTCTCGCAGCATTTGCTGGACTCAGTGACAGACACTCTTGCTCTTTTAAATGATTGCTGTCGTAAAATAACAGACAACAACAGATAATAAATACGTGAATGAACTGGCTTTATAACACAGAAAGATACTGCGACAATGATAGGACCAACAGTCCGAGTGTTTTCAACCAAAGTTTAAAGTAGTGGCACTTACCAACAAAAACTCCACCTCTTGCATCTAGTTTAAGGGTAAAATGTATGGTTAGTTTCAATAAAGGTAATTCAGTACCTTTGTTTTTATCAACCAAACGATAGGAGGAGGCGTGGAACCCTTAGTAGGGGCACTAAAGAAACTCCGAAAAATGTGATTGTAGACGTTGCTCTTTGAATTTTTTGTTTTAAATGGACGTCATAAGTGACACCCATGAGCCCAGAGAAAAAAAGACTCATAGTTGCTTCTCCCTCACTACTTCTTCGACCCTTTAAACTTTGAAAATGAGGTGTAGGTCTTTTTTTAATTAACCAGTACCTTCCTTATATTCTTTCGAACATGGCAATGGATTTTCATTTAGTAAAAAGAAGAGCATTCAAAGTAAAATAGTTTATTAAGGAATATGCAGTCAGTCATCTGATGATTACACGCGCTATAGCTAGTCGTTAATCGTTCGAAATAATACAACCATAGTTGCATGTCATAGTACTAAGATATGAAAAGTTGGAATAACGCAACTCCAGATATGAAAAACCACTAACCAAACCATTCCTTATTTGTGGCCAAAAAAACGTGGAAACGTATTCCCCACCTAATGCTGTGGTACTAGACCTCGAGGAAGACGTAGTCCTAAAACACCCTTCCAAAAATAAAACTAGGAAGAAAACAGAAACTCAAAAGGAGAGGACTGACTGACGTAGACTGACAAAATATCTTCCACCAAAAGCTTGCATAGTCCTGAAGGTCACATGACAACACCCGAACCTCTCAATCGTGCCGTCAGAATATCAATTTCTGACTAATTCGTTCCCAGGTCACTCAACTGTCAGAAGTTACATATTCCACGAAATGTTATGGAGAATTGATATACCCTCTTCTTCATCCGCTTCCCCCTCCCAATGAATATGAAACAAAATAAAATAAAACTGAAATAAAATAAAATCTACACCAAGCGCCAGATGTGGAATAACGAACAAAACTAACGAACAGCGAAAGAAACTGCATATAAAACGTTCCTAAAAGTATTTTGCAAAGAGCACAATGCTCAAAGCTCCGGTTACCTTTCTTTCTGCAGTTCTTCAGTCTACGTGAAAGGATGGCCAAAAATGCGATCAAATTAACCAATATGCTGACAGTCAACAATGAAGAGACAATAACAATCAAACGGGGATTTGTTTTAGAAGTCTTCTGCGCAGGACACTCATCCAAGGGGTACCCAGGGTGTGCCGCTGAAAAATATTTACATCAGAAAGATTTCACAAAGAATAAATGTTGAACATTCTTGGAGGTACCTTCCATTAAACCTGTTCAGAAAGGAAGTGAGGGGAAGGAAATGGGTGAGAGGTTAAGAACGGAATCTGTCCTGGAATTTGAGGGTTGTAATTTTTGTCGAGGATGGAAGCAAAAGCCACAAAGATTGTAACTTTTGCTAAAATTTATTTACTAAAAATTTGGTAGTACTGTTCGACCCACATCAGGTTTCACTAAAATTTTCCAAGACGAGTTTTCATCTGCTCCTGCCATTCTCAGTAACTGTACACATCCTTTTTTAGATCCATTTGGACACAAGTTTGGTAAGAATCGGTTGCTATGGTTATGAGATGTGAAGTCATAATTAGCAGGTAGTGAAGCCATTTTCGATTAAAATGCGTGTTTTCACCCTTTTTAGGCAAAAAGCAAAGCTGCGATAATCTATTATTTCATATTCTACATGTCTAACATCAACATTTTTATTTTCCACCTTTTTAAAATAATTTCTAATTTAGTGTAAAATCCAAGATGTCAGCCATCTTGGGGTCGACATCCATCGAGACTTCACCCGTCAGGTTTTGCGGCGGTCATGAATAACAAAAAAGTAGATGGCACACAAGGGAGGATCTAATTATTAGGATTACAGGTATTCTTTTAAACAGCATGGCTTCTTGTTTAGACTGTTGTCAAAAGAACCTCATCCTAGTGGTTTTTCGTGGATAATTTTGCATTACCAGGTATCGTTTGGATCAAGGTATGTGTTGACGCTTTATTACCTGGCGTTTTTTGAGGTGTTGCTGGCGTTTCTGGTAGCTCTACAAAGGGTAAAGAAAAGAAAATCAAAGATTAGGGTTATTATTGTATTACCGCGCTGCCATCCAATCATAAAATTGGCTTTTGTTAGTATTATTAATAGATCTTTATTCAAGTGACAGGCAAATTGGCTCGTTACTCTCTTAGATTTCTTTGGTTGTCTTTTCGCCCACCTGTCGGTTCTTACACAGAAAGAATACTTTTAAGAATAAATATGATCCATTTTAGGGCCAGCTCCTAAACATAAGACTAGTGTACCACGAAGTATATTGTTAATATACTGTACCTTTACTAGAGTACTTTTTTGTAGATATTGTTGAATGTATTGCCTCTGGCGTTGTAACTGGCAATGTCTGGGTTATGGCAACCTGTGTTCTTGAACGTTTGTTGTTCGCCTTTGTTGATGATGTTACAAGCACGGTTGTAGATTCTGAAAATATTACATAAACTTAACCGAAACATTTCAAAGACTTGCAGAACTTCGTTGCTTTGTTTACACAGGCAGAGTGCTGGCAAATTGCTCTCTTTTGTATATCGTACACTACAGTTTTATACAATACGGCCAACGTACATAGTTATATTGGTCAAAGAGACCAGGCAACGCAAAGCTAGCCAATCCAACGATTTATATCTACCAGAAGGGAAAGGTAACTCAAATACAACTCAACAGGAGCCCCACCCATAACATTCACAATGTAAACCAATATACTTGTGTTTTGAAAAACCTCATATCTTAGCTTTAGATAAGAAAGAACTCTTGCCAAAGTTTTGAAGGGAATTCAAGTGATACTTAAATGAAATAAGAAGTGTTATAAAAAGGAGCCCTACCTTCCCGAGCCATACCTTTCTCATCGTTACATTCATTGGCCCTCTCACAAATACATCCGATGCCACGTGCTCTGTCGTCACAATTTATATCATCATACCCCAAATAATAACTGTTCGTGAACATTTTAGCACAGTTTCCATTACCATTACCACATTTTCTGCGACGAAAAGGAAGTCGCGATCAAGTAAACAGAATAGGAACAAGAGGAAGAAAGTGAAAAGGTGAGGCGTTTAGCTAGAATGGATGAGATTTAAGAGAGATTGCGGCAGAGCTGCCAGAAGGAAAGACGTGTACAAATGTTTTACGCATAGAGATCGTCATCCAGCTAGGAAAGAGACAAAAGAAATGGGCTGCGGTGTTGATATCTTCAGGATGTAGTCTTTTAGATGACCAAAATCCGAACTTCGGTAGGTTTTTAAGTTTACTGGAACTGAAAGTGGTGACGACGCAAATTATGACGATGAAAGTGATGGCGAGGCAAGTGATGCTGCTGCAGATGATGGCAATGAAAGTGACGGCGATGAAGCTGGTGATGGGGCAGGTGATGGTGTTGAAAGTGATGGCGACGAAGGTGATTACGATGCAGGTGTCAGTTTGCGTTGAAAGTGATGGCCATGAAGGTCTTGGTGATGAAGTTCATGGTGTCTAAAGTGATAAACTTTCATTTATATTTTTCGTTGTTACTGTTAGTCTGTCAAATCTTGAAAGTATCTCGAAAGTATATTATTTATGAGACCATGGTGGCTATTTGCTTTATTTATTACCGTAAAACATAACAAGATGCACATTTTCCAGCTTTTTACAAGCATTATATAAACAAGGAAATGCAACATCCCTCAATTTTGCTATCTGTTGTTTCATTACATTAATGACCAATCAAACCGATCTAAGTGATTCTTATTGAGTCCAAGCTTCAGCAAACTAGACGTCGACAATGGACTATTTCAGCTATATTATGAAGCTTACGCACACTCCTGTGAAGTGCCCACAACTGCCAGCATTTAAAGCGTGCTGAGTGCTGGTAGTGGTCGGACATTTCTTAGGCGGAGCACGCTTCATAACGTAGCTAGAATGGTCGGTTGAAGTTGACCTATGTTAAGAAATGTATATATTTAAATAAAAATATATATTGTTAAAACAGGCTCCCAAACAGTTGTCACCCTCCCTTAGCGTGAGCTCAAAAATATATGACCCTCCCCAAATGGGAGCCCAAAAAACCCTGACCCTCCCCCTAAATTTACCGGCCATTCCAACCCCCAATAATTAATGACCGCTCCCTTAAACTCCATTTAATTTCTACTTAAATTCTATTTAATTTCTACTTAAGAGCGGTTTGCTGTAAGAATCGACTAAAGGTATGCAAGATAGAAAAATCCGATTTTCTCAAAATCTGCCAGAATAAAGGCTTTGGTGAACTAGTTCTAAAAATATAAGTTTCAGGTCGTTTAGGTTTTTATTTATTTTTTAGTGAATATTTTCGTATTTTGCCCTGCACGGCAGTCAAAATCAACGCCAAAATCGTGACTTTTCCGGAAGCTCCTGTTCAAATATTCAAAGCGTCCTAAATAAGATTAACCCGGGGAGTTAAAAGATCTTATTTTCTATGTTTATTAGCAGTGTCAAAGCTTCATGAAAAGCGAACGTGAATTTTTAACGGAATTTTAAAATTTATAGCCAACAACGGTCGTTAGCGACAACCCAATTTAGGCTAAATTCAAGGCTCAAAAAAGCACTCTGGTACATGGCTTTACACAAAGAGACTATACTCTGGGAAAGAACAATCACTTCAACTAAACATTGGCCGAAAAACATTTTGGGACAAATGAAACGGGGAATTTTGAGAGCGCTTTGAAAACGGGCTACTTGAGTGATATGAGCGACCCTTTGACCTTTCATGTCAACCGAAATCAACACACAGCAGCTCTTAAAATGTGACTTTCCTTCGCCAGAAGACGAGTTTGCTTGTTTTTCTAGAATGTTTTCAAATAGAGAAAACTAGGATTTTGAATTTGGGAGCCTTTGTTCCCAATAATCTGAATAATGAGCGATGTTGGGCAATTTAGAGAAGTATGTTATCAAATTGACCTACTCTGTTTATCACCGAATTATACATTCAAAGTCTGTTTACAACGTGAATGCGGAATCAATAACGAAGTAAAAAACCGATTCTTGAAATGTTTAGGAAATAACTCTTACCTAAGTGAGCTTTTCCTGGCTGGAAACTGCAACTTTCATTGCAAAACACATAGCAAGATCGCCGAGCCGTGTTGCACGTGAGTTGTCAAATGTTTCTACATTGAGGTTCCCTATGTTAACGATTAACCAGATTTAGGCCCGCATAGCGTGCAGTCGGAAACAACACTATGGTGACGAACGCTTGTGCTTGATAGGAAAAAAAAGTAGGGGAAAAAGGAAAAAGAGAGCTTTCATTATATACTTATTATTATATACTTTTTTTTTACGTTCAAACCGGTGACACGTACTACTAAGCAAGTTCTCCCAATGTTGGTGGCCTTTAGGGTTTAATAGAGCCTTATAGTGCTAGCCCGCTTGCTGACGTCTCCTATTTCCTTTGCTTCACAAATGTCTTTCTCACTGCTCGTGTTCGATGATACAGCAGCCACACCCGTAGACAAGCCTTTTCATGCTGTCTTCCCTATGGATGTCGCACAGGTTCGCGTCAGTCATATGCGATGAGGTTGTGAAAAATCAGGAGCCCATGAAAAATTTAGTTTTATACTTAAAAAAGTACTTCATCCACTACAATCTGGCAGGTATCACAGAGATTTTTCTCACTTAATATCTCCCGTTTGGGCAGCGGTTCCTCTGCCTGTCCCTGGAAAAATGCTGAATACTCTGCAAATCATCAGGACAATGATTCTCAACAGGCTAGCATGCTTTACCGGTAGGAATTTTACTGAATGCATTCAGCACAGTAACCATATGTTAAGACCCTTGCCTACCTGCACTGCCAGAGCGAAAAATAAAAACAAAAACAGAAGCAACAACTGCCCGTGTCGCCAACATCACAAGAGAACTCTGCTGTATAACTCAAGGGATCAAGAATCCCACAATCGACACCGCTATCCTACGACGTGAGTACGCTGGGTGCTATCAACTGCTGTGTAGCATCATGTACTCTAAAGAAGGCCAATACCTGGACGGGTGTTTGCAGAGTGGATTTCGGTTACCCAGAAAGAGAAAAAGGGGCTTGTGACATAGAGGTAGACACTATCGAAACCCTAGCCTGTGTAGCAAGCGTTTCTGTGGGCCTAGGGTTTTTCGTACGTTCGAAGCATTTTTCGCTTTTTGGCCGCGCAAAAATTGGGCCGAGCGCAAAAGAAGTGGGAGAAGGGGCCGGGAAAAGGGAGGAAAAAAACGTTTGTCCGCAAACCCCACGATTTTGAAGAACCCGTACGCCAAAGAACGTCAATCAAATCAGTTAAGTTAATTTGAGCGTGACCGCATCAACACAACTAACTGTTTCTCTCCAGCTGGAAAATTTCCATGGCCAGGTTTGACTCTAGAAGGCGGCTGTTCGGTGGCTTCAAATCTCAGGGACTTTCGCGAAGCTTTCTCTTTCTACAAAGACTGTTGCCTGATGGAGGTTTGAGCAGCCGTTTAGACAAGTTGATACGCTGATTTGGCGGAGCTTGGGAAACAGGAGACTCGATATACTTATTGCATTCCGAATAACTTCGAATAATGCCCTTAAGTTCCTAATTTTTCGAGCACAAAGATTGCAGACACGTTCAGAAAATAGCTATACAAGTTTTCAACAACTTCCACTGTAACCACTCTGAAGATATCAGCAAGAATTGCTCCTTTCTTTTCGACGCTTTGAAAAGGTTCCCGAAGAAATAAAACCGATTTTCCTAGCAGAGATAAATTTCCAAATTTATTAACTTTGAAATTACAACGACAAATCCTGAAGCGCCCTCCTTTGAGTTTCCAACTTTCGAGCCTCGAAAGTTGGAAACTCAAAAGAGGGCGCTTCAGGATTTGTTTCGACATCACATCTCCGAGTGCTTCGTCTCTGCAGTTCGTGGGTTTGACTTACGTGGAGCATGTTTTGATTTTGACGAAAGTAAATTTGTAACATCCGTTGATCTGTTATTTGTTGCTTTATTGTCAAGCTGTCACGCTATGAATTCATCAAACCTTGAGTGCTAAAGGGACATTTTTCAAACTTGTGGCGTTTGCGGGCAAGCGTTGCCTTTTTTGCCTCTCCCCCACTTCCCGCTCCTTCCTTTTACAATCTTATCGCTTATGACAAGTTGAACCTGTGCGACATGCATAGGAAAGGCAGCAAGAAAAGGCTGAGAACAGCCGTGCTAAAGACTGTTTGTATCCCATGCAAGGCACAAATCACAGCACCTTCTGCCGTAGCGGAACCAGTCGAGGGAAGTGGTTGCTGTTTTATCGAAAACTAGAGAAAGACATTCAGTCTGATTTGTGGGTTTTATGTGTTTTACTTACCAAAAGGTAAAATGTCTCACTAAGAATGGGAGTTTGAAGAGCCTTCTGGAGTGAATAATTGAACGAATTTTGTGTGTTTACTACGCTTCAGTCGCTTGTTCAACAAGACGCTAACCTTTTCTACTACAACGCTACATTTTAGCGTGCCCCATTTGGTCGAAATCGATCACGTGACGCGATACTGTCTCTCCTCAGTGGCACCTATCAACGCATATTGGCAATTTTCGCTCAAAAATTAGCGTTGGACGATAAAAACAATAGAGGGATTCTGTCTCAGACCCTATGTGTGATAGGTTCCCTGGGAAATTTGATGTGCAAACTTCATATAAGCCCTCAAACTACGTTCTTGGACTAATATTTGTTGTTAACATCAAATTTCCTCCGGCAACCTATCAGCAACAGAAGAACTCTATTGTACGTGTCACCGGTTTGGATGTAAAAATATATATTTAATAATAAGTATATCTGTAATAAAAGCTCTCTTTTTCCTTTTTCCACTTCTTTTTTCCTATGAAGCACAAGCGTTCCTCACCATAGTGTTGTTTCCGACTGCACGCTATGCGGGCCTAAATCTGGTTAATCGTTAACATAGGGAACCTCAATGCAGAAACATTTGACAACTCACGTGCAACACGGCTCGGCGATCTCGCTATGTGTTTTGCAATGAAAGTTGCAGTTTCTAGCCAGGAAAAGCTCACTTAGGTAAGAGTTATTTCTTAAGCATTTCATGAATCGGAATTTTACTTCGTTATTGATTCCGCATTCACGTTGTAAACAGACTTTGAATGTATAATTCGGTGATAAATAGAGTAGGTCAATTTCACAACATACTTCTCTAAATTGCCCAACATCGCTCATTATTGGGAACAAAGGCCTCCAAATTCAAAATCCTAGTTTTCTCTATTTGAAAACATTCTAGAAAAACAAGCAAACTCGTATTCTGGCGAAGGAAAGTCACATTTTAAGAGCTGCTGTGTGTTGATTTCCGTTGACATGAAAGGTCAAAGGGTCGCTCATATTACTCAAGTAGCCCGTTTTCAAAGCGCTCTCAAAATTCCCCGTTTCATTTGTCCCAAAATGTTTTTCGGCCGATGTTTAGTTGAAGTGATTGTTCTTTCCCGGAGTATAGTCTTGTTGTGTAAAGCCATGTACCAGAGTGCTTTTTTGAGCCTTGAATTTAGCCTAAATTGGGTTGTCGCTAACGACCGTTGTTGGCTATAAATTTTAGAATTCCTTTAAAAATTCACGTTCGCTTTTCATGAAACTTTGACACTGCTAATAAACAGAGGAAATAAGATCTTTTAACTCCCCGGGTTAATCTTATTTAAGACGCTTTGAATATTTGAACAGGAGTTTCCGGAAAAGTCCCGATTTTGGCTTTGATTTTGACTGCCGCGCAGGGCAAAATACGAAAATATTCACTAAAAAATAAATAAAAACCTAAACGACCCGAAACTTATATTTTTAGAACTACTTCACCAAAGCCTTTATTCTAGCAGATTTTGAGAAAATCGGATTTTTCTATCTTGCATACCTTTAGTCGATTCTTACAGCAAACCGCTCTTAAACTCTATTTAATTTCTACTTAAATTCTATTTAATTTCTACTTAAACTGTACTTGATTCCCACTTAAAGTCTATTTAAATTCTCTTTTTAAGATTAAGTTCTCTCAAAATTTGTCAAGACTATTTATTTCTAAAGATTAAAGTCCTGGAAATCACACATATCTAAGTATGTTAATTGCAGCTAATTTCACACCTACATGTACAGCGTAATAATAATAAAAACCATACTTCCCGAGAGGCCAAGAATTGCCAAGACATTATCTTTACTTAGAAATTGAACCAAGTAAAGGCTAGATATATACAGAATCATGTAACAAACTGTTTTATTATGCAAATTGTTGCAGTCAAGCACTGAAAATTTTTCATTCAGTAAATGCATATTTACAACATTTAACTTTTAAATTAAAAAAAATGCAATCAGCAATCTGGTTTGATTGAAGACTAGATCTGATCAGTATCAAGAAACATTTCAATAGGTAAGCTCCATGCATTGTTAATACTGCTGTATATAAAACTGCTTTTACAAAACTCAGCTGTTACTACAGAAATACATCAATTAAGCTAATAATACATAAGCTTAAACTTATAAGGCTTACATTACTGAGTGGACTGGAGCAATCATTTTGTTGAGCAAAAATTTCTTTTAAAATAATTTTTCCCTTGAAATCTTTTGCTGTTAAAATTATTTAACTAAGACTGTGTCAAAAGACTTAATCATTTAAAAGTCTTAATCAGCAGTTCATGGTGTCGTGTAGTAAGCAGTCGCATGATCCAAAGAAAAAGGGCAACGACAGAATTTAATGCCATGTTATTAAGCAACTTAGCTGATTGAGCAACCCCTGTTGGTGACTTGATATTCCTCTGGTGATGGTCCAAGTGCCGGACTCTCAACCTCGTCCCCAGGGTCTTCTCGCTTTTCAAAATGGAGGCGGCTCGGGAGAAGACCCTGGCACACAGCAGATCACGTGTCTCCAACGAGGATGGAGATGTATTCAAAATGGCGGCTACGGCGAAAGGGGTGAGAAGAACTGGGTACGAGATGCTAAGGTGAAGAAAAAATAGGAAAAACAGACACGTCTAGCATGTAAGAGTCTTAGGAATACGGCAAAGTGTTAGAGGTCTTGTTTTTGCTGTTCATATTTTCTTTTTTGTTATTTTAAAGTTAGGAGTAATGGGTTTGAGCGTACTCTACTGCGGAACTCCGTACCGCTAGTTTATTCAATGTTGCTCAAGTGAACATATTAAGCTTATATTTTTGTTTCATGAGGCTTTAGCAATAAATTGTCTTAACGTTACATTGTTTCAAATCTGTCCTTCTTAAATATTGTTATAAATCCGTCCTTCGTAACATTATATGCTTCAGCTTAAGACTTTTTGAATATATCAGGCTCACATTAAGCTTGAAATATAAATATTATGGAGTGAGCTTAGGCCTTTAATAGAAAATGACTCATTTGTTTATTTATTTACTTACTTATTTATTTAAGCTTATTTACAGTGCAACCTCGATTTAACGAAGTGCAAGGGAATGGGAAAAGAGCAGTGTTGTATGGACTGGTTAAACTAAGTTTTGATCTGGCATATTCCAGGTGCTGCTTTGGAGGCAGTGATAATCATTTTGGCTTTCTTGAATTTATTTGTGCCCATTCCTTGTGCTACAGTTTTGCTTGTACAGTTGCAGATCTTCTGGCTTTGTCGCTTTCAATATTGTTTTCTAAACTTTAGTTTCAGTAAGTCTCATTAAATACTAGAACTGAGGAGATTGTGAGACTGTAAATAATGGAGAAATAAAGCATTTTAACAGTGGATAGATAACGTCCTCTTTGCATGTTAGACCAGTTCTAGGGATAATATTCCCAGGTTTGAAAAATTTTCTGCTTAACAACTTCAATCAATTGAGTTATCTGGGTGTAGTTTGAAAGTGTTTGAAAAATTTAAATCAACGGGAAAGAGAGGATTTCAGGGAAAAAAAGGAGAGAAAAAGATTTCATGAAGTTTTGAAACTGGAATTTGTAGCTAGGCCTTTAAAAAAAACAAAAAAAAAAGTTAGGCCTTTAAGCCCCAGTAGTGACAAACAAACATCTAATTTCTCCTTACAATATCACTACTTGTTCAAACATACAGGCGCTGAGAATACAGGGAATGATCACCAAAAATAAAATGTCTGGATGTTAATGTGAATTCTCTCAAGTAGTACCATAAGACATTTACGGAGAATAGTGAGGGGAACATGTTTGTTGATATCGGGGCCTAAAGTTAAGAACAAGGAAAGGAATATCATAATTGACTGCTATCAACCTGGGGTGCTCTTATGTGGATATCAGTTTTTGATGGTCTCTCTAAGCTAAAGTGAGATCTACAACTGTACAAGCAAAACTGTAGCGCAAAGAATGGGCTCAAATAAATTCAGCAAAGTCAAAATGATTATCACTGCCTCCAAAGCAACACCTGGAATATGCCAGATCAAAAATTATTGAGTCATTTCCATAAATGAGTCATTTCCACTGAAGCCACAGAGATGTAAGCCATGTAGAATAAATATTTTGTAGCACTAGTTTTATTTAAGGCCTAAGCTCACTCCATAAGATTTATATTTTTTAAGCTTTATCTGTGAGCCTGATATATTTTAAAAGTCTAAAGCTGAAGCATAGAATTTTAAGAAGGACGGATTTATAACAATATTTAAGAAGGACGGATTTGTAACAATGTAACGATAAGACAATTTATTGCCTAAAGCCTCATGAATAAAAAATATAATA
Organism: Siderastrea radians; assembly: GCA_964017195.1. Taxonomy (NCBI): domain Eukaryota; kingdom Metazoa; phylum Cnidaria; class Anthozoa; order Scleractinia; family Rhizangiidae; genus Siderastrea; species Siderastrea radians. The sequence goes on from OZ024894.1 coordinate 29,274,439, forward strand.
TGTTCATTTGAGCAGCATTGAATCAACTGAAATTATGAATATATGAAGTTCATATATTTGAACTGCGGAATGAAGAAATAAAAACAAGACCTCTAACACTTTGCCGCATTCCTAAGACTCTTACATGCAAAACGTGTCTGTTTTTCCTATTTTTTCTTCAACTGAACTTCAGCTTTCTCCGCCATTTCGGTTTATCTTCACCTTAGCCACATCTCGTACCCAGTTCTTCTCACCCTTTTCGCCGTAGCCGCCATTTTGAATACATCTCCATCCGTCTCTCCATCCTCGTTGGAGACACATGATCTGCTGTGTGCCAGGGTCTTCTCCCGAGCCGCCGCCATTTTGAAAAGCGAGAAGACCCTGGGGACGAGGTTGGTGTGCCAGGGTCTTCTACCGAGGCGCCACCATTTTGAAAAGGGAGAAGACCCTGGGGACGAGGTTGCCGGACTCTCTCACCAACATTGAGTTGACTGGAACACAAACTTGCATCATGCCTATATATCAATCTGCAAGAAAACATTGAGTGGTCAAAATCAGTTTCTATTTGAGTGATTCTGCACATTTTCCAAACATTCTCGAATAGCACATGGTTAGCGATACTCACCTGAAATCATCATCATTTTGAAGCCTGCAGACTTCTAAAATTATAATTTGCTTTAACGTACCTCCTTCTGAAGAAGCTTAAAGAGTAGTTGATTCACATTTTGTTGCTCTGGTACATAATTTCAGCTCAAAAAAGTGAAAACTCTCCGCTTGAAATTATTCCTCCGCCTCCACCGAAGTGATTACAACGGTCTCTCTCCGAGCCCGCAGTGGTCTACCTGCTGACCGAAAGTGCTCATTCGTTCCCAGGCTTCTCAGATATGTATTGCAAAACTTCCCAACATGGCCGCTACTTCAACGAAGTCTGCTCTTCTTTCCCATTTCAAAATAGCGTGATGATTTCAGTGGTGACTGGAAAAATTTTTGTCTTGCAAAAGTTCGGAATTATGGATTGCCATATTTTTTAAAATGTATTCCGAAGCGAGTGACTAGGACCATATATAATATCACATCGATGAGAAGCAACAGCTGAGACAATCGAGGTAAATTGCTTTCTTTGACCGCAGTATTTCAATGTATACTATCAACACCTTCAATTTAGTGAAAAATCATAACAAGCATATTAGTCTATTTTCACAAAATCCTAGCAGAAATTGAAATACCTTCAAATTCAATCGGTAAACCAATTCAATCTCTAAGTCAATCAGAAACCAGTGTTTTGGATTTAGCAATTCAGGATGTGCCATAACCTTATTGTTGCCCTATTTTACTGGTAATAAATTCGCTGCCTTCATTTTTTGTAGGGTCAATAACAGCTGCAAACAGTTGTAATCATAAACAGTTATTCAGCCCCGTGGAGTATGCTGAAGTGCTACTCATTGAAATGAAACAAATGTATATAGTTTTAATCTAGAGGTGCAGAATTTTACTCTAGATGAAGCTGTGGTAATCAATTTAAAGTTGTTTTCCAGTAGATTTTTTTCATAAATACATTATTGATCTCATTTCACTACTGGAACCTTCCTGTAATAGAGTACAAACAGATGACTTTCCTCTGTTTAGTTTGCAAATAGTTTTCACATAGAACTATTTATAATCTATTTCCATTCCTGGTAGCGAATTGCAGCTATAAATAGATCTATTTTTAACGACATGTTTTTTTAGATAGCACGCAAATAGATTTTTTCCCTATTTATGTTTTTAAATAGATTTTAAATCCAGCTATTTATGTTCTATATTTTCTCATTTATCATCACATTTGTAAATTTAAATAGAATTATTTTTAATAATGCTTTTCTAAATAGCACACAAATAGATACCTGTCTTGTTTATGTTTACAGATCTATAGACTTCAAATAGAGCTATTTAAACGCTATTTTCATAAAAATGTGGACTTGTAATTTGAAATAGATTATAAATATATCTAATTAAGATCTTAAATACAACACAAATAGATATATTTTGAATTAATTTTACAATTAGATTTTAAATAGAATTAAAATAAATTGCAAATAGAACCAGAATTTTAATAATTTGAAGCAAATAGTCTTTAAATAGAATAAAATTATTTTAAATAGATTAAATAGAATTTAATTTGGTAATAAATAGATTACAAATAGACTTGATTTCTTAAGGGCTATTTTAGAGATTCCCTATTTTAAAGATTCGCCATTTTAGAGGTTCCCTATTTTAGAGATTCCCTATTTTAGAGATTCCCCGTTTTAGAGATTCCTTATTTTAGAGATTCTCTATTTTAGAGATTTCCCATTTTAGAGATTCCCTATTTTAGAGATTCCCTATTTTAGAGATTCCCCGTTTCAGAGATTCCCCGTTTTAGAGATTCCCTATTTTAGAGATTCCCTATTTTAGAGATTTCCCATTTTAGAGATTCCCTATTTTAGAGATTCCCTATTTTAGAGATTCCCCGTTTCAGAGATTCCCCGTTTTAGAGATTCCCTATTTTAGAGATTCCCTATTTTAGAGATTTCCCATTTTAGAGATTCCCTATTTTAGAGATTCCCCGTTTTAGAGATTCCCTATTTTAGAGATTCCTCATTTTAGAGTTTCCCCGTTTTAGAGATTCCCTATTTTAGAGATTCCCCGTTTTAGAGATTCCCTATTTTAGAGATTCCCTAAAACACGGAACGGGGAATCGAGGAACGGGGAAATCCCTAAAACAAAAAATTCTCGCAGCGGTCCTTCCGAAACTTAGCTCAGCAGGGTCAAAAGGTCAAGTTCATGGGGTATGAATAGTGCGACCACCAGCAGTTTATTGGTTTGTCGTTTTAACGGTTCTCTGGTTTGTGATGTATTTATGATTGCCGGTAGTAAAAAACAGCGAATACCAGGGATTTTGACGTTTAGTTCGGTCAGTTCGCGTTATTGAAAGGCGTAGTAGTTATTTATGTCTGTGGGGCTTATCGAAATTCGCAAAACTTATTTCCCTCGAGACATTTGGATGTATTAAGCAACCCTTTTTCCGCAATTCGTTAACTCTGTTGAATTTGCACAAACTTTCTTCAGCTGCCATACTTTCCACGGCGGGTAATTTTCTCCTTGACTCAGCGTTGCACTTGCACGCCGATTCAGAACCCGCATCCAGAAAAACTTTGAACTTGCGCCGCACTGATGAGCTCTAAGAAGAGCGAAACAGCTGTTTACGGGTGAAACCCAGCTCTGTTGAAGTTCTATCAGTGTCGTGTTGATGTCTTGCAAAGTCAGATCAGCCTTGCTGCTATGTTTGTCATTACAGATTTTTGCTGGTAGTCTTCCTGAAGTGTTTACGATCTATACTCGCCGGCCTTCATTTTTGTTTAACAGGGTCTATGTAGCCGTTGTTTGGGTCGTCACGAAGGAGCGTTGCGTGATTACCCAAATGCATAGGAGACGACATTGATCAGTTTCCCAAAACTAGAAATTGTGGTACCGGTGCACGTGCGATATTTTAATTTCCGACATCGCTTGCGTGCAGACATGAATTATTCCTTCCCATAATTCGTGTATGTACGCAGGCTACGTACGTGAAATTTTGAGAAAAAATTTTAATAGCTTAATAATTTCACGTACGTGAAATTAATTTCCGTTTCTTTTTCGTTTTTCCGCTTTGTTTCTCACTCACAGATGCTACCCTGGCTCCACAGGCCCTTTAAGTATAGATCAGATAGATAAGCAGGGGTACATTAGCAGCATCACAGCGATTGGAGGTAATTTGTTAGTGCGCCTTTCAAGCAGAGATTTACATAACGCGAACCCTGAAATTCACAACCCAATTTAAGACCCCATTTGTTTCCCTACCGACAATCATAGTTGGTATCGACCTCAGACGGTTTTTGAGGGAGGGGGATTTTTTTGGCCCGCTTAATGGGTCATTGATTTCACTCCGCGTGTTTGAAAGGAATGACCACATGATCACGAGTTCGATGACTACAAGCTGAACCCAAGATCTGTAAACTTGAAAATGCGATGAATGAATGAACTGGTAATCATCAGAAATGCTCTCAAATAACGCCGTTCCTGAAGTAAAAGGTCGCCCTTGAGGAAAAATTCAGGAAAAGTGTTATCTGAGGCCAAGAAATATGACGGCGAGTAAAAATTCATTCACCGAAAGTTGAGCGTTGCTGATCTTTGCCGATCTTGCGATCCATAAACTTGTGATCACGTGGTTATTTTTTTCAAACCGCGGAGTGAAATCAATAGTCCGTTGAAGGGAGCTAAAAAGACCCTTCTTAACGGACGTCTGAGGTCTGATCGTACTGTACATTGACAGCTGACCCGCCAGCCATGAAAACCAGAAACCTACGAAGTGATCGAAATCAATCGGTCATAGAACGCGACCTTGACCTTTTTACCCCGCTAAGCTGAGCTTCTAAAGAACCGATGCTATGATTTTAAGGTTTGCCATTTCAGAGATTTTCCAGTTTAGAGATTCCCCGTCTTAGAGATTCCCTATTTTAGAGATTCTCCGTTTTAGAGATTCCCTATTTTAGAGATTCCCCATTTTAGAGATTCCCTATTTTAGAGATTCCCTATTTTAGAGATTCCCCGTTCTAGAGATTCCCTATTTTAGAGATTCCCCGTCCTAGAGATTCCCCGTTCTCCAATCCCCGTTCCCCGTTCCCGTTCCCCGTTCCCCGTTCCCCGTTCCCCGTTCCTTCATTCCCCGTTCTGCATTTCAGAGATAGCCAATCCCGTATTCCCTTCCAAATGCTACGTTACGCAGTATTTGCATGCTGAATTTACCTCACCTACGAATGATCTGATGCTTACCAAATTGTTTACATGCATGTCACGCAACGTCGTCGATTTGTAATAAAATGAAAACACTGAGACTAAGCGGAAGGGGAGGGGGGGTAAGAACAAATGGGATGTTAAACACTAGAATACTCTGAATGAGGAAGTTTTGGGATGAAAGCTTGAATGCTGCAGGCACTTAAGTGAGCTTCTTTCTCAAGACCTTGAAAATATATGGCTCACCTCTTATATCGTCTGTCGTTAAAAGTTCTTTATTCGGTTGGTTTTGCGTGGACAATGTTGGAAGGGGTTTAGAAATACTCTGAAACTTTTGGGCTGTAGTAGGTCTGTACTCTTTTTCATCTGTCGTTTTTCGAGATGTCGCTGGCTTACCTGTGCCACCTGATGAGAGGTGATCTATTGAAGATGGTTATGCGAACTGCGGATGTAACAAATGAAACGATGAATGTGATCGATCCTTGTAGTTAAATGTATTCAACCTAAACAAACTGAAAAATACAGGTTTGACCAGGATTCGAACCCTGACCTTTGCGGTGACTGGTCGACAGAACGCTCTATCCAGTTTAGCCTGTTCCAGGTGTTCAGATGTATATACCCAGTGGTTACTTAAGTCAACTGGAAGGCAGGCCATTGTGCGTGAAGTTTTAGACAAACCGAGGGATGTTGTTCACTTTCCTGTTCTTACTGAAAATGAAAAGTCCAGGGCCATCTTCCACACACGAGGCTGCCTTACCACTTTTAACATAGGTATTTTGTGTACACACCTTTACTATTCTGCCTTTTGATTGATGACGTTGAGTGCATTGCTGACTTCACTGAAGGTGTTTTGACTGTGGCCGCGTTTGTACTTTGCAGTTTACTGCTAGCTTTTGTTGGTGATGTGACAGGCTCTGTTGTGGATTCTCCGTTGCAGGCTCCGTTGTAGATTATCTCTAGAGAGAGAGAGAGAGAGAGTGATAAGCTAGCCAATACAGTCGTTTATCACTACCAAAGACGATAGGTGTGAAAACAGTGTTTTTTGTTTCCATGATTACAACGTGACATAAATACCAGCGGCTTCGAAGTGCAACAACTGTACGGGGTGGCAGAAACTTCCCGAACGAACTTAGGACGTTTACAACTTTTTTGATACGGGGGCTAAAGTCATCAAATTTGGTGAATTTTCCATAACATTTATCTGGAAACAATTTGGTATAGCACGTCCTTGTCCATCCTTGCTGACGTAACCATGGCAACCACATATTTATAAGGAGTTTTTTCCCGAAAATATTGAATCGTGCCTTTTCTTTTAATTCAAAAAACATAACTTCCTTGAGCTAAATTGTACATTTGAGACCATTTTAGTGTCTTTTATCGATTTTGATAACTGTTAAGTCAACTTTGATTTTTTTTTGAGGATTTGTTAAGTATCAGGAAATCCAACATAGGACGTCATCAGGTCATGTTGCGGGCGTCAAAAGTAACATTTTTGGATGTACTATCTACCATCTAAAATTGGTATTAAGGAAGGGGGAGGGTATGTTCCCAGACGACCAAAAAAGCCTGGTCTGAATAGAGTTATGAAGTGTATCATACCTGAGACATACCTTTTTCATCGTGACATTTAGCAGCCCTCTCACAAATATATCCTACATTAGAAAGTCCTTTGTCACATCTCACATCATCATACCATAAATAATCTTTTCCCCACATTTTAGTACATTCGCCATTACCAGACGGTTCTGTTGTTCCCCAATTGAGGTATCCTTTTGATGCAATCTCTTTTCCGTAGTTGCATACCCATTTCCAATTTTCAGACTGCTTTTTCAAGCCAATGAAATACTCAGAAGTTTCCATGGTTTGAATAGTGCTGTTCAGAAAGCGCCACTCTTCTAATGTTTCAATAGAGACAAGGTCGCTTCCAGTCTTATTGCAAAGGCATCTGCTATCCTCCCAACCAACTGGTTTCGATTTAGGTGCCATATGAAATGTGTAAGTAGAACTACCAAAAACAAACGTGCGACCTCAAGAGAAATATAACATAAACAAAGATTAATTTTTACTGAAATACTTATCTTCGTTAGATGCATTTCGTTGCCAAGATTCCGACTACCCATCAACATTTTCACTCTTTTGTTTGCCGTTTAGTAATTTGCAGCTAACAAAATATTTTGAAAAGAGACCAATTGTGCTTTAAAATGCTTTGGGGGGGGGGGGTGGGGACGTTTATACTTAACCTCTAAGTAGACTTGGAGAAGACGAAGCTGAGCTATTTTGACGGTGCTTGTATCCAGTGCCAAGACTGAGACCCGAGGGGCTACGGCGAAGACGGCGTTCAAAACGAAAAGAACGTCAAGTATAATACAGCGTTGGGTAGGATTTTAAAGTCATTTTTATGTTCTGAGAAGTCCAAAGATGGTTTGTCTTGATTTACCTTCCTGCTATAAATGCATGACCAAACAAAAAGAAACAAACAAGCAAGCAAAAAAAACCGTAACTGTTTCCAGCCTTGGTCTCATAACACTTTCTTGGGCATCGAATTATGCCTCATCCATTAATTGTTCAGTTTTATTTTTACTTCTTAAGGTTTGAGTTAACGAATTTACTGAACTAAAACCCCCTATCTAAGAATACAAGCCGTTTCACTCTTTTATGCTATGTTAACTGTACCTAGTCGAAATGCTATACCCCGAGGAGGGGGGGGGGGCACTTAACAGAAGTCTGGGTTGGCGTGTGCCGCGGAGGCCTTCAAACCCTGACCCTGTTTAAGAGAAAATCCGTTTATTTCGATACCCTGTTTAAGAAAAGAGACCTTTTATTTTGCTTGCGTTCTACGTTTTTTTTGGTCTGCCCTGTTTTTCTTTTCCCATACAGAAAGTATTTTTTTAAATAAATAACATAATAGTGATTAGATTTAAAAAAATGCTCGTACCCAAATGTAGGATTCAAGGCTTCCAGTCCATAAAGACACCCTGTTCAAGACGCTACATAGTGAAATTGTATACCCTGTCCAACCCTATTCAGACCGGGGGGAAGGGAGGCGGACTCTGCCCGCACGGACTTTGGACGTTTAAAACTTTTTTGATAAGCAAGCTTAAGCCACCGAACTTGGTGACTTTTCCTAAAATTTAACTGGGAACAATTTTGGTGTAGTAAGACCTTGTCTATTAAGTTTGACGTTACCATGGCAACCGCCTTTTGACAAGTGGTTTTTTTCAGAATTTTGAATTTCTAAACTTTTAAATCAAAATCATTGCTTTTTTGAAGCAAATATTACAATTGTAGATCATTTCCAAGTTAATTTATTGATTTTGATCACTTCTTGATCAATTTTGGCGGTTCTTGAAAGTTTTTGGAAAATTTAAGAAATCCAAGATGGCGGATTCAAGATGGCCGCCATTTGAGATCAAAACGTTATTGTGACGTCATATGACGTCATTAGGCGAGGTTGCTGACCTCAATGGAAACATTTTTGAAGTACTATCTGTCCTTTAAGTCTCGCTGTCATAGCTTTAAGTGCAGTTCTCTGAGAAAGTGAAGCAAAGTTGGAAATGAAACATTTTAACCCCCCTTCATTTTTTGTGTGAAGTTAGGTTTCCTGGGGGGATGAACGAAAACAGCCATATAAAGGTCAGCAGATGTGTCGTTGCCATGGTAACTGCAATCAATCATGCTACCCTCAAAGTCATGTTTTGAGCAAAAGTTTTACCCTTAAAAAGCAAAAATAAGCTGGTCTGGTTCTCTTGTGAATGTGAACCAAGTAAAATAAAAATTCCCCAGGGAGAAGCCCCATTTCTCTAGTGTCTAAAACTTAATATTAAAGTATTTTGACCTTTCTAAACGTGCTAAAATTGATCGCTGGACCAGGTTACCTTTCGGCCATTTTGACAATCCGCCAAAACAAGCACAACCTTTTTCGCAATTTCTCCCAAAGTATTCTTTTCCCAGCAACCAAATTAGCATCAGCGTTTACATGGATACTTAAAATTCTAAATATCATAAAATCTGAGAAGCTGTTGCTTTTTTAACTGCAGCTTCTCAGGACGGACAGTCCGAAGTATTAAATTACTGTTAAGAGCGTTTTTCTTAATCTCGGTTCCAGACCCTTATTGTAAACTATATAAACAGTTTTCAAACACTGTAACGGTTTATACTTTTGAAAACGTATGTTGACTAGCATACGAAACGTCAAGTTTATCAAAATGCGTTTATTCACAATGTTTATCACCACTGTTTGTGTTTTATTCTTAAAGATAAATCGTACATCCGGTCAGGAGTCTTGCCCTCTCATTTCCGGTCTACACGTTTTGTCGATGTCAACAAGTTCATGGCTTCTCAAACACAATGTCCTGCTCTATTATAGCCAGATACATATATTCGATCGTTACAGGCATGCAGTTTCCATTATAGTATTCGTGATTTGACAATTTAGCTTCCTGGATGGATTTTATTGGCGATTTTCAGTAGCTTTCAGTGCTTCGACGGCAGAAACCACAAATATAATCACTGTGTTTTGATCTGCTCAATGGCCCTTTTACAAGTATCTGCGGACAAATGCGCCATCATCTGTGCTTTAAATCACCGATAAGTGGATACGATGGGGCACACTGTTAGATTTAACTTGAATGCAAGATGCTGTGCTAGATTTGGTCAAGAAAACGGAGCGAGTGTAGGAGAAACACACGCGATCAGTGCATCTGTATAAATTGGCAAAACTCACAAGGTAGGCTCTGTATCAATTCCTATTTTATCCAAACTCGTGCAACGAAAACCTTATAAATCAAAGTAAGTTTACAGACAAGATTGTAAAGAATACCTTTGAAGCTTGAAAGGTCTATCCAAAGATCTTCTGCGCGAAACAATGGAACCTGAAAATGGCCACTTTTGACATTCATTTAATTTTCCTCAAATGTTGTCAAAGGCCATGTCCACAATATAGGTTTCCACAAAAAGATTTTATAATATGTAGAATCTTTCGTATCCGTGTAAACTCTGATGCTAATTTGCTTGCTGGGAAAAGAATAAAATGGTTGTACTTGTTGTAATGAACGCTCAATGATTTATTGTAGTCCTATCACATAATTACGAATTTCCGTTCTAATCAAGCAACAATTAGGCCTTATTGTCTCTGTCAAAAGGAACACGTAGTTATTTAGATTGTCATTAGTTCCCGCGCTTTCGTCCTGAGCACAAGTCAAGCCTTTACAAGTTTAAGTAACAGTCTCCTTTAGAGGCAAGCAAAGGACTGATATGTAAGTGTTTACTCTTTCTTTGCAATTGCTAGTTTTTCAATTCGTTAGTTTTCTTATTGATCTCGCCTTAATAGTTATTGCGGCTATTCCGTATAAAGAATTATTGTTTTCAATAGCTTTGTAATTGTAGGTGTAGGTCAAGGATTTATTTCTATTATTAGCTCTAGTCTTAGCCTTTTAGGCTGCCGAAATTAGCTTAGTATCACAAGAAGCTTGTTTGCAAGTTTCATATAAGTTTTGTAGAAGTCGTAGTACACAATCGTCTCGTGGAGCTAAGTGCTCACAACCACAGTTGTTTCTTAAGTAGCTTATACTTTATATTTTAATCAAATTTCAGTTTACGGCTTTTAACGAGCTAAGATTACTGCAATTGGTGAGAAAAGAATAAATCAAGTCAATTATTCTACACCAGCGTGCTTTAATGCATCAGCCCGTAAAATAGTCCTAGAGTTATCGTCTTTACCGGCTCACGACACCTCTCGATAATTCTTGAGAGTCGCTTGCCGCTTCACTTGTTTTGGCGGATTGTCAAAATGGCCGAAAGGTAACCTGGTCCAGCGATGAATTTTAGCACGTTTATAAAGGTCAAAATAACATCAAGTAGAAACTAGAGGAATGGAGCTCCTCCCTGGCGAATTGTTATTTTAGTTGGTTTACATTCACCCGAGACCCAGACCAGTTTATTTTTTGCTTTTTAAGGGTAAAATTTTTGCTCAAAATATGACTTTGAGAGTAGCATGATTGACTGCGGTTACCATGGCAACGACACATCTGCTGACCTTTATATGGCTGTTTTCGTTCATCCATCCAGGCAACCTAACTTCACACAAAAAATGACGGGGTGTTAAAACTTTTCATTTACAACTTTGCTACACTTTCTCAGAGAACTGCTCTTAATATTCCCGGAATTAAGAGTTGGGGGCGAAATCTGCTCTCCCCCCCCGGTCCCACAAGACCCAAAAAAGCCCGGTCTGAATAGGGTTAAGACGCAACACCCTGAAAACCATACCCTGTTGAACGGCATGTACCCGTTTAGTCAAAATAAGGGAGTGCCCCCCCGCCGGGTGCTATACCTAATCGAATGCCACCTAACATTACTATTAGCGTGTCCGATTGGTTTTCAACACTAAGCCTTTAGCTCGCTTCGAAGGAACTGTTTCTCTTTGTATGCAAAGCACGACTTTCTTAGTGATCAGTATCGCTGTATTGCAAAAATGTAAACAACGCTTTGCAAAATAGTGAATTGTTTTCATTGTAAAGTGAAAGTAGCTGTTCACCTCACTGGTTTTCAGTTTTTAACCAATTTAGATTAAAAAAGGTCGATTAATAAAAACGATCTATAAAATTATCAGTACAGAAAAAGTTGGCTAACTGAAGAGAGCCGCTTCAGGCAGTAAAAGAGGTGTAATTCAAACCATCGAAAATCGGAACAAACAATGATTTGAAACGATACTGAAACACAAGAAGACGTCGATTTCCTGTAGTTCTGGTAGTTGGGATAATTTGTCTGGTTGTGATGATAGGATGATGTAATCTGTTTAGATACACCTGACCTCGCCGTTAAAGAGGCGTCCTTGAGGAGTTTTAATGGTGGAATCCACTGTGTGTTGCCAGTAGGATCTGAGAAAGTTTTGAACAGTCATGCTACTAGTGTTTCACTTACCAGGAATTCCAAATACTTGAAGACTGAAGCCTATCACTAGAATCGCCATCGCTGTGAGACGTATGTTCTCCATTTGAAAGTTTATATTTGTTCACCATCGATCAAGTTTTCACGAGGACAGTGAAAGCAAATTATAATACATGACTGAAGCTGGCTTCAACATTTCAAGGTAGCGATTCAGCTCCACAGTAGATTGCGCTTAAACGTGTGTAATAGCTCACGTCCACTCAGAAAGGTCCACATGACCGTCTGATGTGACCCAGTGGTTTTCTGGGAAGCGGTGAAAGTCGATTCTGTACTCTCTCTGGCAAAGGAATTATCTTAATTATAAACTGAAACGAAACTGAGAGACAAGCTTGTCAAGCTTAGCCCGCCACTGATCTTTTTATAATTCCACTTTGTCAGATTGTCCATCGTTGATACTGTTTACCCGACAACGTTTTTTCAAACAGGAGAATCGAAAGAACATAAAGCAGTGAATATAACTTGCGTTAGTGTGTTTGAAAAAGTCCTTTGTTATACAAAATTTAAGTAAAGAAAAAAAGAGTAATACTAGAGTAACCGATATTTAGGAACTGCGTACGAGAAGGGGTAATTGAAAGCACTATAGCGTGTTATTGAAAAGTGAGAGGCGCAAGACTCTGTAGCAGGGAGGACAATAGCAATGATGGCCTTTTTGAATATTTATTTTAGCTGCGGTAAAAATGCGGGAAAATTTGCATATGTCAGAAGAAAGACGAAACGCAATATATTTCACAAAATATCCCAGTAATACCAAAATATCTTTATAACCATAGCATACAGAAGGAACCTTAATGCCAGAGTGAGATTCAAGGATTTTTTTGCCCGAGAAACATTAATTTAAATACGAGCAAACATGAAAGAAACGTGAAGCCACTCACGTCTATTAACTTTGTTCTGATACCAGATGTTTACATTTATAGCGGCGGTGACTTTTTTCCGGGTGTGGTCTCTGAAGGCTGTTTTGTTCTCTAAACATGATGTTAAAAGTTCAGTTGAAAAGGGAAAAGTAAAACTCATTTGTGCTTGGAATTAAAAGCTCTTTGAATTCTTAAATTAGCAGACTCATACCCCCTTCGAGGTACAAGGGAAGAGGGTTCGATGGGAGCCCCCTATTAAATTTTTGTTGTGTCACAAAATTTCCTGAAACGTCACCCAAAATGGCGGCCAACGTAATCGCCATCTTTGTTTTCACTAAATTATACAATAAATTGCAATAAATGATAAATTATTATTGTTTACATTATAAATTATAAATTAAATTACAAATTATTATTGTTTACAGTAAGTTTTCAATAAATTAGAAACCAGCACAAAAGAATCATAAGAAAAAATGCTGAAATTGATTTAGCTTATTAAACAATTTGCTTTTTTTTGTTGGCATATTATACTTTTTTCACTGGGAAAAGGTAAAAAAAAACATTTTAGTTAAAAAATGGCAACCCGATGAAGTTATTTCTCGTAAGCATAGCAACCAATCCTTTGTAAACGTTGGCATAATGTGTCTGGGGGATAAGCATGGAGCTACTGTAAACTAGCCTGCGTAACAGGCGTAAACAGGGAAGGGGAATGAAATCCGTCTCTGTCAATGACAAAATCTCTTCTTTATAGGGCGGCATCTTGTTGCAAAACCGCTAAAACATCTTTTTCCTTTAGAAGAGCTCTAACTGCGCCGTTTCTCGCTCTGCCAAGACAATTTCGCAACAAGACAATTTTTGCAGTGCTGCAACCAAGTTCAATCTGCTAACAGCACTTCCTCGTCAAAATACGTCAATTCCTGTGGGACGTACTGTCAAAAGTTAACCAAGATAGGAAAAAATTTGGGTCTTTGTACAATGCGTTCCCTCGTCCCTAGCCCAGACCCCTGTCTGTTGAAAATCGATGAAGAAAGACCTTATGAGGGTATGAAGAGTATGTTTGCAGTTAATCCAAGGTGGTGCCGCAAAGTAGACTAGTCGACAATAATAGAACGAGTTGAGATTTTACCACGCTTGCCTTTGGCACTTAAATTCATAAATCTAAACTGACAAGGAACTGGTCGCGCTCGCACAAGTTGTTATGATTTTCGTTATAACAGCGATAAAGGAGAAGTTAGTAAAAAGGGAAACATGTAACTGAAGTTAGAACTTACTAAGTTGTTGTCGATCCATTGTTTCAGTTTGAATACTTTTTACAACAAGAAAATACAAAATGTTATATTGAAACGTAGCCGGTCAGGATGATGAAGGATGTGACTGATTCAGTCTAGTGATTTATTAAAACGCCATGTTGCTGATTTCAATGTCGAATCAACCTGCGAAATAATGAACTCTGTCTGTACATTTAAACAGTATTTATATACTAGTTGTCTATTCTTAATCTGTTCTTAAATTTAAAAAAAAAGGCAAAGCACTTTATTGATATGATGCCGTGATAGACTGGTATGGGAAGGGGGAGAAGGGGTGGTACGTGCAGCTTTAGGAAAATGCGAGAAAATTGGGGGACGGTAAGTAGGGTTGAAAGAACAGACAAGAGATATGCTTCCTTATTCAAAAGGCATCGGAGACAATTGCCTACGTTGTTGTTGTTGTTGTTGAAATCTTAATTATCACATTTAGAAACATTACGTGGTACAAGAAATTTTATCATAATGCAAGAAGTTTGGAAGAAAAGTAAGGAAACACTATCTACAAGGCAAAAGTGGAGACATAATTGGTGCCACCAGTACACTGTAATACTTTCATTGGTGTCAGTGTTGAATGTGTAATACAACTCATGCTGCATTGAACCTTGGCGTTTCTGGGCCTTGAAGAGAGAGCAAGGCATCAAAGGAAAGCTAACAGTAGACGCAACCCTTCCATGAGCTCTCGCTTCTCCTAAGAATACCGCGTAGTAAAAGAAACGTATAGGTACGAGGCAGAAGGGACATGGAAGGGTGTGTCAACCCTCGGACGTACAAACACCCTCTCCGTGGTACAAGAGGGATGGGGGTTGATGGACAACCCCTTGGGTTTTCGTTATGTTACAATGTTTTGAAAAGATTTCACCTTTTGTAGAAAGCATGTGATGTGCTCTACAAGATGAGGTATACATCATGGGTTGCTGCGCTGCTGCGTTTCACGAAAATTTATAGAGCTCAGTATGCAGACGCCATATTGGTGTCCTTCCCGACGGACACCAGCATGGCGGCCGGAAATCAATGAAAACATCTGGAACTCAATTATGCTAAAAGAGCGATTACTTTTCCCTCGTGAGCTAGTGTACACAAACATAAACACCTCTCCTAATACTTGAATTGTTCAAACTGCCAAGAAAAGACCTCTTCTCAAAAGAGACAGCTTTGTCACGGCGCCATCTTGATGTCACGCACTGGGTGACAATTTCGAAATTTCAAGGTGCTTTCTACATGTACATCTATTTGGCAAGCAAAAAAATCGGCTCTAGCACGTGTATTTGTTTTCGAGTGGCTCCAGTAATTTCACTCCTGCGATAAGCTTAAGCTTTAGATGTGTTTTTTCTATACGTTTTCCTACATTTTGCAGTATTTTAAACCGATTATGAAAATCTTGCCTCTGCAAGTGCACTGCTTTCCGATACACCTGCTTTGATACGTTCAAGAATTTCTATTTGGTTGAGGAGGAGGTCTCTTCTCTGCTTTCTTCCATGTTTATAGGACAATTGTTTTGTCCGTTTGTAGTAAATATTATTCAAAAGCAAGCATTTGGTGAACATTGTAGCCATACCGTTTTTTAAGCAAAATGACTCGGTAAGTGAAAAATAAAACATATGAATATTGCACAAGCAAGGCGAGTTTTTGGCACAAAAACGTATCAGCCGCGCGTACTTAATTTGCCACCTCAGTTTTCACTGCCTTAATGAAAACATTGAGAAATTTTGAATTTTTGTGTTAAATTTCGTTTTATAGTTTGCTGCCATATTTTATGGAATTTGAGATTCCATAAAATATAGCAAGTTAGGTAAAGGATATAAAAGTTACAATTTTTTTGTCCTAATCTTGACATTTTTCCCTTTTTGTTTCTGGTAAATCTTCTATTCCGCAGTTTTTAATGAGCAGTTTTTGTCTTATTTTCCATACACGAGGAAGTATATTGCTAATTTCTGTAGAGATGCAGAATTTGTCGGGATATTTGAAAGCACGTATTTTGTAGCGTTTTGTGACAATGAGAAATAATCAGGAAGTGCCAACGCGACGGTGACGGCCCTTCTATGTTCAACCGTTAGCTTGTTTTCCTTTTGCCTTTCACTTTATGAAGCACCCGTACATTCCCAACGCAGATGAGTTTAGAAAAGGGGTTTTTACCAGGCCTCTCTCAATTATGAAGGGATTATCTTAATAGCCTATCTCAAGTTGAACATCGTTTGCGTAAGTCAGTGTTGAAGTTTTTTAAATTGGCTATCGAGCTATCGCTCACATAAATTTGCCGTTCAACAACAGTAGAATTGCAATGAACATGTTATTTTTTGTTATTTTTTATTTGACACGTATTGTGTCTTTCCTCGAATTACAATTTAGCGTTGGATACGGATTATTTATTTGCCGATCTCGTAGTTGCGAAAGCAACTGATTTAATTTTTTTCATTCCTGTTACAGTCCACTTATTTAGCCGCCTCCGATGGCTGTTTATCACGGTAATTTAGCCTCATTTTGATGTTCCTCGTTTATCCTGATACGGTAAAAAAAACGTATATAAGAACCTAGATTTTTTCAAGTTAACTTAAAATGTTTTTTTTAATATATGGGCGTGGTCCCTTCTTCATGTATAACAAACATATACTGTGGTTGTCACTATGAATTAAACTGGTTGTTAGTATCCTTTGTTGATGTTTGAGTGTCACTATGCATGTTATATTTTGCTGGTTTTCCAAATAAGAACCTGTTTATATGTCTAGGCTCAACAGGTTCTTACATAATGGGGATTTAAATGCCAAATATATTAGTAGTAATGTTAGCCCATATGGTAAAATCGGCCTCGTTTTGGTGTCGAGCGATTTGATTGGTCGAGAGGGGTCACATGACCTAACCGGAAGTGACGTCATCCGGAAGTGACGTCATTCCAACATGGCGGACGGAGGTCACATGGTTTGGAGTGGGAAACCACTGACTGGTAGGGAAAAAGGGATCGCGGGCTCATCCAACATGGCGGACGGACGTCACATGGTTTGGAGTAGGAAACCGCTGTCCTGTAGGGAAAAGGGATCGCGGGCTCATCCAACATGGCGGACGGAAGTCACGTGGTTGGGGGTGGGAAACCACAGACAGGTAGGGGTTCAACCGGAAGTGACGTCATGATGAACCGGAAGTGCATGGAAATGGGGAGGTCATGAGATTCTGGGTGGGAAACGGCAGACTGGTGGGGAAAAGGGGATCGTGGGCTCAGATCAAAACAAGAGACGCCATTTTGAAAAATGTTTTAATCCAAACTTTTTTCCTTTTTTACAAGCGGGATCGTGAACGCCGGAACCCTAAGGGCCAAAACGAGGCCCCTCCCATGGGTTCAAACTCCAAGGTCCAAACCGCGGGAGGTCTGGGTCCGAGTGAAGAAGAAGAGACACACCAGGGTCCCCATTCTGTTATTAGGCGGGTTGGTAACCGTAAGGATAGGTTTGAAACGTGGTGGGATCGATAACTCTCTTGTCGTACACCAATTGGTAACACTTGTAGTCAGGTTGAGTACTCAGTTTGTACTTTTTGGCATCTCGGACGATCTGGTAGGAATTGACGGCTTGGGTTTGGCGCGGTTCCTTTTGCGGGTGCTGGATTTCGTCAAGGACGTTTTGTCGCATGACGTCATAATTCAATTGGGTTTTGCCCTCGCTGTTGAGTCGGAACCCCCGCACTTTGCATTCGACTTTGCCCTGTTTGGTTTTGTACCCATAATTCTTGGGACCGCCCGACAAGAATTCTTCAATGTAATCGTCGTCGGCCAATTCACTCGTAAAGTCGCCGAGGTATTCGCCCAAGACAGGGCTGGGTTGTCCCTCCTCTTCTAGGTAAATCACCGAGTCGGTGTCATAGTACAAGACGCGTTCCCCCAATAGTTCTAAGGCTTCGTAGAGGCGGAGACGGGCCCAACAGGTGGTGAACGCGGCTACAAAAATGTTCAAATTGGGAGACACGGGGATGTCTTTGTCTTGATATTGATAGTGGACTTCCACCATGGCGTCATTGATGACGAACACGTGACGTACGTCCAAGGTATCGGTATCCAGGAAACGGTGGAAGGCTTGGGGATCGTCAAATTGTTGGACTTGGGTCTTGCTGAGACGTTGTCCGAACTTGCCCCACATGGAATTGAGCATCATTTTGGCCAGCGTGCGCAGACCTGCATTGTATTCGATCTTATCGTACTCCAACTGGATGCCCTCGTGCTCGTAGTACTCGCGAATGTACTGCCGGCGTTTGGTTTCGTCGTCCCCCACCCACGAAGGCCACCCGCTGGCTTCTTGCTTGAGTTTCAACCAGGTGTTGACGTAATCTTGGAAGAGCCCCTCACAGGTCTGGTCAAACTGCCACACCTCGTACAGGTACTGGATCTCGTACCCCAACTCCACCGCTTTTTGCAATTCGGGACTACACCACGTTCCGGTCAGGGCGCGTTCCTCGTTGGAGTGATTGCACTGGGCCGATCGCTCCAAAGGACGTTTGGCCATTTCTTCTTTGACACAAGTAGCACGCAGAGGAAAGGTGAGTTTTCCCTCATGGCGGTAAGGCAACTCGGGATGGTACAATTCACGCGGGGGGAGGACTCGGCATTGGATGACTCCAAAGTAGATGCTGATGTCGGTGTGACCCGGTTGTGAGATGAAGCGAGGATGTCCTTTGGGGTACACACAGGTTTTGTTCACCCAAGGGTATAAGGAGGTGTAGTCGATGTAATGGATCTTTTGACTCGGGGTCACACGATGGTACAGTTTGACGGCATTGGTACGACCCCCACAGAAGGCGTCACGCGGGTTGAGAGGGTCGATGAATTGCAAGGAATCCACGTACGTTTGGATGTCGGGAGAGGTTTCTTTGAGGCGTCTCCATTCGCATCCCCACATTTCCACCACGTTGTACCTTAGGGCTTGAAGTTGTTTCATTTTTTGTTGGATTTGCTCGTACACATCCAACATGGTCCGATCACAGAGACGCAGATGTTTTTCGTGACGGATGGGATGACACTGGGGGCACCCGTGCCAGAAACAACCATGGAATTCGTACACGGTGTGGGTGTCTTGACAGTACCCATCCACGAACCCCACGGTGGGGATGCGATACTCGCCGGCATTGCCTACGTGTTGAATGTAAGGGCGATGACTGGGATGTGGATGGCCAGGAAAGGCGCCAGCCATGAGATCGTGATCTTCCAAGTCTTCGGGGCTGAGTAACTCCAGAGCTTGCTGGCGCTGTTGGTTATCGCACCAGGTTAACCATTCGATGGCCACCCCCGATTGATTCACACGGTTCCGCCATCCTTTGACGGGTTCAGAGGCAATACTTTTGGGGATCATACGATTCATGCGCAGATCCCGGTTACAGGCCGAGGCGATGGTGATATGTTCAAAGGGATTGAACCCCGCTTGGGCTTCAAACAAACGTTTGAATGTCAAACAGCCTTCTTTCAAAAGGCGAACATCCGATTCACAGTAGGCTATCAACTCTTTCTGGAAATCAAAGACTACGTGTTTGTCGCGTTGCTCCTTATGCCACCTTTCAAATTCTTGGCGTCCTTTGGAGGACATGGTTTCTGGCATGTAGTAGTCGAGAGCCGGGACAGGTCCCACGTACGCTTGATGGTCCGGGATGTTGGATTGATGGGGGAAGTACCCTTTTTTCAGTTCCGTCAATCCAAAGGTTTTGGGAAAGGCGGACAGGGGCATCTGGAAGAAACTGAGAGAATCGATGAAACGGATGCGAGTGTGTTTGACTTGTTTTAAGAGTTTGCACCCGTTACAGAGCTGTTCGGCGACGCGGTTGTCCTGGAGGTATTGATGGACGACAAAGTACCCATCGTACCCTTGGAAATTATGGGCCAACACACTGACTTGACGCGTGTCGTTCTGCGTGAGGGTATCCAACCATTCGAGAAAATCTCGGAGACAATGCTCGCCTGGAAAACGAACGGGGCGATCGTCGTCTTCGGTTTCGGCCACGACCAGATTGGGTATGTGCTGTTCCTGGGGTTGCATGGCCTCAATGTCAAAAAACACGTGGAGGGGCGGTCTGGTGTCGTCGTCGTCGTCGTCGTCGTCGTCGTCGTCGTCCACGTCTTCCTCCTCCTCCGCTTCATTGGCTCGCAAGGTTTGAAGCCCTGCGGCGGCCCCCCGTTTGGTGCGAGGTCCTCCGCCACCTTTGCGTTTCTTTTTCTTTTTTTTCTGTTCTCGGAGTTCTTGGGGGGTGAGGGCTTTCTGAATGAAACAACGGTGGGTTCGAGCGTTCACGTACTCGCGGCAGGAAGGACACACCAGGTGCTCGCACCATTGACGATCAATAGGCTTGGTCTCCCACTTCCTGCTTGAAACATTTAGGACAGCGACGTCGACGAGAGCAAACGGTGGATTGAGGGCTGGTCGCCAGTTTGCCGGTTTGGTTTTGGTGCAATGGGCTTCGTAACAAGTGAAAAAGTAAAAACTCACGATGACAGTCCTGACAACGTCGAGTGGCTTTGAGACCCCGTGGGTAAGCATGAAGGAAATCGGGGCACTCTTTTTGGCAACAGGCCCGGCAATGGCCTTTTTGTTTGGTGCATCGATGACTTCCTGCATTGCCATAGGGTTTCCAACAGGCAGCACACACGTAACTGGACCCGAAAAATCCCGGCAAACGGGTGATGACATCGTAATGCTCTTTCTCGTGGAGCAGGATCAATTGTTTGTCTTGGGTGTCTCGGAACGTCGTGATGAGGAAGGAACAGTCAGCGTCTACTAAGACTATTTGGTAACCGACGAGGGAAGGAGCGGTACTAAAGGCTGTCAATGCGTCGTAGCCGCAAGGACCCAAGGGAACGCGGGCTTCGTGATGGAGGAGCACAGCGAGTTCTTTTTGGAGTTTAGTTCCTCGTTGGATGGATGCCAATTTCAGGTGTTGGTCCACCCGGGCTTTGGTGGTGACGAGGGCCCTGGCACAACAGAGCTCATTGTCATTTTGAATTCGGATAACGCTCCCTTTCTGGGCTGTTAATGCTTGGAGCGTTGGATGCCCCGGCTTGGTCTGGCGAGGTTTGCCGGTTCCCCGAGGGGCATGATGGACTTGGGTGATGGACAATTGAAACGAATCGTCCATTTCAAATTGTTCATTGTTGTTGAGGGCTTGGCCCAACCGATCGAGAAGGGTATCCAAACGAGCCTCTCCTTCGCGCCATTCTCCCGCACGTAATCCCCATCCTTGAAAAATTGCTGGTGAGACGATTGGAACTGAGTGTGAAATAAAGCCGGTCTTGATCGTGCAGGGTCGGTGTGGTGGCTAACACTTGATCCACGGCCCTTCGTAATCCCTCCTGAAGGGCTTGGACTAGGTTTGATTGATTGTCAAAGTTCCCCGTTTGACGTAAACAGGTCGTGAAATGACGTTCGCGGACTCCCATACGGCTACTCTTTCGATCCACAACGTTTGTGGTCTCAAAGGCAAAGGTTCCCACCGAGGAATCCAGCCCTCCTCCACTTTGTTCAAGGAGTTGGGTTTGAAAAGCCTTTTGGCGTTCGAATCGATCCAGCGCCTCATTACAGAGGTCATCCTCGTCACTATCGTCTAGGAGTTCGTGACATAACAAAGGTTCATCCCTCTCTCCCAACACGTCTGGCGGCTCAGGGGTTGACGGGTCGTCATCTTCTTCTTTCTCAGAGTCGGACTATTCCAGGCCTAGCAAAGCCAAGATCTCTTCGACGGGCACGCCACTAGGCCCCGCTTCTTCCTCGTCTTGATGAAAAGACATGCTGGATGAAACACCTGGAGGTCGGTCCCCGTTTTTATAGAGACCCAAGGGTCACGTGGGTAAGGTGAACCGACCAATGACCAAACAGGACACGTGGCGCCCCGGGAGGGGTAAGGAAAGGGGTGGGGGGACCCCCTCCCCCTCCCTATTTTGTCCCACCAGGCCTAGCGGGGAACGAAGACGAGAGCCTATAAAACAGATCGAGCGTAGGGGGTGGATCATCCCATCATGAATCCAGACCATGAAAAATTATTAAGTGTGTTTGAAGCCTTTGATACTCGATCTGGAAGTGGAAGAGATTTTAAAGAAAGTGAAGGCCGACCGTGTGCCCGACCAGAGTGTCCATCAGTTTGCAGAAGAGTTACAACAACGAGAGCACCAGAAACGGGTGGCCCAGGCGGAACGAGAGGCCCGAGTCCAACAACAGTGGTCACCGGGACATTATCCACAGTTAACCTGCGACTGGTTCGTCCAAGGGTTGGACTATTGTTGTGACTACTGGCGGTTCCAGTTTAAGAGGCCTCTCACACCACCGCCACCAGCACCAACCCCAGACCATGAAACTAGAACGAATGATGAAAGGCCTTGACAACCGACGGGCTCGGGACGCCAGACAGAAAGCCAGGTACCGGGCCAAGTACCCAGACAAAATAGCCGCCATGAACAAACGATATCGGGAAGAGAACAGGGCCAAAATTGCGGAGGCCAAGAAACGATACCGGGAAAAGAACCGGGAGAAAATTGCCGAGGCCCGAAAACGATATCGGGCGAACCATCGAGAACAATACCGGGCGTATCGAAGACAATATCGCGCGAAAAAAAGAAAAAAGAGACAAAGAGAAAAAGAGAACGGTGGAGAAATTAAAAGCTTTAGGACCTCTTAAACTGACGGTCACGCTCACCGATTTTTTGAAATCGCCTTGTGTGGACACCCCGGTGGTCAGCTACTTGGACACATTTTGCAAATCCCTCTAGGTCGAAAGAGACCCCTTTGAGTCGTTTTGTCAACTCCTTGAGGCCGAAAGAGACTCTTTGACACTGACCGATCTGGATTCGGGGGACATTCGTCCCATGGATCACCATGTGTGGGACCAGGAGGTCGATCAATGGCTCGACGATTTAATGGACGTAATGGAGGACATGTTCCCCAAAGACATCGGTGACTTGTTGGAGGGCATGTCTCCCGAAGATTGGGAACAATGGATGGAACGGATCCGTTTGATTTGGATGTGTTTGTTTCTTAAAAAAAGACAGTCGCAGACCTTTCAGTTTTTATTTTCTCAAAACAACAAGGGCTGTAAGCATAGGTGTGGTGTCATTATTGAAAGTCAGGCATCCTTCTTTCAAGAGGCGCACGTCCGATTCGCAGTACGCTACCAATTCTTTTTGGAAATCGAAGACTACGTGTTTGTCGCGTTGCTCTTTATGCCATTGTTCCAAGGCTTTCTTGGCTTTAGGAGACATGGTTTCGGGCATGCAGTAGTCGAGGATTGGGAACAATGGATGAAGGATGTGACGGTTCCGTTTGATTTGGATGTGTTTGTTTCCTAAAAAAGACAGTAGCAGACATTTCAATTTTTTTATTTTCTCAAAACAACAACTGTACGACTAAGGTTTGGTGTCATTAAAAATTACAATTTCAAACGTTTCTTGGCTTGCATGAATTTTTTCACCACCCGTTCCGTCTTGGTTTTCTTGCCGGGTAAGCGATCAATGGCCTGAATCATCTTGGTATCGGCTTTCCATTTGTCTTGCAAATTCTTAGCACGGCTGTAATCAATGTCGTGTTGTTTGGCAATCTTGTCCAAGCGATTGATGCCGGGTCGCCTCGTTTCAGACGTTTGGCCAAATGCGTCCCGGGTCCCATGTACTGATAGCCAGGCCAATGAAATTCTTTGCCAGTTTTCGCCAACCATTTTTGAAGATCCACCGCCCCTCCTTCTTGGGGTCGTTTCCTTTTGGTTCTCCTCCTCTTGGGTGTTTTCCGGGTTTTCATCTTTAGTCACTGTCGTACTCCAAACGACGTCTCAACTTTTTGCCACGGGCCCAATCTTCCCACCCAGGTAAGGGTTTCAATTGTTCCACTTCACGAGCGGGTCCTTTGCCTTTGCCTTTGCCTTGCCGCTAAATGTTTTTCCCAGGTCTTGCGACGTTCTCGAACGGCTTCTAAACGTGACCGGATATCGGCTCGACTGGTGGAAGGACTTCCTTTCTTGATGGGAATTTGGCTGGTGGTTTTGCCTTTCTTGGCAGAAGGTGGAATGGGGGGTTTGGGGGTGGACGGACTGCCATTTATCATGCGCTTCAACCATTGTTCCACGGGCCCCGTCACCAAATCCCCTTCGTCTTCTTCCTCTCCTGGGGGTCCACCCAGCGCACCCACACCGACCCCTCCAGGAAATTGACGGATGCGTTTGGTTAACTTGGTTAATTCATGACTCAACGGTTTGGTTTGGGCATTGACCAGGGCCGGAAGGAGTTGGGGGTCGGCTAACAAGACATGTTTTTTCGCGGCTAACGTGGCCACTTTGTTCAACAAGGCATTTTCCGTTAACTCTCCTTTGTAATATTGAATGAGTTGCTCCAAATCCTTTTGGGGAATCATGTACACCTCTTCCATGGTGGTGGGTGGTTACAGTCGGGGCAAAGTTCCCCGTCTTCCAGGTCACGACAGCTCTCACAAAGAGTGGACTTCAAGATATGTCTATACTCCCGATACAACAGGTGATATTTATGCTTCCAATAATGACACTCGTCTTTCCATTTTTCTGTTTCCCGATTGGCGTCTTGTAAAAGACGCATCCACATGGGAATCGTTAACGGGTCGGTCGAACACATTGACATAACACGCGGTGAAGACCTCAAAACAACACTCGCCCTTTTTGCGAGATCAACCACTCACGACGTTTTTTCACCGAATGTTGACGACGACCCAGGTCGCGTAGCACCTTTTTATAGGGTCGAAGCTGGGCCACGATGGGAGGTGTCACGGGAATGTTGGTTTTTAACAGGTTCAAGACCAGTTCACTCACAGCATTGATTTGATCGGCATTGGCATGTTGTAAAAAGTCTTGACGTTTGAAGTGATTGGCTTCTTGTAACACCGACCGTAAAAACGGTCATTGACGTCGAAGACGTTGCATCTTACCGACGACCACGATAACGTTGTTTGGCTTTTTGAATCGTGCTTTTTATACGTTTGTCCGTTTTGAGAGCCACGGCTTTCCCCAATCCCACCATGGCCGGGACCAACAGGTTCAAAAAACCACCTTGTTGACGACCACGTCGTCGTCGTCGTCGTCGTCGTCGTCGTGTTCTTCTCCTCAAGGATACCATGGGTACGTTGAGTGCGACAACACACGTTGAAGGGCTTTGTTTTGCTTGATGAGGTCGCGACTCTCTTTATAGCCTTGACGGGTATGGCGTTTCAAATCTTGCCACCACCCACTTCCTTTTTGGGGTCGCCGGTAATACTGTACATTGTCGGTAATGCCTTTCAAGGCTTGAGCTCCTAATTTGCCTAAGGCGACTTCAAAACCGGGCGCTGGACATGATAGAACCATACTCATTCCATGCGCTATTTTATCCACCAAACGGGGTTTGCGACGAATTAAAGCGCCCCTTCCTTAACGTCGTTTTCTTTGCGTTGGTCGTCTTTTTCTTCTTCGTCTGACGGCCATGGTTCCAGGAGCGTGGGGCTGGGAGGGGTCTCCTTTTTTTCCTTTTCCGTCCAATATCCTTTCGACATCAAGGGACGATGACATCCGTCCACGTAGCATTGGGCCTCCACGGGTTGGTACACAAATTGACGGTGGTAGTCTTGCACACACCTTTTGGGTAAGGGAGGGGGGAAATCCACGATGGTATCATCCAACGTTTACATCTTGATCAAAAAACCCTTCCAGTCCCTCCAAGGGAAGACCTCGCACATGGGTTTTCAATTCTGTCAAGGCTTTGGCATAGGTGGTAAACGCAAACCGACCATGGCCACTTTGAAATTGTATTTTTTAAAATTGGTCCATCCTTTGACCACCGTGCCCACTGCGGCCAAACAGGCCACTAACGTATAATGGGACCTGCAATCATGCCCGCGGCTACCAGGAGTAACGCCAAGCCATTGAACAAAGCATTGCAAAACTTGAAATGATTCAGCATTTTTCGATAACACCACCACTGTTTGTGGTAATAGGCATACAACGAATCCATGCGTTGTAACAGGTCCGGTTTGAATTTGGCCCCATGACGTCGGGACACCGGTCCATTCAATAAAGACACCACGGTTTTTTCTTTGGGAGCCACCTCTTCACGAGGAATAGCGGGACGAAGTGCTTTCCACGGTCGGTCGTCCTCCCTGTTTATAGCTGGTCACGATGCTATTGGTCATGGTGACATTGGCAATTTCCCGTCCTTGCGCCAATTGTTCTTGATCTTGTAACATCATGCGTAAGCGTCGTTGTAAAGCGGCTTGGTTTAACGTTCGAGGAGGGGTCGCTTGTTGTGAGCGACTGGGGGGCGTCCAAGGCAAGGAGCGCGAGGGCTGAGGGCGTCGTGGGCGTCTTCCTCGTCCTCGTCGTCGTCCTGGTCGTCCACGGGGGGTACGGCGTCGACCACTGCCCCCACTTCCACCACTTCCCCCACTTTCACCACTTCCACCAGCGTCGGCGGCGGCCAATAATCGCGCGCTTCCCCAACTAGGAGGGGATCGAGCGCCTGACGACGATAAGCGAGGACTCCCATGATGAGGGGTGCGAGCCCCGTCGGTCGACGGGGTGTGAGACGCTTGACTCCCTACCCCGGCAGGGGACACGGCCCCCAAAGCGCTGGGGGATGGGAGGGCTTGCAAATACGCGGTCAGGTCATCGATACCCATTTGATCAAAGGCTTGGTCGATCAAGTCTTGGTCCCCCGTATCCAAAATTTTTGGCACGGTGCCTGGGGACACTTGGTTGGTGGTGGTTGTGCCGACCCCGGCCGGGGACACGGTGTCGTACGCTTGTAGAGGACGTCGGTCATCCTCGGCCATGCTCAGTCTTCAACGGTCCGTTCAAGGGTCTCAATTTATAGACGCTTTTGATAGGTGCGCGTCCATCCTTCGTCTTTTAACAGGTGACTCACCAAGCGTTGTTGATCGGACGAGGCCGGGTGTAAATCCAACATCAAATACCCGTAAGGACGCATGGTGGCTTGATGAAAGGTTTCCAAACTGTCTTTCCAACTGGTAGGAAACGATTGAAGCAACACGTTGCGCACCCCTAATTGATCTCGTGGGTTCTTGAATGCCACAATGTAATGCGCATTGCGGGAAATGCTTTTGGCATATTTGCCCACGGGAAACATGTCTTGGCACAAGAAAAGTACCGTCACGTTTTGATGATGCGAATGTTTGGTGAATAAATCCAACACGCGTTTATCGTGGCTCCCTTCGTCCATCAAATCATCCAATACCAACACCCCTTGCCCTTGAGGAAACCATTGCACCAACGTTGGATGATCAGGAATCCCTTCGTGAAACACGACCCCTTGCTCTTGCATGGATTGAAATCGATCTTGCCACGCGCCATAACAATAATGCACTTGGGTTGGAGGGGTTTCAAACAAGTCCTTGTTGTCTAACAAGAGTTTTTCCGTAAACACGGTTTTCCCACATCCCGAAGGACCCACCACCAAAATACTGGACGGGGCATGAAAGCGAAACGGTTGACCCGTTTGCATGACCGTTCGACACACAATGACACACCAGGGGTTCATTTTCCACCTTTTTATTAACAACAACGTTGATGACAGGGGCTACAACAGGCTTGGTGCCAACTCTTTTCTTGACCTACAATCAACTGTTTGATACGTTGACCTACTTTATGGTCATTGCTTACATAATCAACATCGGAAAAGTCATTTAAAAAGTCTTGCAAGGTCCGTCCACGGGCTTTGGCTTTCAAGTACAACAACGCGTAATCGCCACAACTCTTGCTATGGATGGCTTGCAGGGACTTGCCATTGGTCACCACGTACTTCCAATGTCGCACGATCCACTCTCGCAACGGGGTGGCTTGCTCGTACCGTTCCAACGGCAACGCATAACTGTCCAACACTTCACACACGTTCTGATCGGTCCACACCGCTAACCAATGTTGACCGGGTTGATCGTGAGGGTCCGTGTTCACAATGTAGCCTTGCGGTGTGTTCTTGCGGGGGTCTTGGGTAAACGATCACAGGCCACCGTCCCGTAAAACACCGGTTTCAATTGAGGGTCGTCTCGGGCTAAATAACACGGCTCCGTTCGAGTACAATCTCCAGCAAGTTCTCAAATTCACCATACACGAGCACGGTTATATTGGTATTGGGAGCCACTCCAAATTCCAAGCTGAGTTGTAAGTTGCCTGTTTGCTTGGGGTTGAGTCTTTGACTGTCAGCACATCCATTGGCCACATTGTCAAACATGAACAAGGTACAATTTTTCTCGTGGCCCCAATCTCCCAGTTCCACCATATTGCCTTTCTTTTTACACCAGGCTCCACTGGCTTGCAGAAAACGGAAGTACCCCAGATTATCTCGGGTGGCATTATTGTGCGCCAAGCGCAGGGTTTCATAAGGGTATTCTTCTCCTCTTACAATCTGTCGAATGGAACTCAGTCCAAATTTCTGGAAGCAGAAAGGATCTCGGGTCACATCTCCATTGAAGTTGCGGCTGTCCACCAGGGCGACAATCAAAAGGTCGGGCACTTTGTTTTGAAACAGGTTGGGGATGTCAAAGCGGGTCAGGTTGCCTTGCATGCTGAAGGTACGGATTTCACTGCGGACGGTCGGGTAAGTAGCCATTTGTTTGGCATTGTGTCTTTGGACAGACAAATTCCTGTACACCCTAATGTCGGTCGGAGGCACCTTGAACACGCGCAACGCCGGGTTGATGGTCCCTTCGGAACGCGGGTGCGCTGGGGCGGCCCCTTCGGAGTAGGTAGGAACGGCCACAGGGCCCGCCACGCGTGACATCACATTCGGCATGTTAACGTCGTCTTCGTCGAGTGGTCGAACGACCCGGTCGTGAGGGGTTTTTATAGCGTCGTCGACGTGCCAAGCGTTGCGCTAAATCAAACCCGGGCACTCTCATTACCTCGGGACTCAACCATCCTCCACGTTGTCGTCGTCTCATCAAAAAAGGAAACAGGCCCCCACGTTGAGGTAGACCCCGATCACTACGAATCCGTCGAGGACGTGAATGCACTGGATCCATTTAGACACCAAAAATATCGCGAGCGCGTTTGACTTGCTTGGGAAACAACGTACTGGCCACGCGCACGGCTTTTTTTACGTCCTTGTTGTCCAAGGCTTTCTTGGCTTGTTTGGTGATTTCCTTTCTGATGACGTCTTCGGCTTTTCGTTTGACACCTCGTGACAACCCCGTTTTCAAGCCACGCAACGTATTACTAGGGAGTTTCAAAGGATTCCGGGTCCTTTTAAGGCCTTGGAAACCCCCACGCACGGTATCCGTCACCAGACCGTTCCCATGTTGATCATACTACTCATCCGTACGAAATCGCGTCAAACTCCCCCCTCGCATGTTGCTCTTCACCAACGATCCCTTTGTTTTCTGTGCTTCCCTTGACCCCTTTCTCTTTTTATACCGTGGCCCCCCTTTCATTTTCCTTTTTTCCGAGTGGTAGCCGCTTCCATCGCTTTTTTGCCTCCGTAACCCGTGGCACTGCCCACCGCTCCCAACGCCGCGGCCTTCCCCACGGCCATCAAGGCTGGCACGAGGGCGGCGAGAGGCAATAGGCCGCCTCGTTGCCTTCTTCTTCGTCTTGATCTCCCTCTCTTTCGACGCGCTCTTGTCTTCAGCATCTTGACTGACCGTCCCCTTTTCACTTTTCTTCTTTTTATGTCTTTTTGAAGTGCAATGTGACCAGGGTGTTGCCTTTTCCAAACTGGACCAAGGCATCCTCGGTGCCAAACGTTTCGGCGACTTGAATTTGAATGATTTCGATCACCTCGTTGCGAAGAGTCATGTATTGAATGTGCAACGGTTCAAAGTAGATGGTGACTC
The DNA here is from genome assembly GCA_964017195.1 of Siderastrea radians. Classification (NCBI taxonomy): domain Eukaryota; kingdom Metazoa; phylum Cnidaria; class Anthozoa; order Scleractinia; family Rhizangiidae; genus Siderastrea; species Siderastrea radians. The sequence continues at coordinate 29,304,100 of OZ024894.1, forward strand.
TTCCTTCCTGCTTGTAGTGGATTTCGCGCAACAAATCGGTCACGCGATTGCCCACAGTCGTACTGCCTGCCACGTCCAAGTACACGTGCAACGATCGCGAGGGGTCTCCCACCACGGAACGAAACGCCACATTCAAGTTGGTGAAACGCCAACTACAGCTCATACTCAATTGTAAATGATCCGGTAAAAACGAACGCACCGTCCAAAAGACCGGGTTGTTCTGATCGTCGTTGACATCGTTCCAATCATTGCCAACCGATGTTTTCATGTTAGGTATTTGATCGCCCATGAATTCTTGCTGTAAGTTAGGACCCAAAATCAAGCCACTACTGATTTTACGTAACTATCCCATCTTGAGAGCCAACTTGGTGTAGATGGCCAGGGAGGGCGTGTCGTTTTTGCAATGGCAGACATTCTTGTTGTCAATGAGCTGATCGTCGCCTTCCCATCGAAACTTGACGTAGGTGTGTTTGCCCTGATCATTGGTAAAACGTCCTCCTTGAATCGTCGTTTCCTTGCGTCGTTGTTCCAAATGGGTAATGGCCGCTTTCATGAAACTCACCCCATCCACCACCCAATCCAAATGTTGGATGTCATTGATGAGGGTTTGAGCCGTGCCTAATCGCGTTTGCATGTCCCCATTGGTTGCACCCGGTTTGGGATAAGTTTGGTCCCAGGACGTCGACATAATGTACCCATCTTTCTGGACCAACTCGTACAAATTGACGTGTGTATCCGGTAGGGAAATAGCACTCAAGCCTACTTGCCATTACCCCCCCCCCCCCGTAAAAGTAACGGTTGGGGTAAACGAATCGTGAACGCATTGGCTTGGTTGTTGGGAAATTCACGTCGGTTGGCATGGCTGGGTAACGTCACGTAGAACGACATCCTGTCTTTTCTGTTTCTTTCACATCACCTCCCTTTTAAAGTGAAGGGCTAGGATGGTATGCCCTTCACCAAATTGCACCAGATCCCTATTGATTTTGGCCATCTGGGTTTCCACGATTTCCACCGCTTCATTGCGTACCGGGAGATATTGAATGTGAATGGGTTCAAAGTGCGTGGTGTTTTGAGGGTGGTACTTGATTTCTCTCAAGAGATCCGTGATGCGATTGCCCACCATACTACTGGTGCCTACATCACAATACACGTGCAAGGGCCGCGTCGGGGCAAATTCCGTGGAGGGACGAAATTTTTCGTTCAAATTCACAAACCGCCAATTGCACGTCACACTCAACACCAAATACGTGCCATCCACTTTCCAAAAGGTGGGTTGGTTGTCGGCCCCCGGGACATCCGTCGGGGTGGGAATCGTGTCCGAATGAAATTCTTGCAATATATTCGGACCCAATCGATACTTGCCCGTGGAGACTTCTTCGATCCAACCCATTTTCAGGGCCAAGGTCTTTCCCCATAACACGCGCGCCACTTGTCTTTGGGCATCCACATTGACGGTATTCAACAACAACAAATCCCCTTGCGAACTCCATTCAAAGGTCGGGTACAACTTTAGGCCGTCGTTCTCCGCCCATTTGTTTTTGGGTTGGGTTTGTTGGGCGCGTTCTTGCTCGTAGCGATAACCAGTTGGTGAAAAAAGTGCGATCCTGTTGACGAGGACAAACTGTCTTTCATGTCTTGACCGACTAGCTTGAGTTCGCGACGTTGATGCCACCACACATCGTCCCCTTGGTCGTCTTTGGCATACACGCGTTCGTGCCATCGCACCTACAGCAAAGGATCTTCTAGGTTGACAAAATGTTCCCCCACCCTCGGAATGGTCGGTAAGGACACACTCACCATGCCCAAATGCCAACCTCGTCCCACAAATCGAATGGGTTTAGGCAAACGATTTCTGAAATGATGGGGACGGTTCTGAGGAAACTCCTGGGTACTGGCGTGACTCATCAACGTCACGTAAAACGAGGAACTGGGCACCACTGTCATGCTTTCTTCTTCTTCTTCTTGGGTGGCTGGAGTGAAGTCACGTCTCCGCTGGCAATCCAACTGTTGTACTTGTCCGGCCACCCTTTCCACTTGACCAACCAACGATCTTTTTGACGCTTAAGTACCTTTTCGATACGAAACAAGGCTTCGTCGGAGACGTGCACTTTTTGTAAATCCGCCTCGTAAAATGTGCCTTGGATGGGCGTGTCATCCCATTCGCGAATCTTGTAGGTGGGGACAGGTCCCGGCACCACGCGATGCACCACAAAGACTTCTTCGGTCCAACCGGGTACATACCCTTTTTCAAACGTACGATGAATCTCGTTGAGACGCACCCGATCCCCCACCTTGAATTTGGGTTGGGGGCGTTTTCCTTTCAAACGTTTGTCGTACAGACGTTTCCACACGGCTTCTTCGTTCTTCCACGTCACGTCCTGGGGGGTCATGCCAATACTCCGATGACGCGTGGCATTGTAGCCTTGGACCAACTCGGGTAAGACATCGTCAAACCGTAAGGTGTTGGCGGCCGTGAAATAGCGGTACAAGCGTTCTTTCAAGGTGCGGTTAAATCGTTCCACCACACTTGCTTTGGCATCCCCTTCGGTGGAAAAATGTTGGATCCCTTAATCCTCGAGCCAACGTTGAAACGTCCGGTTGTAAAATTCCGTCCCTCGATCCGTTTGCAACCGGTTGGGTTGACGTCCTTGTTTCAAAATCTTGTGAAAGGCATGGACCAACGCCACCCCGGTTTTGGCTTTCAGCGGTTGCACCCAGGCGTACTTGGACAGGACATCCAACACCGTCAGTAAATACCGAATGCCTCGATTATACTTGGCCAAGGGTTGGACTTCCACCAAATCCGCCACCCATTGATCATCCATTCCCATTACGATCACGGACACGGTGGGAAAAAAAACAACGACGTCGAGGTTTATGCAACGTGTAGGCCAAATCCCGTTCCAAGACACGTTGGGCCTGTTTCAAAGGAATCTGATGGGCCCGAGCAAACCGTTGCACGCTTCCTAAACTGCCTGGGGCTCTAGGATCATGGTAGCGGGCCAACCACTCTTGCGACACATCTAGCTTTTTTCTTTTTGTCTTTCGAGGTGCCATACCTTCTGACACTCATCCCATAAGGTCTGTATGGGAGGGACTGTGTGGGGGTGTGCCTTTTGAATGGTTCGATACCATCGCCATGCATTGGGGTGGGATTTCAACCACAAGACAAAAAACACCCATCGATACAGGTTGAGGTGCACGTGGGTGTGTTCAAAGACTTTGAGAGGATGCGTGTCCTCGGGACATGTGGGAATGGGTATTTTCTCACCTTCTTGGTGGTCATATAACACTTGACAAAGGGTTTGATGACATTGCCATTGAACAAGAGACAAGAAACAATCCCACGCATAACGCATCAACACAGACTCCATGTTTCAAACTGACTTTATTCGTACTTCTTTTATACATTTTTCACAAGTCAAAAAAGAAAAGAACGCACGTATTTTCATGGTACCGGCGCCCCGGTCGATCATGCTCTTTTTTCCGGACCTGCTTTTCATTTTTTCTTAAGACTTAAAATAGACCACTACGGTCATACGTGACAGTCTCTAAACCTTTCTGCCAGTTCTCTACAGTGTCACTGTACGTGGGTGGAGGTGGAGCCGGGGCCACCATCACCTCTTGACGGTTCTTGAGATCTTGAATTTCTCGCAGCAATTGTTTCTCATAGTCTGTCAGGGGACGTTCCACTTCCTCTGGACGTCTCACTCGGGGTGGAGGCCCTGGAATGTCATACCCACGCTTGGGATAACCCTGCGCATCACGGCTAGGTAAAGGAGGTTCTGCTAGTTGGTCTGCCTTTTTGGGGGGATGGTCATGAAACCAGGCCCAGTACTTGGGACCCAAAGGTTGATCGGCCCACCGAAAGAAGTGGCACTTTTTCTTGGAACAGGTCACAAACAACCCATCGGGGTTCTGTGGGGAATGTCTCTGTTGAAGCGTGGCAGGTTCACGGCAAAAGCACTGCAAACAGCTCCACATGTCACACACTTCTGGATGAGGTTGACAATACACGGCCTTCATGTAGTCCGGGGCTTGGTCTTGACCACAAAACAGCAAACAAGGTTGCATGGGACATTTGACATAGTTCCATCCCTTTTGAGACTGGCGAGCCTCCAAACGCACGTCATGGCAAGGGCACACCATGTAGTCCACGGAGCTGGGTGGTGTGGGGTCTTTGGCTTTCGTCCAGGCTTCTGCATTGTCATACACGTTCGTCACGATGTATTCAGGAGGAGGCGTTTGGGTGGATTGGTCTACCATGTCATTCAATTCTTTTATCATTTCGTCCACAGCGGCTCTGGTTTCTTCCACGACCTCGCGTACCACAGGATCACAGTCCTCGGGTGTCATATGCTAGATGGCAGTCTCCTCCTTCTTCTTCTTCCCGACAGGGTGAGGGCTTTTGGTTGATTTTCTCTTCCGACCCGGATTGAGATAACGCGCTGGAGAAACAGGGTTATAGCTCACATCGACGGACATCCTGCTAAGGTGAGATGGTGTCATCCCACCGTGTTCGGGTTTTTATACCCTTGAACCCTCTTCTTGATTGGTCAGCTTTCGTGACCCTATAAGGGCATCTCGTTGTCCCATTGGTCAGCTTTCCCTATTTAAGAAGGTCTTTCCTTCCCTAGGTCTTCATTCGGAGTGGATGGATTACTACAAAGATCTCAAGCGGGACGACTTTGCTTCGGACGACTGAGTATCTGGCTGAACGTGTCAAACGAGGCCTCGCTGCCGGATTCACGTTTCAACAGTGCCAACATCACCACCTCATTGATTTGGCTTTGGCATTAGGGTTGAGTCCAGCCGAGGTTCTGACCCTTGTGGGACCTGACACCGGGTACATTTTTCCCAATGAATGTGTCCCGACCCAGACATCAACATGATCGGAGAACAAGATCTAGACGCCATGCAGCTCAACATTGGCCATGGGCATGTGGTGTACACCGGGGGAGCCAAAGGCACCGACGAATTGGTCGAACAAATGGCTAAACAGTTTGGCATGCAAGTGGAAGTCCTGGTTCCCCCCAACCATCCCCGAGCCCAATTCATCACGCCTTCTACGGTGGACGTGCTGATGCTCGCCAACCCTCATCTTCACCAGGCGGCTCATAAACTAGGGAAACGGATGCCAAGTCATTTTACACGCTTCAATTGTTGCAACGCAATTATCAAATTGCCAAAAAAGCGCACACCCTCTATGCTTTTGGCATATTGGAAAAGGAGGGCAAACGCGTGAAAGGAGGGACGGGCTGGACCGTGCAATTGGCCATGGATCAAGGCAAACAAGTCTACCTCTTTGTATTCCCAGTCAATTGTGTTACTTGTGTAAAGCACTTGTCAGTCTTCTGTGTGTACTCTATAGTAGTACACCGAACCCCAGTACACAACACAGAACGTTCAGTTTTCCTTGCGAAAGACAACCGACATAATTTGCTGCGAACTTGCGTTACTCGCGTTACCCATATTTTTAATTTTATTCCTATCTTTTTATTCTTTTGTCTCAGCTGGTCATTGATTATAAAGTTACCATACAAAACAACTGGAATCAAGACAAATTTGCAGTTCAGTTTACAACCACTTTACAGGCAGTTTAAAGAAAAAAACATGGCAGCAATAGCATGCAGCAGCACGAGCCATTACTTAATGTCTCATATTGTGAAATTAAATGTGTAAACATGATAATTAAAAACAAAGCCTTAACCCATATTCAATCGGTGTGAACGTGATCACTCGGACTGGTACAGCAGCTTGAAGAGCTAACAAAAAAGCTGTCACTTCCAAACTGTACCAAGCATAAAGATCTTACATTATGGAAATATATGTTAGAGTACCAACATGATACACTGTAATTCAAAACAAAGGCAAAACCCATAATCAATCAGTGTGAATGTGGTCACTCACAATCAATGGTACAGCAGCCTGAAGTTCTGACAAAAAATGCATCACTCGCAAACTGTGCCAAGTGTAAAGATTTCGCATTATGAAATTAATGTGTAAACATGATAATTCAAAACAAAGAAAATATATTTGAATTTTGATCAAAAGGTCCAGGCCCTCAGAAATGAACCATAAATGAGGGTCCTGAAAGGGGGGGGGGGGGCTCAAGAAAGGCGTTATCTAGGGAGAGGCGTTAAGGCTTCGTAGAAAATCTTCCCGAAAGCAATATTTGAAAAAAGATTCTTCGAATTACGCCTGAATGATAGAGGGTACCCATCTAGTGTTGTTAAAAAACACCTCCCAGAAGTAAAATTCTTCATCAGGCGATGAGGTCGATTGTTTACGTGTCAATAGAGATAGTGGAATCGAAATTCCTGAAGCTTGGATACCTACGATCAGAAAGCACAACAGCCAACCATCCACAAAGCGGACCTGTGAGGGAACAACATCTAATAGTCTGAATAATAAGGAGGATCGAAATGCACCAATAGCAGCGAACCATCAAGCTACAAATAGTGACACATAAACAATCGACGTCATCGCCTGATGAAGACTAGCAGTATTGCAGTTGAAACATCGCGATCAACAACTCTAAGCGATTCCATTGTGAGACAAACGAATTAACGTTCATCTTACCTTACTTACACCACGATGAACAGTAAACACATCTTTAATGACAGTAAAATTCTTGGACAGAAAATCAGCACTAAAACAGAAAAACAAAGCTGCATGTGAGAAAATACTACTCTTTGTTATGCAATACCACCTGGCGTTGCCTGGCCTAAGTATATACTGATGGGGAAATGGCACAAAGTGAAAACCAGTGAAAAAAAATACAGGGCCATGTTTTTGCATTAATTTGAAGACCACATGCAAAAATTCAAGCACTTCTGGAAAATAACAATTTATGCAAATTTTCCACTTCGCATAGTTTTTGACTGGACCCTTCAATTAGTACAGAATCAGCCACATCTGAAGTTAACAAACTCTTTAAGAAGCCTCCCCTCATATACATGTATATGAGCTAAGCTACATGTATGAAGGCCTTTTTAGAAATATCATTCCAAGGCTGTGCTCTAAGAAGTGGTGCTCAAAGGCCCCAACTGTGAACTCTTGGGTTCCCAGCGCTTAAGCATTATGCAAAAATGAGTTTTTCTAGTCGCCCACAGACAAAAGTTAGTAGCCTGAGGCCCTGGGCGCTGCCAGAGCACAGCCCTGCATTCACGAACTGTGGGAATCGTGCAGGCCCCTCAATGTTGTGGTTCAATTTTATCCTTGGTTCATTATCAACATTACACTGTACTATACACATAAACAAAGGATAATAAGAATTGAACCAAGGATAAAATTGCCACAACATCAACACTTTTTAACCCGTATCTGCTATTTTAAATAAGCTAATCAAAGTCATGGTTTGACCTGTTAGGCACATAGAGTCATACAGAGGGAACGTCTAACGCTATGCAACCAAATCGCTGATTTCAGTAAATGCAGTTTAAAGTCAATGCTAAAATCAGATCACAACTACATTGGTTTGACCTGTTAGGCACATAGAGTCATATAGAGGGAACGTCTAACGCTGTGCAACCAAATTGCTGATTTCAGTAAATGCAGTTTAAAGTCAACGCTAAAATCAGATCACAACTACATTGGTTTGATATCTGTTGATTTGCAAAAAAATAATTTTTAGGTATTGTTAAAGACTATTTTGTTGCATTTAAGGGACTTAACAAGGGTTTCAAATGGTTTGTAGATTCGGTTTTTCAATAGGACATCTTTCCCATTCCCATTATACGCTACTTTTTTCCCAGTCCCAGTGCCTCATATTCCATTTTCCCAGTGCTAAAATAGGCAAATCCTAGCTCCCATTTTTACCCCTTCAGGACCCTCATAAATATTATGTACCTTTCAAATTGAAGCTTCAACATCCCCCCCCCCCGGGCATTTTTGACTGTGCATCGTGCCCAAGGAGGGGGGAATTTGAACATTGCGTTGGAAAGGTGCGGAATTTGATCCGGATTTATCTCTTGTTGTAGTGTAATACGCCCATGAGTTTTTTCGGTTTTTGCAGGGTATGATGGATTTACAAGATAGAAATTTCCCTTTGTTTGCAAATAACTCTTTTGAAAGGGTATTTAAAAGAAGTTTGAAGGTGTCATAAGGACAGATCTCTCTCTGGAAGCGTGAACAGTGTTTGATTAAAGACGAAATTTGTCTTTGAGGGGAGGTATAATGTATTTCAGTACTAATTGGTGGGGTACTTGAATGGATTTTTTGCCCCAAGGGTACGGAATTTGAACAAGCCAATCTTCAAAAGTTCAAATGCCCGGGGGATTGCCCGGAGGGGGGTTTTGAAGCTTCAATTTCACTGGTATCTGACCGTATCTGTACATTACTTTTGAAGTCCCTAAGAAAATAATGTCATCAAGAACACTCCAAGTGCGGAGGACTTCGCTCAAACGTAGTAAATATCAAACAAGGCAAGAATATTTGGATATATCAAAGCTTAAGCTTACGTTGTACAGTCTAAACTTAAGCTTACCTTGGCAATCGCAACAGGAACCATGTGCCATCAAATATGGCGGCCAATCTTGACTCGATGAAGCTTGATTAATGGCAGAAAAACATTCCCACCGATCGTTAATCCGCTGTAAGGAGATTGTATGCATCTATGCAGAGACCGTGAAGCAAGAAGAAGGAATAGTTCACAAGCCATCTCTCCAAAGCGACAAAAGTTTATCCCTCAAATGCTGAGTGCTACCGAAGGTCGTTGAAAACAGGCGCCAAAATGCGAAAAGCACGTCGGGAAGGGAACTACTTTGCGCATGATCAATTCGTACCCAAGGTCACTCGGCCAAACCGGCCAGCCAGCGGGGAACCGACGAGAACTCGCGAGAAAATGAAAATGCAAACCGCTTTTCGAATAATATAGATCAATATAATTTGGTGGTACATCACAAAAATAGCAATATCAGTACTCTAAATGTAAAAAAAGTTTGCTCGATTGGCAAACTTGCGGTAAATTCATTTTTTCGTCCAGTGCTAGATTTATTCTTTACTCAACATATTGAGTAAAATACACATCTTACTCAAAGAGTCAGTTTAACTCATTTTCAAAAAGGCTTTTTTTGCCGTGTACTTGCGAACAAACTTCATGAGGTTCTCCAGCTTTGTTTTGAAAACTATTTTATGGCCATGGGTTAAATTTCTAAACATTTCCAAACAACGATAAGAGCATCATTAATAGCGTTCTGGACTCCGAATTGGAGAGTATATCAGTTAAACTGCGCGTATCTCGGAGTACCAGGAATGGAAAACTGCCAAGTTTCCGTTCGAATCCGTTTTATTTGGGGAAACCCGAAGGAAAAACCTTGCTCGTTTCAGCCAACGGAAACGCTGCGGAAACGCGATGGAAACATTTTAAACGTTTCAGCTAACGGAAACGCTGCGGAAGCGCCGAACATTCTCACCATTCTTCTCTTACACGTTTCCCGTCGTAACCGATCTGCGGAAACGTAACGGAAATGTCAACTGTCAGGTTTCCGTCAATTTTCCGAATTACGGAAATGCCTTATTTCACCCTGTGTACCAGGTCGACGACAATTCCACCACGCTGGTGGCTGGCAGTCAATTTCTACCTTGGGGTCCCAAAGGTCCCACCCTTCATCAATGCAGTGCCGTTGTGGGTTCCCGAGATTTGGACAACAAAACCCGGGAGGAAATTCAAGCCTTATTCAATCGCACGTTCTGTCTACCCGAGAACATTGACCAATTACGCTTGGAACTAGAAGACTTTCATTTGTAAATAGCCTTTTTAATTTCTTTTTCAATTGTACATAACTTTTCATTTTTTAATTTTTATCCATTTTTTAGTCTTTACTCTTTTCAATTGTCATTTTTCAATTTTTTACTTTTCAATTGTAAATAGCTTTTTTCAATGTTTATTTTTTAAATTTTTAATTTTTTCCGTTGTAAATAACTTTTTTTTATTTTTCTCATTTTTAATTTTTTTAATTTTCAATTGTACACAGAGCGCCCCTGCAGCGTGGCAAGAGATGGACACGGACACGGAATTGATTGTAACATAAAATCTTTTGGTTTAATTTAAAAATTCAAAGATGACACCACTGGTTTTGCACTGTTATGTCTTTCTCTTTCTCTCTTGACTCACATACGCCTTGACTCATAATGTATTTCGAAAACAAATACCGTTCAAAATTGCAATAAGCGGCGGACTTCTTTTAATCGCGCTTGTCGTTGTCGACTCTCCATCTCCTCCAAGCGCCGCTCCTCCTCTCGCTCCCGTTCAATCTCCTCGAAAAAATACCGTATCATTTGCCAACGATGTCCCGAACGCACACGTCGAAGGTGTGCCGCTAAATACATATCCAATTCTCGGAAGTGCTCCACACTGATGAGCCATTGGCTCTCGTCCGTGGTCCAGATAAGGTGGTGGTACATCCAAGGGATAACACGATGGACGAGAGCCTTGTTGAGCATCTTTGTGGTGACTGGATGTTGATGTCCAAGGCGGTGGGCATTCTCGACGCGGACAATTGCCAACAAATACAGTTCAATGAACGCCGCCACATGATCTCTGTTGAGTCGCCTCCACGTTTCTTCTCTCCTCTGGTACATCCTGATCGTGTGCCTTTCCACATGCGTCCGCTCCGCTGGCACGCGTCTCCTCAACGCCTCTTCACCATGCACATTCATGTAGCTGCTCAGGGAATCCAACGTTGTTCTCGACATGATAACCCCAACAAACAAACAAAAGTCACTAAGACTGAACTCAAAGCTAGGAGTGACGTCCTGGGGCCTCTCCAGGGATTTATACCCCGACCTACGCTAAGCATGATGGGACAACCTAGGGAGGGGGGAGGGGGTCCCCCCACCCCCTTCCCTACCCCTCCCGAGGCCCTCCGTGCCCTGTTTGGTCATTGGCCCATTCCCTCCTCCACGTCACCTTTGGGTCTCTATAAAAACCCCCAGCCACTCGACCTTCTCATTCCCTTCTTTTCACTCCAAGCAAGCAAGCAAGAATCTTCATGACCGATCAAAAAAATGGGGGGTGCGCGGTTTGTCTGGAACCCGTGACAAGTCAATCCTTATTGGAATGCTGCCATCAACCATGTCATACCCATATCCAATGTATCAGACAATGGCGAAAGGCACGTCACGCCATCTCTTGTCCTCACTACGGACGTCCCTTCATAGTACTCGAAGTCAAACATCCCGAAATGTGAAAAGAAGACACCCATTTTGTGGAGCAAGTAAAGAACCTATGGAAAGACAATAGCTTTTGGTATGGGGTCGTTCACAATACTTTTGGATCAACAGGTGGGTTCTGGAGAGAACTCAAAAACCCAGATGAACCAACAGAAAAAACACGCTTCCATCTCGCTGACCCCAAAAAGAAAGCGATTCAACGCATGAAGAGCATTTTGAGTTGCTTGTAAAAGCACGCTCTCCCAGTTGACTTTGAACTCTTGTCAAGGAACGCCAGTGACCACTCGCTGACTCTTCTTCTTCATTCGGACCCACACCCCTAACGGTCCGCCGTTTGGACTTTGAACTCTCTCCATGGGACGCGCCGCTGACCACTCGGGTCCAGGCACACGTTCCCACTTGTAAAAATCGAAGTCATTTCATTAAAATTCTGTTTTCCATTGCACTTCCGCTTGTTGTCTTGATTTTTTTATCACTCCCGGTTTCCCCCTGTCCTCTGGTTGCCATGCGGATCCCTTCTGGTTCCTAATGACGTCACTTCCGGTTGAGCCAGCGATACCTTTCCCCTACCAGTCAGCGGTTTGCCCACCCCAAACCACGTGACGTCCGTCCGCCATGTTGGATGAGCCCGCGATCCCTTTTTCCCTACCAGTCAGCGGTTTCCCACTCCAAACCATGCAACCTCCGTCCGCCATGTTGGAATGACGTCACTTCCGGATGAGATCACTTCCGGTTAGGTCATGTGACCCCTCTCGACCAATCAAATCGCTCGACACTGAAACGAGGCCGATTTTACCATATGGGCTGACATTACTACTTATATTAGCCGACAGGTTCAGTCATCGTTAGATAGGAAAGCACACCACTACTCCCAGCTTCCTGTTTTGACAAATTGCAGAACTATTGTGCCTGTAGTTGAATAAAGGATGGGAAAGAGAACAAGGAACCTCTTCAATGTCGGTTATTTATTTTATCTTTTTAATTCATTGCGAGTTTATTTTGTTTTTATTCATTGCACTATTTTGTGTATTTAAAATGAAAAGAAGTAATTCATACTAAACTCGCGTGGTTAATGTGGTACTAGTTTAAATGTGCTACTATTTGGTCACTCGATCTCCTTTAAACTACGTCCAGACTCCTCCTTCATCTGTTACTTGCTGCTTCCCTTTGTTGGCTGAGCTAATACGACATCCAATGATCTACAAAAACAAAAATAATAATAAGCTCATACAGTCTACTAATATTTTTTCTAAACCTTACCACTTGTCTAGAAACAACAATAACGACAACAACAACAACAACAAGGTTAATTAACTCACCACCACTGACAGCCGCAAGACTTGCGACAGTGTAACTGCATAAACTGCCGGTGAACCACACAGTAGCCACCGATTGCAGCCTTAGTGGGGCAAACATCATTGCATTCTAAAAAATATAAATATGACCGACTACTAATTGTCTCTTCCTTAAAATGGTAAAGCGAAATTACATAAAAAGTATTCCACTGCTTCTCATCACGCTGGAAGTGTTCTGTTTAGGTGATCCGTAGCTACCGTATTCGTATTCGGGATTGAGAACTGCTGAATGCAGGAATATTTCCGAAAAACTGTAATCCCCCTAATAAGAAAAAAATCAATCGTCTCCCTCTCCTCCCACCAAAAAAAAAAAGAAAGAAAAAGAAAGAAAGAAAAAGCCTCTTAGTCTTCAGAAGAATGTTTTGAATATAAAGTGCGAAGAGAGATTGCACAGGATTGTAATGCAAAGCGATGGGGACACTTTGGAATTGACGTCAACAACATTGCAACTGGACTAGAGGGGCCCTACTTTGTCAAGCTGTACACTTTTTCTAGCGGTGAGTCACAACTAAATAGCGCGGCAGGTCCTCCCGAAAACTATTCTTTGACGCTTTTGGGGATGCTTGTAGGAACATTTATGGATCGAAAACCAATAACTTTTGCTACTTCCTCTCAAAAGGTACTGCAATCCTTTCATCGATTCTTCAAGAAAATGCGTTCTTACAAGAGTAAGTCGCGACCAATGGCTAAAGTAGATGTAATTTATACAAATACATCTGGCATAAGGAGAATTTCTTATCTACTTTTTTTCTTTCTGAAACTAGCCATATGTTGGCCTTTTTTTCTTCAACGATCTATTTTGGGAATAGCCGCCCAATTTTATTTGTAATCTCGGTTGTCGACAATGAGGAGTGTTGACAGATCTCCAAACAGGAACCACCCACTATTAATATTTCGCATCTTGCGTACGATTACTTACGCCACTTCAATTATATTCAGTGTTCGATCACCACGTGGATTAATTATTTCATTTGTGTCACTTTTTGGTGCAGCTCAAATCTGAGAAAAATGGCTTCTTTTAAGTCGGTTAGCAGCGACAGTGAAGACATTCACTCATATGCTAGCGTTGTTCGGGGAAAAGTGGTAAGTAAATCTCCGCTCCATAATTCGTACTGGAGCCGCTTCCAGAAAGAGGACGAGGAAGAGGCAATGGCTCTTGCTATGAAGAATTCAGTGGAGTAACAGGCTTAGATGTACTATTTGCCATCTAAAATTGGTATTAAGGAAGGGGGAGGGGATGTTCCCAGACGACCAAAAACAGCCCGGTCTGAATAGAGTTATGAAGTCTATCATACCTGAGACATACCTTTTTCATCGTTACAGTTAGCAGCCCTCTCACAAATATATCCAACACCAGAAAGTCCTCTGTCACAACTCACATCATCATACCATAAATGATCTTTTCCCCACATTGCAGTACAGTTTCCATTACCAGAGGGCTGCTTTGTTGCCCATTTGATGTATCCCTTTGATGCAATCTCTTCTCCGTAGTTGCATACCCATTTCCAATTTTCCGACTGCTTTTTCAAGCCAATGAAATACTCAGAAGTTTGCATGGGTTGAATAGTGCTCTTCAGAAAGTGCCACTCTTCCAATGTTTCAATAGAGACAAGATCGCTTCCAGTCTTGTTGCAAATTCGTCTGCTTTCCACCCAACTAAGTATTGATTTAGATGCCATATGAAATGTGTAATTAGAACAACCAAAAACAAATGTGCGACCTCAAGAGAAATATAAAATAAACAAAGATTAATTTTTAGTGAAATACTTATCTTCGTTAGATGCAGTTCGTTGCCAAGATTCCGACTACCCAATCAATATTTTTACTCTTTTGTTTGCCGTTTAGTAATTTGCGGCTAACAAAATATTTTGAAAAGAGACCAATTGTGCTTTCAAATGCTTTGGGGGGGGTGGAAGGGGGACGTTTATACTTAACCTCTAAGGAGACTTGGAGAAGACGAAACTGGGCTATTTTGACAGGTGCTTGTATCCAGTGCCAAGACTGAGACCTGCAGTGCTAAGGCGAAGACGGCGTTCAAAACGCAAAGAACATCAAGTATAATACAGCGTTGGGTAGGGTTTTAAAGTCATTTTTATGTTCTGAGAAGTCCAAAGATGGTTTGTCTTGATTTACCTTCCTGCTATAAATGTATGACCAAACAAAAAGAAACAAACAAACAAACAAACAAAAAAACAAAAACCGTAAGTGTTTCCGACAGTTGGGCTCATAACACTTACTTAGGCATCTTACACTTACTTAGGCATCGAATCATGCCATTAATTGTTCAGTTTCATTTTTACTTCTTAAGGTTTGAGTTAACCAGTTTACTGAACTAAAACCTCATATCTAAGAATACAAACCGTTTCACTCTTTTGTGCTGTGTTCACTGTACCTAGTGGAAATGCTATACCTAATCGAACGTCACCTAACATTAGTACTAGCGTGTCCGATTGGCTTCCAACGCTAAGCCTTTAGCTCGCGTTGACGGAAATGTTTCTCTTTGTATGCAAAGCACAACGTTCTTATGATCAGTATCGCTGTATTGCAAAAATGTAAACAACGCTTTGTAAAATAGTGAATGTTTTCAGTGTAAAGTGAAAGTAGCTCTTCCTCTCCCTGGTCTTCAGTCTGAACCAGTTTAGATTGCCGGATTAGCATTATTTGTAACGCTAGTTGCAATTACCATGATTAAAGATAAAGATTGAAAAGGTCGATCAATAAAAACGATCGATAAAATTACAAGTACAGAGAAAGGTGGCTAACTGGAGAGAGCCGCTTCAGGCGGTAAAAGGGGTGTAAGTCATACCATCAAAAATCGGAACAAACAATGATTTGAAGCGATACTGAAACAGTGGGACGAAACACACAAGAAGACGTCGATTTCCTATAGTTCTGGTAGTTCGGATAATTTGTCTGGTTGTGATCATAAGCTGATGTATTCTGTTTAGATACACCTGACCTCGCCGTTAAAGAGGCATCCTTGAGGAGTTTTAATGGTGGAATCCACTGTGTTGCCAGTAGGATCTGATAAGGTTTTGAACAGTCAAGCTACTAGAGTATTTCTCTTACCAGCAATTCCATGTACTTGAAGACTGAAGCCAATCACTAGAATCGCCATCGCTGTGAGACGTATGTTCTCCATTTGAAAGTTTACTTGTTCCCCACCGATCAAGTTTTCACGAGTACAGTGAAAGCAAATCATGATATATGACTAAAGCTGTCTTCAACATTTCAAGGTAGTGATTCAGCTCCACAGTAGATTGCGCTTAAACGTGTGTAATAGCTCACGTCCACTCAGAAAGGTCCACATGACCATCTGATGTGACCCAGTGGTTTTCTGGGAGCGGAAGAAGTTGATTCTGTCCTCTTTCTGGCAAAGGAATTATCTTAAATATAAACTGAAACAACACTGAGAGACAAGCTTGGCAAGCTTAGCCCGCCACTGATCTTCTTAGAATTCGATTTCCACTCTGTCAGATTGCCCATCGTTGATACTGTTTACCCGACAACGTTATTTCAAACAGGAGTATCGAAAGAACATAAATCAGTGAATATAACTTGCGTTAGTGTGTTTGAAAAAGTCCTTTGTTGTACAAACTTTAAATACAGAAAAAAGAATAATACTACAGTAACCGATGGCTAGGAACTACGTACGAGAAGGGGTAATTGAAAGCACTATAGCGTGTTACTGAAGAGTGAGAGACGCAAGACTCTGTAACAGGGAGGACAATAACAATGATAGCCTTTTTGAATATTTATTTTAGCTGCGGTAAAAATGCAGGAAAATTTGCATATGTCAGAAGAAAGACGAAACGCAACATATAGCAAGCAATCATTTCACAAAATATCCTAGTAATACGAAAAATATTTTTATAACCGTAGCATACAGAAGGAACCCTAATGACAGCGTGAGATTCAGAGATATTTTTGCCCGAGAAACATTAATTTAATCACGAGCGAACATGACAAGAAACGTGAAGCCACTGTCTATTAACTTTGTTCTGATACCGGATGTCTACATTTATAGCGGCGGTGACTTTTTTTCCGGCTGTGGTTTCTGAAGACCGTTTTGTTCACAGGACACCCAAGCATAATATTTGAATATCATTAAAAATGGCGTTTCAAAATATAAGACTTTGTATGGGATTTCGCACCGAACATTTTGAGCAATACATAACAACGAACTAACTGAATAAAGTTCATGAAACATTACATGGTGTTGTTTGCGGCTAATCCAGGGTGGGACCGAAAAGTAGACTAGTCGACAAAAAAAGGACGAGTTGAGATTTTACCATGCTTGCCTTTGGCACTTAAACTCATAAATCTAAGCTGACAAGGAACTGCTCGCGCGCTTGCACGTTGTTTTGATTTTCGTTATGACAGTGATAAAGGAGAAGTTAGTAAAAAGGGAAAACATGTAACTGAAGCTAGAACTTACTAAATTGTTGTCGATTCATTGTTTAAGTTTGAATACTTTTAACAACAAAAAAATAAGAAATGTTATATCGAAAAGTAGCCGGTCAGGATGATGAAGGATATAACTGATCCAGTCTAGTGATTTATTAAGTCGAATCGACCTGCGAAATAATGAACTCTGTCTGTACATTCAAACATTGTATATACTAGTTGTCTATTCTTAATCTGTTCTTAAATAAAAAAGGCAAAGTGCTTTTTAGATGCCGTGAGGGACTGGTATGGGAAGGGGGAGGAGGGGTGGTACGTGTAGCTTTAGGAAAGTAGGAGAAAATTGGGGAGCGGTAAGTAGGATGGAAAGATAAAGAGATAAGCTTCCTTATTCAGTAGACGCAACCCTTCCATGAGCTCCTGCTACTTCTAAGAATACCGCGTAGAAAAAAGAAACGTATGGGTACAAGGCAGAAGGGACATGGAAGGGTGTGTCAACCCTCGGACATACAAACACCCCCGCCGTGGTACAAGGGGGTCGATGGACTACCCCTTAAGTTTTCGTTATGCTACAATGTTTTGAAAAGATTTCACCCTTTGTAGAAATCCTGTGATGTACTCTACAAGGTGAGGTATACATCATGGGTTGCCGGGCTGTTGAGTGCCTGTGACGTCATCCAAGATGGCTGCCATTTTGGGCGGAAAACGCGCGGCCACATCGGTTCTCGCGCCAAAAATTCGCTAAATTCTAGTTAAAGGCCACAAAATCCTCCATTTTCTTTTACTGCAGAATTTGTTTGAAACATGCAATAAACATCTTTCCTCGTCTGTTTGAGAGAGCTGGCAGTTGCCGGTTTTCGCTGCCACGCCATCAAAAAGTAAATTCGAAACCATTCAATAACAGAAGCTAAGAATTCCAAATGTTACAAAAGATCAGATTAATAAATAAACAAATTCTCCAAGTCCCAGGTCTGTGCGGTACACCGTTATTTGCCGAAACGTTTCACGCAAATTTATAGAGCTCAGTATGCAGACGCCATATTGGTGGCCTTCCGACGGACACCAGCATGGCGGCCGGAAATCAAGGAAAACATCTGGAACTCACTTTTGCTAAAAGAGCGATTACTTTACCCTCGTGAGCTAGTGTACACAAACATAAACACCTCTCCTAATACTTTATTGTTCAAACTGCCAAGAAAAGACCTCTTCTCAAAAGAGACAGCTTTGTCGCGGCGCCATCTTGATGTCACGTACTGGGTGACAATTTCGAAATTTCAAGGTGCTGTAGTTCAAATACAAAGGGTGATATCGAGCTGGAAACTTGTCAAGAGATATTTTTGGTTGTCCCGTCACTTGGGGACGATAAAAATTTAGCAGGCCTAGTGACTTTTGATTTTAGAGTTTTATGACGTCACGTGCAAACAGGCAATGGAAAGTCCTTGGACTATGTTCTACATGCACCTCTATTTGGCAAGCAAAAAAATCGGCTCTAGCACGTGTATTTTTTTTCGAGTGGCTCCAGTAATTTCGCTCCTGAGATGAGCTTAGATGTGGTTTTTCTATACGTTTTCCTACATTTTGCAGTATTTTAAACCGATTAAGAAAATCTAGCCTCTGCAAGTGTACTGCTTTCCGATACACCTGCTTTGATACGTTCAAAAACTTCTATTTGGTTGAGGAGGAAGTCTCTTCTCTGTTTTCTTCCATGTTTATAGGACAATTGTTTTGAAACTATGTTTCCATTTGTAGTAAATGGCCCGATTTATACTAGAGACGGATCATCCGTCCAGACGGATCATCCGTCAAGACGAATCATCTATCTAGTATAAACACGGGACGAACTATGATACGAACTATCGTTGCGTCTCGTAGTTCGTCCCGTATTTACACTAGACGGATAATTCGTCTAAGCGTGACGAAAACGCATGGGTACAAGGCAAATCGTCACCTTGCCGATCCTGATTTTTGAGTAGTTCGTCTTCTGCCCGTATTTATACAGACAGACGGATCATCCGTCCAGACGAATTATCCACGGTAGTTCGTCTGTCAAGACGAACTACCGTGATAGTTCGTCTGGACGGATGATCCGTCTGAAAGCCCGTATTTATACACAGACGAATTATAAGACGAACTACCGTTCTTTGCCCAAGTTCGTCCCAGACGGATGATCCGTCTCTAGTATAAATCGGGCCAATGTTACTCGAATTTACCTTTTAAAAGGAAGCATTTGGTGAACATTGTAGCCATACCGTTTTTTAAGCAAAATGACTCGGTCCGTGAAAAATAAAACATATGAATATTGCACAAGCAAGGGGAGTTTTTGGCACAAAAACGTATCAGCGGCGAGTACTTAATTTGCCACCTCAGTTTTCACTGTCTTAATGATAACATTGAGAAATTTTAATTTTTTGTGTTAAATTTCGTTTTCAAGTTTGCTGCCATATTTTATGGAATTTCAGATTTCATAAAATATGGCAAGTTAGGTAAAGGATATAAAAGTTACAATTTTTTTTAACCTAATCCCGAATTGTTTTGTCCAGGGTACTAACTAAATGCCTGTCAGTCAGAAATTCTCGGAGGATTTCGACGGAAGGGCGAAATTCATTCTCCCAGGAGTATTCGATATTTGTTTGGAATTGTCAAAGGACATGAACAAGTAATTTTGGTGCTTTAGTTCGCAAACTCCTTCCCAGGCTGAGCATTCACATTTCAATTTCATGATCCGCTCAAGCTTGGAACATTCGTCAACTACAAAAACAACAAACGTTGAATGCGTGAAGTTTGTATGTAGTTTCAAAGAATTGTCACGAATGCTATCAGATTCGATAAACAACCCGTCAACTTTGTATTTCCGCCTATAAGTACTATTCAACTTGCCACTGGCGATGAAAGAGGTTTTTGTCACGACACCATTCTATTTTTAGCTCATCGAGATTTTTCTGTGTTATTTTATTTTCTTCCTGTTAGGCCTTCAGTTGAGAGTGGCTGTACATGTATTTGCGTGGCCTTACGTCTGACCAAGTCGTACATGTTTGATCATGAGGGTACCCCCCCCACGTTTTAAGTACACGCTGACTGGCACGGTGCATGTGGCCTCAGCAGATGCAGTCCTCTGTACCCTCTTGAAGGACGGTGCTTCCTTTTGTTGCTACGCATACGTTCTAGAATTATGTTTACTTAATTATCTCTGAAAAATATGCGGCTACCCACGGTCTTCTTTATGGATTCCAATAGCCCTTGATAAGACCTGTTTTTCCCACATAGTCATGGACTGTGCAAAAATACATCTCTATTAGGAGTTATTAATTACTGCTTATTCTCAGACAACTGGTTTCGCGTCGTGTAGATATTTTTCCCTTTTTGTTTCTGGTAAGTGTTCTATACCGCAGTTTTTAATGGGCAGTTTTTGTCCTATTTTCCATACATGAGGAAGTATATTGCTAATTTCTGTAGAGATGCAGAATTTGTCGGGATATTTGAAAGCACGTATTTTGTAGCGTTTTGTGACAATGAGAAATAATCAGGAAGTGCCAATGCGACGGTGACGGCCCTTCTATGTTCAACCGTTAGCTTGTTTTCCTTTTGCCTTTCACTTTATAAAGCACCCGTACACTCCCAACGCAGATGAGTTTGGAAAAGAGGTTTTTACCAGGCCTCTCTCTATTATGAAGGGATTATCTTAACAGCCGATCTCAAGTTGAACATCGTGTACGTAGGTCAGTGTTGAAGTTTCTAATTTTAAATTGGCTATCGAGCTATCGCCCACATAAATTTGCCGTTCAACAACAGTAAAATTACAATGAACATGTTATTTTTTGTTGTTTTTTATTTGACGCGTATTGTGTCTTTCCTCGAATTACCACAATTTAGCGTTCGATACGGATTATTTATTTGCCGATGTCGTAGTTTACAAAAGCAACTGATTTAATTTTATTCATTCCTGTTACAGTCCACCTATTTAGCCACCTCCGATGGCTGTTTATCGCGGTAATTGAGCCTCATTTTGATGTTCCTCGTTTATCCTGATACTGTAAAAAACCGCATATAAGAACCTAGGTTTTTTCAAGTTAACTTAAAATGTTGTTTTAAATATTTTGTATCTGCTAAGAATGCAGGCTAATTGGGTTCTCAAAAAAGATTTTTTTTAGAGGAAAATGTGCTTGCTGCTGGTCCAACAACTAGTCTATATGGGCGTGGTCCCTTCCTCATGTATAACAAACATACACTGTGGTTGTCACTATGAATTAAACTGGTTGTTAGTATCATTTGTTGATGTTTGAGTGTCACTACGTTACTGCATGTTGTTATTTTTTGCTCGTTTTCCAAATGAGAACCTGTTTATATGTTTAGGCTCAACAGGGTCTTACATAATGGGGGTTTAAATGCCAAATATAGTAGCCGACAGGTTCAGTCATCGTTAGATAGGAAAGCACACCTCTACTCCCAGCTTCCTGTTTTGACAAATTGCAGAACTATTGTGCCTGTAGTTGAATAAAGGATGAGAAAGAGAACAAGGAACCTCTTCAATGTCCATTATTTATTTTATTTTTTTAAGGTATCAGGGTACCCCAAATGACAACATGGCGTTTTCACCGTTTGAGCGTCAGGCGTTTCACAAGGACCCTAACAAGCTATATATTTTCTGAAAGCTTAATAATTGAAAATTACGAAAACTTATTTAGATAAAGAAAAAAGACAACTGTGTCGAAAATAGAGACTACGTTTTTAAAAAGTACATCGTTCACAAAATCGGTTCCGCTCCAGTCGAGAATGATCTGGAGAGAAAGACGAACATCGCGCCGAATTCTTCACACTTTTGTCTCAAAAACCGTGTCTCGGAATTTTTGTATCTGGCCTGGTTTATTTTCTGCACCCAGTTAAACTTTGAAGTTCGAAGAAACACCTCTTCCTCTTTCTTTTACGGCTCATAACTTTTGAATGAAAGCAAAAAATAAAATTCGGAGACACAGTTTTGGTGTCAAATTATGTGGCAACATTGTCACCAAATTTGAGCTAAAATGGTTGAAAACTCGCTGAACGCGAACTTAAAATGTGCGCCCAATTTCTTGAAAAATTAGTTTCGAGAAAAAAGCCAAAATATGATTTGGAAACTTTTTAAGGTCTAAGGAGATTAAAACACCTAGGTGTCAGGATAATTACCTCGGGTTGACAGAGGGGAGGCTCAACTTACCGCCTTACAACAATAGCACAAACATGCCGACAAGAATGGTGTCAAATTCTGCGTGTTTTTATGTTGGAAAGCGACTTTCGTTGAGTACGAGTGCCGTTCAAAGGGTCTTGAAACGCAATAAACGGAAATTTTAAAGTCATAATATCACGTCGGCTGTAAAATGCCGAAGGCATCATCGTTTGAGCTGGGTAAGACTACCCAAGCCGGGACCTGAAAGACGAAAGGAAAGGCGAAAAGAAAGCACATTGAAATCTGCGAAGAAGCCGCCACGTGTTCGGCTCAAGATCTAAGAGAGAACATCCTGTCAGAAATGTGAGCAATTGGGAAAAAATAAACTTTATTACTGGAGACAAATTCCGTACTTTCCTGGACATGCTGTCTTTTGCGCCAAGTTGATTCTTTGATACATCTTGCTTTGTAGAAATGTTATGGAATTTGAATGGATGGATTGTTTTTCGCCGTTCGCGTTACGAAAAGCGAGCTGGCAGTCGAAGCTTATCACACTGACAAGTGAGGAGTCAGGAAGCGCAAGTAATTCCTCAACGCTCGATCTTTTTTCTCTCTCTCTCTTTCACAGATATGATCGAAGCCACTTTGTAGACACACTCGAAATAAGCGGGAACTGCTACGCAATCGATCGCGTGTCAAAACATCGGGGCCCTGTTATGTCACATGCTATTTTCAGCGTTGTTGACAGATAACTGTCAACACATGATTAGAGAAAATTAATGCCACAAATCTTTTTTCGTCCATAACTTTGCGTAGAAACGATCTTTTTTTCTGAAACTTTTTGTAAAAGAGAGGTTTGAATAATATCTATCTGAAAATGACAGAAGTGTATTTTTCGAAAACATGGTCAATTTTGGGGTACCATGATACCTTAATCCATTGCGAGTTTACTGAAATATTGCACTATTTTGTGTATTTAAAATGAAAAGAAATAATTCATACTAAAACTCCGTGGTTAATGGGGTACTAGTTTAAATGTGCTACTATTTGGTGACTCGATCTCCTTTTAACTACGTCCAGACTCCTCCTTCATCTGTTACTTGCTGCTTCCCTTTGTTGGCTGAGCTAATACGACATCTAATGATCTACAACAACAAAAATAATAATAAGCTCATACAGTCTACTATTATTTTCTCTAAACCTTACCACTTGTCTAGAAACAACAACAACGACAACAACAAACACAACAAAAACAACAACAACAACAACAACAACAACAGAAGGTTAATTAACTCACCACCACTGACAGCCGCAAGACTTGCGACAATGTAACTGCATAAACTGCCGGTGAACCACACAGTAGCCGCCGATTGTAGCTCTAGTGGGGCAAACATCTGCGTAACCGGGGTCATCATTGCCTTCTAAAAAATATAAATATGACCGACTACTAATTGTCTATTCTTAAAATGGCAATGCGAAATTATATAAAAAGTATTCCACTGCTTCTCATCACGCTGGAAGTGTTCTGTTTAGCTGATCCATAGCTGCCGTATTCGTATTCAGGATTGAGAACTGCTGAATGCAGGAATATTTCCGAAAAATTGTAATACCCCCTAATAAGAAAAAATCAATTGTCCCCCTCTCCTCCCGCCAAAAAAAAAAGAAAGAAAACGAAAAAAGAAAAGAAAAAAAGCCCCTTAGTCTTCAGAAGAAAGGATTGTAATGCGAAGCGATGGGGACACTTCGGAATTGACGTCAACAACATCGCAACTGGACTAGAGGGGCCCTACTTTGTCAAGCTGTACACTTTTTGTAGCGGTGAGTCACAAGTAAATAACGCGGCAGATCCTCCCGAAAACTATTCTTTGACTCTTTCGGGGATGCTTGTAGGAGCATTTATGTATCGAAAACCAATAACTTTTGCTACTTCCTCTCAAAAGGTGCTGCAATCCTTTTATCGATTCTTCCACAAAATGCGTTCTTCTAAGAGTAGATCGCGGCCAATGGCTAAAGTAGATGTAATTTATACAAATACATCTAAATAAATGTATTTGTGCTGTACAAATACATGTGTTTTAACCCTATTCAGACCGCGGGGGTGCAGGGGGAGGGGAGGTGCTGCTTGCATAGACGTTTGACGTTTATAAGTTGGAAAGCATGCCACCTAACTTGATGACTCTTCCTAAAATTTATCTGGAAAGAATTTGTTGCAGCGAGTCCTTGTCCACCAAGTTTGACATTACCATGGCAACCACTTTTTGAGAGGTGTTTTTTTCAGAGTTTTTATTTTCCTCTATTTAGTGAAAATTAAATATTTTTTTTGAAGTAACGTTTACAGTTTTAGATCATTTTCGTTTTCGTTTATTTATATTGATTACTTTTTGGTCAATTTTGGTCCTTTTTGAAGGTTTCGGAAAAATCAAAAAGTCGAAGACGGCAAATCCAAGATGGCCTCCGTTTAAGAACACGGTGTAATTCTCACGTCGTTTGACGTCATGAGCATGTGTTGCGGATTCCAAAGGAAACAGTCTGCCATTATAAAACTGTGATGAATATTTCTTAGAATCCAGTGTGCTGTAAATGCACTCAAACCGACTGAAACCAGTAGCTGCCAACGGTTTCGTGTTTCGCTTGTGAACTTTTGGCTTATGTACTGGTATGAACAACCCAGTCAACATTCGTTTCTTTGAATGAGTCTACCGTTGGAAGAGTTCAATCTTCAATTTGAAAATGGAATTTCGATTCCATTAGTGCAATCCGTTCCCGATTACTGAAATTTATTCCTAAACAATGAGCGGAACGAGCGGAGTATTTTGACTGTAAATTAAACTTTTGGTTGTGCAAGAGAAGTTAGATGGAAATACCTCCTCTATCAGGATTTTTCATAATTGAACCTACCATGAATGCTCGTAGTTGTATGCACTTTGACTGACGTTCGCTGTACCATTGTTGACAGTGGCAGTGGCCTGCTTCTGTCTTTCTTCTCAGTTGTAAATGGCTGCACGGTGGTCTTCTGTATTTTAAAAACGTAGTTTCTGGTGGTTTTGCGGCAACCTTCAAAGAAAGAAAAAAAGAAAGGAAGAAATGAAAAGAAAGAATGAATGAAAGAAAGGAAAAGGGAAGGAAGGACAAGAAAGAAAGAGAAAAAAGAAAGAAAGAAAGAAAGAAAGAAAAGGAATGAGAGAATGAAGGAAAGAAAGAAAGAAAGACAGAAAGAAAGAAAGAACGAAAGAAAAAACAAAGAAAGAAAGAAAAAAAAACGAAGAAAAAAAGAAAGGAAAGAAAAATTACTGAATAAATAAACACGCGAACGAACGAACGAGCAAGCATGTATGACTTTTTCCTTCCCACTACTTTCTGATAGTTTAATAAATTACAGCTATTGGGACATACGTAATAGAGACATACATATTCATGTATGGAATGTTTTTTCTTACCAACTTTTCGTTCACAGATATATCCTCCATTAAATCTCCCCCTCTCTCTGTAACTATGGCTACATCCTATCTTGTTATGCCGTCCGTTGAAGAACATCTCAACGCAATGCTTCGATCCAAGATAGTCTGGTTCGTGCTTGAACCAGAGCCATTTTCCGTTACTAGACAACGTGTTGTTAATACAGGCACTCGTATTACTAAGTCAGCACCACTTGGGAGACGAGTATTTTAAACCGATATACCAGGGACCCTTTTTCGTTTTGGTTATATTCCGTAAATATTCCCACTCGTCATTGCTCTCCATGGAGACCAGATCTGAGTAGTGGGTACTTCTGCATGATTCCCTGGCTACCTCCCAGCTATACCACAAAGGAGCTTGATGAAAGGAGTAACTAGAACATACGTCTTCTAGGGACACACCTAAGTGATAGAAGCAAGATCTTAAACTATATCATTCAGTGCCTTTAATAGTCCAGCATTCAAGTGTTTCATTTGGCCCCAGATAAGTTTGATAGGGCGATAGCATCAAACCATTTTGTTTTTTCTTCCCTTGATCGATTCAACTTGGCCGGTTTGTTTACAAAATTAAGCAGGGACACGCCTACAGTGCTACAAGGATGTAGTGGAATTATGGGATTCAAATAGTCACGTGACACAAGAGCACATGGAGCGAGAGTCGAGGGGATCGAAGTTGGGGGGGATCGAGATTGTCAGTCTTGTCAGCGTTTACCTTGTTTACAGTTTACAGTTATAAAGTTGTGTTAGTTCATTCCGCTGTGGTCACTCTTTATTCCCCCGCAAATCCGTCTACAAGGAAAGGAGGGGGGGGGGGGGTGATGGACCAGCCCATGCGTGTTGCTACTTTACACTATTTCGAAAAGCTTTTACCTTTAGTAGAAATTAACGTCTGTGAGGTGCTCTACAAGATGAGGTATATGTTATGAGTTGTAGCGCTTCTGGGGGCCAGTGACATCATCTAAAATGGCCGCCATCTTGGCCGTCGTCTTGGATTTGACCCAAACTTAGAAACTATCAACGGCAAAAACTAAACGTTTTGATGCTAGACATGTGAAATCTGACAAAATTAAACAAATTGCTGCTCTTTGTAACATTTTGCGCTTTTTCACCTAAAAAGGGTAAAGAGCACGCATTTTCGTCAAAAATGGCCTTAGTACCTGACTCATGACGTCAAATCTCGAAACCATAGCACCCATTGTCACCAAACCTGTGTCAAAATGTGGCTAAGGGATATGCGCAAAGCTACTGAAAACGGCTTGGAAAAGTTCAAGAAAAACCTTGAGGGGAGTGGGGGGGGGGGGGTGAGGCATCCCCCCTTGTATGTCCGAGGGTTAAAATATAAAAGTTTTTATGTATATTTTTAATTTGATATCAGCAATAATTTTTGGCTACTGCAGTTTCAGTCTCGGACAATCAGTAATGACAGCATGACAGGTGCTTGTAACGATATAAAATGTTTCAGTTCTGAATCTAAGGATAGTATATTCTGCAAGGAACACACTATGAAAGTAAGTAAAATTTATAGGCTCTTTACGAAGTAACTAGTCAAAAACACTGCTATCAATAGGAACAAAGACAATTATTAGATAGCAATAGTACTACAATATGGCAAACTAGAGTATTATAATCCGGCAGCCCTTTTACTCTGGAATATAATATCAAGTGTTACAAAAGGGTAAATGAAAATAAATGAAAAGGGCCTTGGGTTGGATTGGGTTTTTGTCCTTTTTACAAGGGTTTGCAGGATTCTGCCAATAACCGCTATTGTATCTCTTCATAAGCGTATATTGCAAGTAAAATTGTTTCTTATTTTAGCCCTAGTTGAGGATCTTTCGGGCTCCGCTTCCTCTCCGCTGGAGGCTCCAATATTGAACGTGTTTCGTTTGACCCAGTTCGAAACCACCAAGCTCATTAGGCAGTTTCAATCATGCTCAGAATAAACAAACGTTACCACGTTACAAAGTGAAGCATGTTCGTGATCAGAGCAAACAAGTTTCGGCCTAGTGTAAACACAGTATTCGTCCCACAGCTTAAGAGTCTGTTAATGAAAGCGCACACAATTAAATTAAGTGGCTAGTCACAACTTTGATTTTTGTATTTCTGTAGCTAGTCAGTTTAGAATTCTCTCACACTATTTGTTGAACTCGTCATGTCAATTTCTGTTTGGCTGAAATCAAAAATTAAATGAGGTGCACTCAGGTCATTCTGCGTGCGCTTGCAAGGCAAGAACAAAACTTGTTTTCTTGAAAATTGAAGCCAATTTCTATAAAAATGTTAGTAAAGCTATATTATAAAACAAATAACAAAGCCTAATCCTGGCTTTGTTCTGTTAGAAAACACACAAGAAAAGTGCGGAGAGCATTTCTTTCGCTCTCTCGTCATAATGTTGCATGCTTTGAAACAGAAGAAAGCACGGCTTAGGCATTTCTACTTGTTAAGCAAAGGATGATTGATTGTTGAACTTCTCCCACAAAGTTACAGTTTTTCTTGTTGTTTTTTTTTTTGTTTGCTTGTTTTTTTCTTGAAACTTACCGTGCATGTTTAAGGCCGTATTCTCTTGTATTGACGATTGCTGGGCAACTGTTGATTGTGTAATTGGGCTGTTTGGATGCTTTTTACCATTTGTAGGTGTAGGTGGCTGCACGTTGGCCTTTTTTACTTTGAAAACGTAGTTTCCAGTGGTATTGGCACACTCT
>OZ024894.1:29989119-30015951 GCA_964017195.1 Siderastrea radians
CTCTTAAAATGATTTCCCATCTCATGTCTGTACTTTAAAACTATTCTCATGTCAATCTAAGCTAAATAAAAAGGGTTTGCTGATCCAATTAGAACACCACAATAATCCACTAAAAGTTACAACAGAGGTTCAAAGAAATAACTAGTCATCCTAAAAAGTGGGATTTGTAACTGAAGGTTATGTGCTGATCAATTCAAATCTTCAACATCCCCCCCCTCCCCTCCGGGCATACCTCAGACATTTGGCTATATGTATCGCCCCATGTAAGGGAATCCGGAATACGGAATCCAACATTTTTTTGCCTTTGGAATCCGGAATCCAGGGCTTTGGAATCCGGAATCCAGTCCCTGGAATCCGGAATCCAACCCGTGGAATCCGGAATCTAGCCTCATCCATAACTCTGGAATCCCGGTCTGGTATGTACTGTACTGTTAGTAGTAATTTCATAACAAATCGCCACCTACCCCCTCCTCTCGGCGTCCCCTACCACCACCATCACCAAAAAGTGATTGGTCACCTAACATGTACATCATATGACAACACTGCGGTAAGGTGTTTTTGATTCCTTATAAGGCACATGTTTCCTATGTTTAAGATCATTTTTAAATTATTTTTCAGACATGCCCTCTTTTTGTACTTTTCCGACCTTGACCCGCACTGTTTCATAAATGGTGAACACCGATCACAGTTGTTTTCTTTCATGCAGGGTTTCACGTCGAGCTACATGTAGTGGTATCCAACGTTGACCGTTTTATTCTGCTGTTTTGATAATCTGTTAATCAAAGACGGAAACGCCGAAAGAAGTACACTGAAGCTGGGAAAGATAATTGATAAATCCATAGCTATTTAGTAGTCATACATATCGGTCTAGTGTTTTATTGAGACAATGTTCATGTGTCAGATCTGGACATCATGAAATCAAAAAATCTTCGCCCAGCATTACTCAGTTTGGAAATATTTTGCTTCGAATTGGTACTGTCTGTGTCACAGCTGGTAGGCGCAAGACTGTGATGGATGGCCATTGGCTAATAGAGAGCTCATCCGCTAACTAGCCTCTAATCCTACACAAAGATAAGGTTCTTTTGGTTGGTCACGAAACGATCCTCCCCAACAAACGATAGGATGAAGGGTGAGTGGACGCTCTGCGAGAAAAAAAACAAGACCCGTTAGGGACGGACCGTTAGGAAAAGTATGGAGGGGGCTGGGGAGCGAATCAAAGAGAATGACAAAAAAAATCATGAAAGGGAAATTTTGCAGAAAAAATCGTTCACACCGAGTATCCTAGAAAATTCTTGCATCGAAATTCCGAAGTATTTTACAGAAATCTTAGCAATGCGCACCAGAGTTAAAAACATGCCTTCTTTCCTGGCTTCTGTTCAAAGCGGATCTTCATTCAAAATGGCATTTCAACCAGTAAATTTTTTATTTATTTAATTCTTTCGCCAAGGTGAATCACCACAGTGAGAGGATAAAACAGGACTGCGTCCTAATTGACATCAACGCCTTTAATTACCCACCCAATTCATCAAAGGCTCATCACACCAGCGGGATTTACGTCCCCTACCCTTTTCGAACAGCAGTCAGTGGGTCCTTACACGTCTCACACTGACAGTCAGATCAGTGAAGACAGTGAACGTACTTTGAGACAGGGCATACGGTTGTTCGTCCTTATCCGAGAAGACTAGAAAGTCTAGCCATTTGCAGATGCGAAACAAAGGCAGCACATTCTACTCAGTTAGTTTAAGACCCTGAGTGTTGGCGCGGCTGGTAATCGAACCCGGGCCTAATGCTCCGACGTCTGGTACCCAGCCAATTGAGCCAACCAGTCGGCAGTTAATTTTGGAAGACCCTGCCTCCTTAGTAGTGGTGTCTGGTGTCTGCCTTTTATCGGAGGTGCACTGCCATCCATAGGGCCTAACAAGTACCTCTTTCTATTTTAATAAAATGCTTTGTGCTAATGCTTTCGCGAGGGCTCCTTCTGAGAGTTTATTGGGAGTTTATGAGAGAAGGAAACAACACCAACAGCGACTGTACGTCGTTTAAATTCTATTCTTCACAGAAAATAGTCGCCATAATAGACAAATCAACCGCTTCAAGCCTTGCGATCAACCACCCACCCTGGACAAGAAATCAACAATTGTATTACCAGAAGCCATGGGTATAAAAACCCAAGAAGAACTGCAAAGGATGTTTTTAAAAACGCTACGCGTGTGTGACATTCAAACATGAAACGTTTGGATCGTTTGTTAGCGGCTTACGAGAAAGAAAGACAACAATGTCAAACATTACAAGAGTTTCAAAAAGCCAACCGACAATTAGTGGAAGCCATTGAAAAATTACCAGGAAACAAAACACCAACAGAACAAATGGTTTTAGCTTTATTCAAAGGGATGTGCTGATCAGACTTGCCCGGTTGACGTCACAAAGCAACGCTTAGATCTAAACTTGACTGATTTTACTTTGGAACAACCATTTCAATCATGTCTGTACGAGGAGAAGACTACGTGTGGGATAGTGATGATGAAGAAGAGTGTGTGGAAGAAGAGGTCAGAAAGTTTATTCATGGTACCAAGAAACGATTGGGACGATATCTCATCCCACCTTACGTGTTGTGGCAGTACGAACGTGTGTTGAAAGCCAAACGAGTCATTACCTCTGGAACGATCAAGAACCAACAAGTCATGGACGATCAAGGGTATAGTGTCGACATGGCCATTCAACTCAAGAAACCTGTGTTTGTACGCAATGAACTTGGTATGTGGATGACTTATGAAGATGGACACTTTATCAGTTGCAACCCACCCAAACAACAAGCAGGGGATTTGTACGTACCACCCTCT
This sequence comes from Siderastrea radians, assembly GCA_964017195.1. NCBI lineage: Eukaryota > Metazoa > Cnidaria > Anthozoa > Scleractinia > Rhizangiidae > Siderastrea > Siderastrea radians. Next base: position 29,991,960 of record OZ024894.1, read on the forward strand.
CACATGGGCGTTGGATTCGATCACCCGTTTTGGGTCAAGCGATGTAAAGACTATGTGGATACATGCCATGGAATGGCAGACAGAGGACACATTATGTGAGATAAACTTTGAACACAAAACATTTAGGTTTTTTTCATATACTTTTTATTAAAATTGGTGGCTCCTGAAAGAGCCGTTTTTATTTCTTTCGCTTTTCCTAGAAAAGCTTAGATTACTATGTTGTAAGCCTCGGGTCTTCTTACAGGATCCGGGTGCCATAAGTCTTCAAAACCGGTACCGGGTCTGAGATGTTGTGAAACGACTTGATAGACGATAATAAAATTGTTTTGACCAACATACGGTAGTTGTTGTTCTTTCAGACTCCAGAGGGTGATTCCTAACGAGTAGATAGCAGCTTTCGTGGTGGGTAGCTGACCGCGAAGCAATTCGGGGGCGCGATAGGCGAGGGTTCCTTGTAGTTGGGACATGGTGGGTGCATGGGCGTATTGCGAGCAACCAAAGTCCGTCAGTTTACAGGTTTCTTGTGCAGTCAGCAAAATGTTCGCGGGTTTAATGTCGAGATGAAGGATGCTACGATCGTGAATGTAGCGGAGGGCTGCAACCAGTTGGTGCGCGTAGATTTTCCAATCGTACTCTACTTCTTCGTCAATCAGGGTCTGGAGGGTTCGCGCTTCAGGAACCAGCTCCATAATGATCAGTTTTTCAGGTTCACGGATGGTTGCAAAGATGTGGATGACATTGGGATGAAACAGGGCGGGTAAATTGGCTTCGGCTTCAAACGACTCGTTCGTCGCTGTTAGGTTTTTCGTAGACGATTTCATCTTTTTGATGGCTACGGGATAACCGTTGAAAGAACCTTCAAACACTTCGGCAAACCCGCCGGATCCTAAACGCTGGCGAAACTCCATCGTAAATGATGTCAAATCAAAAACAGGGTGGATTTATACCACGCTTTGTGATGCCGCTAGGATCGAAATACGCATCTTAATAAGCGTCGGAGTATATGCCTATGTGACTATAAAAAAACACACACGATTCATAAACACACACTTATAGTAGTAAGAAATAAGATGGAGTATTACCGTGATCTGAACCGTGATGATTTTGCTTCGGATGAAGCCTTTGAAGAAGAAAGGATCAAACGAGGTTTAGCTGCGGGGTTTACACCAAATCAAATTGCCTTACATCAAATCATTGAGTTAGGTTTGGCGTTAGGCATGACCAAAGAAGAAATTCTACCTCATGTTGGACTTGACACCGGTTATGTGTTCTCATAGAATGTCAACCCAACTTCAACAACGGTTCTTTTAGGAACCACCAAATTTACAAAAGCGTTTTGACCAAAAAAGTGTATGACTGACAAAGCAACGTAAGAGCCTGTTTTACAAGCGAGAGAAACATAGCAAAAAGAATTTTGCGTAAGATAACAACAAAGCCTCAATAGTCTAGTGGTGAAGACAGTGCGTTATGGCCGCAAAAACCCAGGTTTGAGTCCTGGTTGGGGCAGTTTTTTTTGTAAGAAAAAGAAACGGACCAGGACTCCTAGCTTTATTCGAGATATCAGTAAACCCACTGAACCCGCCTGTAGGTTCGGGTTCGAGCGAACCAAGTCTCCCGCTGAATAAATTCTAGTTACCTGGTACTATTCATTACGTATTCGTTTGTCTTATATATCACTTTTGAATTGAATGCTTGTCCTTGTGGGATGCAGAATGGCGCAGTGGAAGCCGCTCATAACCCAGAGATTGAAACCACGTTCTGCCATTTCATTTTTAAAAAGAACCTACTAGTTATTAACCTACTACTCAGTCAGCCCGGGGCTGGCGCACTCAGGTAAGTATTAGGTTACTAATTGGACATGTCTTCAAATCTTCTTCAGCTTCGAGTCCCGGCTGGCGCACCTTCTTTTTCTTTTAGTAAGACTTAGAAAAATTTCAAGTTTGAAGTCACTTCGCTCCCATCCCATCCCGCTTCCCATCCCGCTTCGCGGGTTCGATTGGGTTCGATTGGCCTCCGACGGGTTCTGCATCTCATTAACTCAACCCAACCAACCTCATTAGTATGCTAATGAGAATCCGCTGAAATGCCTTACATACGTGTATACTCTTTTGTCAAATTTGAAATCGATGGAAACCACAATTTTTAAAGTGCTACTACGATAAAAATTTTTTGTTTTGTTTTCAACTTTTTTAAACTTCAAACTGTGAAATAGATGCCATATTTTATGAATCGCGATAAATTAGATCAATATATGCTTTCACGGCCCAGGAATATATGTCCGAAAACCGCGTTAAAGCCGTCCGCCATTACTCAGTTCGCAAAAGAGAAGCCCGCGAATTTCATGGGAGCGGTCTTATCTCTAACCACGTGAATTTTGCTCATGACGTAGAAGTCTCAACCATCACCACGAAGAGTATAATGAACAGTCGAAAATAGAGAGCCAAACAAAGCATTATATGGATGTGTTTTCCGTCGAATTTGTCGTCCAGGTCTTTTGAGAGCGATTTAGAACAAAGGTTTTTTTTGGGCGAAGTCGGCGAACTCGCAGAAGTCGCGCCATGCAATGACAGTTTCGAGCCTCTCGCTACCGAAGAGGAAGCCGTCTCAAACAATGCAAGAATGGATCAAGAAGCCGAAAAAATATCCCGATTATCCCAAATCACAAACGCTGAAATCCTTCCGATAATACAACAAATTTAACTGTTTCGCATGTCTGTCGTGTTGGGGTCCGTCAGCTGTTTCTTACTCTTGCTTTTTTTCTTGCCGATACGGGTTGAGTTTGTTGTTGTTATGTTCACAGATTTGTTGCAGTATCCTAAACTGCAGTTAATAAATAAATAATAAATCCTATAATAATAAGCTCTCCCTTCTAAACGAAAAGCCCACATAACGCTACATGAAAGCTTTTTTAATAAATATAGAGAGCCCCGAGCCTAACATACATTCAGAATTTTAGAGATGAGTCAAAAGGTCGAGGAAAATAAATTCACGTAAACGAAGTGATGTCACGAATCGCCCGTATAATTGTGCGAACACGGTAATCTTACTACCTAGAAAACAAGCAAATGCGAATTAATAGAGATAAACTCTGATTTACCATCGGAAGTCTAGGTATAAACTGTGGAATACGCCGTCAAATCGAAAGCGTTACTGAGAGAAGTGGCTACCCCGAACGCGGTGAAAGGCTCAAGAAATTATAGCTAATTATGCAAGACTTTGTTAGCTGTGCGCCAAGAGAAATTAATTGAAGTATGAAAGAGGAGCTGGCTACGCGGTACGCGGAGAAAGATAAATTGAAATGTACGAGGGATGTTAGGAGCTGGCTACACAGTAAAAAGAACAAGCAATACACAGTGAGGTTTGTTATGGTCGATTAAGCTCGGTTGTTATATTTTCACGTTATATGTGGCCGAGTAATTCAAAGAAATTTCGAGTAATATTCTCTTTTATAGAACGAGGAATACACGGTGATGTTCTGTTATCCACTAATTTAATACAGGAACTTCAATTAATATTCTTTTAGCGGAAGTTTAAGTCGGGAAAGTTTACAGTACACGGTACTACACGGAATACACGGTAATGTTTTCCTATTTTAGGGGTATAGAATGGTAAAATCCGAGACTCGCCGAGACGCCGAGACCCATGTTTTAAAATGCGAGCCCGAGACTTCCGTCTGTTTGTAAAATCCGAGCCCGAGACAGGGTCTTCCGAAAATACGAGCCCGAGACGCGCTGGATCAAAAATCCGAGCTCGATAATCTGAAAGAAAGCAATAAAAGCGGCTATCACGCGCTTTCGGGCTTTTGGAACTCACAGAAGCTCGAACCTGGTGTTTTATTAAAGTTGTTAACTTATAGTAAAGCGAAGTACCCAACCGGTCGCAATTATTGGATAACGTGCCACTACTTATTAGTCAGGCCTGGCCAGGCTAATGATTCGATTGTCTGGTTTGGTCTGTCTGGTCTGTTTCTTATAACTCCGGCGGGAAACATAAGGAAAGCTTAGGAAGTTTGGCGTTCTGCTTTTGTGGTCTTTTTGTGAAAGAGACGGTGAGCTTCGGTCCAAGGAACACGCGAGGGGGTTACAATGGAAGAAGAAAGCGGTGCGGAGTCAAAGCGGCGAAAGCTCAAATACGGTGAGTAAATCTATTGTAGTTTATTACTGCAGTGTTATTATAGCCGCTAGTTTTTCTGGTTTACATTTTTTATTATTCAATTATTGATGGTTATTTTAGGTGTTGCAATATTGGTCACATCGTTTTTCTGTTTGTATATTGAAATGATCCATAAATTGGAAGGTTGGAAAGCTAGGAACAAAACTAAAGTCAACTAAAGAGAATACCTGGTCTAACACTCAACAGGAAATTTGGCGACAAGCCACAGGAATAGCGAGGAATGTTACACATTGATGTAAGTTTAGCGTTTGTATTAAAAAAGTTCCAAGTTTACTCTGTTTGTAACCAACATGTACTCGAAGATTGTGATTGCGTGAGTCATAACTGAAATAATAAACGGTTAGCTATACAGTTATACCTTTATGACCTTTTATAGCTTGATATAGCAATGATCTGCGAAAAGAGCAACATGCACACGTTGAACTGTGCGAGTGAAGCTGTAAATAAATGACATCTCCGGAAATGATCCTGCGCCGCAAATGATGCCATTGAAAATCAGGGATCACGTGGGGTCTTATCATTCAAAGAGAACAAAATGAATAATTGTGTAATCATATGAAGTGTTTTAGAGGACCTACAACGCTGACAAAGTTCAGGATCTTAAGTAGACGATTTGGCGTATTCTTGCGAGTATAGTAATTTTGGCACTAGCATATAAGGTTATAAGCTCTAGCCTACAAAGCAGGCGTTTATTTAAGACTTGTTATACAGGCTAATACGGTAATCTCTTAAAACTTTCGTAAAGCTAAAAATAAGCGGTCGGGGGTGGTATAAGGGTTGGCGAATATCATGCGTATCAAAATTGGTGGGAAAATGACTTACTAAACCTGAGGGAAAGGTGCATAACCTCAAAAGGCTAGACAGCAGTAGCTAGTAGTTAAGATGCTACAAAGAATTTGACTATGTTCTATTTGGCCTAAAAAATTATAGACGAGGATAGCACTGATGTAAGCACAGATGATGAAACTGTTAATAGGAAGTCGAAGAAAAAACGTCACGGAAAGAGCAGCGTGCAGAGGGTAAGTTTAATTGTGCGTAAATGTAGACGTAATCATTCTACCCCGCATAGAAAGCTTTATTAATAAAAGAATACAAATACGTTTTGCTGCTTTAAAATGGCACAGTGGAACCCACTAAAGCGCGTCGCTTTAGTGCTTGTATCATCCGTTCATAACTAAGGAGAAGCTCAACGCTCGGTCAACACATCCAAATACTTGCTCTAAAGCATATGTTCATTTTGAAACGTGAACAACTCGGCTCAATAGTCTCAATGTAATCTATTTAAAAAAAAATGAAAACATAGATAGAAAAATGAAAACGTACCGTGTGAAGATAACCAGTGTGCATAAAGCCACTTAACTTTGTATATGAGCGTATCACTTGAGTTAGAGAGTAGTGTGCGTATTAACCAGCAAATACTGTATTTCAAGTTAAGTCACTCAATATTTTGTACAAAAGCCTTACACATTCTGTCTCAAAAGTGTGTATTAAAAAGAAATGAATTCGTTGGCTACAGGAAAGAGAAAAAGAAAGACCAAAAGAAATGGAAAAAAGAAAAAGACAGTAAAACATGTCAGTGTCAGCGAGAGTAGTGAGACGTCTCATGACGTCTCATGGCCTGCGTGGCCTGGTTAGGAAAGAGAAAATTGTACAAGAGGTAGCCATGAGAAGTGACATGTGGTCTTATTTGGTTGATGATTTTCACGTTGAAGCGATGAATTATATCATCATTGCCTGGCTCTGGTTTGCGACAAAGGTACCGCAAACACCGAAAAGTTTGCCTGGTTCCCACAAGGAAAACTGATAAAGGCCGCACTCTTCGACTCTCTCACAGATTCCGGGAGTAAAACAATGAACATTTGCAACTTTTTACCCGTTCTAGTGACATAAGACTATTTAATCAAGAGGGATAACCCTCTGGTAATGAATTTGAAATACCTTCAACGCACATAACCTACGGTCAGCGTCGGTACTACAGAGGACGTATGAGGAAATAGGTCCTCACAGTGAAAAGATTCCGCAATCGCAACCAGGTAACGTACTATTATCGTGGTCACACATTTACAAACAGTCGACTAGCTATACAGACTAAGCAGTCACCTTCGTGACTACATCTCGTGAGACAAACGATATACAGCCAAAGTGGAACAAAGTGTGTTATCTGAGGCTGTAAAACAAAAGGGGGGACTTGTAACTTCTAACTAAAGTACGTACTATGCCATCGTGCTTTCACATAAATGTTTCCATGACACGAAGCAGCTGTAGGTGCCTGTACTGTTACTAGAAAGATGGCAGTCGAGGCCATCCTTGATTAAATCTTTCTCTAAAAATTCGTTGGTACAAAATGTACACTTGGGTGGAGAGACAACAAGGAGCATGGTTTCTTAGCTAAGGCCAAGAGGCAGCGCCAGGGGAGGGATAGGTGATCACCAATCAAAACTCAGTGGAATTTACTAACAAAGTGAGAACGGTATGTAACTATTTTGTTGGTCTTTAACAGCGTGAGATAGCTTGGTTTGTGCAAACTTCGGTAGAGCTCAAAGATTCAAAGCAGCTGAGCCCGGAGAAAATTGTTTGTGGATAAAAGTTCAGCTAAATTTCCCAACTTGCGTCTAATTTATCTATTAGCAGTTATCTTGTATTTAATTGTACAAAGGAAACGTCAGTTGTTTAACCCTTTAAGCCCTGCCATAAAAATGCATTTTCCCCTTGCTGTTCTCCATACGTTTATTATGGAACTAGTAAGTTGAATTTGTCTAAATATCAAGACATCTTATCCTGGGTGATCACTTTCTTTATTCTCACCACTTGAATGTCTGAACAAGTATTGATAATGTCACTTTGAGGGGCTTAAAGGGTTAAAAGGCAGTATATGAATCGTTCAGTTAGAAGCATGTTTTGCTCGATGTTTAAAACAAATGGGAAACACCTGTCCAGTGCTTAGCACCGAAGGACTAGACGATAATGGATAGTCTGCAACGTTGTCAGCAAAGCCTTGAACTAAGTAAATCATGTGTCATAAAAAGGGCAATGTAGATCTTCCTAATAACTGATTTAGCTTATAAATATGTACGGATGTTGTCACTCATTACGTGTTGGTTATGTGTCGCTGCAAACAGAAATAGACTTAGCACTTGCTTTGCTTGCTCGTGGAACTGTGAACTCCGTGCTAATATAGCTTAATATCGGGTACAATTTTCGAGATTCTGAGATCAAGTTATAAAAATTCGAGACTTCGAGACGGTTCAACATGTAGCGAGCCCGAGATTCCTAGACTCTTATTTTGAATGCCGAGATTTCGAGACTCAGCTGATATTTTCCGAGACGCATCATTTTGGATAGACCATTCTATACCCCTTACATGTGATGTTAGTACAAACGGCAAATAAATATTCGCTCACCATTCGACGATCCCTCTCAGATATGATTGCTAATGTTTTTCTTCCTGATGGCTGGAACTGATCCTGGTTTTAAATATTTCCTTGTACCTTTCTTATGAAATGCTTGAGTAAAACGTTCAGCCGTTAAAATGCACAGAGCAAACAGTGTCCAACAGGATTGAAGTCCTTCCGGTGCACGCAACGAAGCATTTCCACTTAAAATAAACGTACCCACTCCGGCGGTGAACTGTGAATGGAAATTTCCGATTCATCGATGCTTTCTTTGCCGTGATCTTCAACAACAGAGCGCCAACCACGCATACTGCAGCTCAAAATCGAAGAAATGAATCTTGCGAACCCTCGCACCTCTCCCAGTGCATAAGAAAGTAGCCAGTTTGTTTTGTTGCGTTGAGACTTCCTCTCTGGGCCAACTCGGCCCAACTCGTCCCGGTCATTTTTGAATTGAGTAATGGCGGCAAGCCGAATTCGAAAATTACAGTTAAAATAATTGGACTTCCCGTACGAATTTCGACTTAAAACTTTGCACGGTGAGTAATATGTACTTATATTTTCGAAATATGGAGAGAACAAAAAATTCATATTTTTGATCATAGTAGCACTTTAACAGATTTTTAAAATTTAACCGTTTCGAGCGGCATAGTCGCACGCTAAAAAATGGCGAAATTCAGGACCAAAAAAAGCACTCTGGTATATGGCTTTCGCTGCTGAGACTACACTTGTTGGAATAAGCAATCTTTCCTCTACGATTTAATGACAAAAATTTTTTGGGTAAATGGAATGGTAAATTTTGGGAGCGCTTTATCTACACCCTATTTTCCAAGCGAAGACAACCTTTTGACCTTGACAAGCGGGGAAGTAATGACCAGCGTTTTCAAATAACACGCGCTAATTCCATTTTTTAAAGAAAAGTTTCAGAATGTTTGGTACTCAATAATTAATAGAGCCTCAAATAAAGTCATCAGCCGAAAACAGGACAGGTTATCGCTCGCAAATACGCTTTTTTGGCAAAGGCAAACTTTGGTTGTTGGTGATTAACATCGGTAAATTTGCATAAATTTGAAACATTTTTCTTTCACAACAAAGTCGGTTTTCTGCCTTCAGTTTTTTCCAAAACAATGGTAAAGAGAGCCAATAAAGTGTGACCCAACTATTTATAACGCAAATCGTACCTTAATGACTCTTTTCTGATGAAGAAAGGTCGAGATTTCTTCTGGCTGCGTGAGACAACCGTCGAACATTTTTGGGTGGTCGTGAAAACGTTGCTGTCACGCAATATACACTGGTCTTACGAACCAGAGAGGTCCCATCCTGGCTTTTACCGTGTTGTGTTTGAGCCACACATACGATCCTCAATTTAAAAGTGTAGGCAGTTCACAGAAAGACAAGGCAGCAGAAAAGGCTCAGGTGATATTGAGAGTATTCAACAACTTGCAACGTATAGAGCCGGAGAGGGGAGGGAATGAGGGGAAGGGCATATAAAAGCGACAGGATTGATCATCGGACATATTAAAAGGACCTCATAAGATAAAATGCCTGTATTTCAAATTTCTTTTTACTGCTAGCCTGCGGAAGAATCTGTTCGATGTTTTTTCCTACTGTTGTCTCCTGGAATGCTGTCTGGCTACCATCTCTGGGCATGACTTGTTTTTTGTTTGTTTGTTGAGGTTAACACTTTTTCTAAATAGAAGTGCCTGTGATAAATTTAATGCTGATGGTTTTACTTTTAACCATTCTAAACAAAAAAAAAATCAATCATAGGGGTATGCTGGGCGCCCCTTGCCCTAAAAACATTTCTTGATCAAACGTAGATATTCCGGTCCACCCTAAGCCTTTTTTTTTTAGAACCTCAGTTTTACGTGTTGCGAACGCTAGGTAATGAAAAACTGACTTGCAGGTGTGCTTCAATGGCTTCCACGATCCTGCTGACGACTACATATATATAAACGGCTGCTATATAAATACAACCTCGTTCCCAGGACTTTTTCCTCAGCAAATTTAAAAAAGGGAAAAAGTCCTGGGAACGAGGTTGATATAAATAGTCAGCCAAGAACACTGGCGTATGGTTTGAAAGTGCCCTTTCTATGAACAAGCAAGTGAACTAACTGTGCAAAACAGCTTTCTATCATCTACGTAATCTAGTTACTACCAGAAAGTTCCTGTCACACAAAAACTGCGAAATACTAAGACACACGGCTTTGCAACTTCTCGGATCGATTACTGTAATTCTCTACTATCTGGCCTACCACATAATTTGCTGCAAATTGGACCTAAATATTTAACGGACACTTCACTTGGACAGCTGCAGTTTTTCTTGTAGGATCTCCAGCGGATTCCAAACCTTTCCCGGTGTCGCGGGCACATTGTTAAACCCAAACGAACTTCATTGAATTCAAAAATTCCTTTAAAAATTAGAAAAAAAAAACAGTTCCGAGTATCGTCAAACGTCAGAATCTGTACCAAGGTACTTTGAGTTTTCCTGTCTTCATTTAGGTCAAAAGGAATATATCCCGTGGAAGTATTCACCCACCCTAGCTGCCAAATATGTCTTATTGTAAGTAAGTAAACATGTTATATTTTTGTTTCATGAGGCTTTAGGCAATAAATTGTCTTATCCTTACATTGTTACAAATCTGTCCTTCTTAAATATTGTTATAAATCCGTCCTTCTTAACGTTATATGCTTCAGCTTAAGACTTTTCGAATATATCAGGCTCAGATTAAGCTTGAAATATAAATATTATGGAGTGAGCTTAGGCCTTTAATAGAAAATGACTCACTTATTTATTTATTTACTTACTTATTTATTTAAGCTTATTTACAGTGCAACTTCGATTTAACGAAGTGCAAGGGAATGGGAAAAGAGCAGTGTTGTATGGACTGTTAAATTAAGTTTTGATCTGGCATATTCCAGGTGCTGCTTTGGAGGCAGTGATAATCATTTTGGCTTTCTTGAATTTATTTGTGCCCATTCCTTGTGCTACTTGCAGATCTCCAGGCTTTGTCGCTTTCAATATTGTTTTCTACACTTTAGTTTCAGTAAGTCTCATTAAATACTAGAAATGAGGAGATTGTGAGACTGTAAATAATGGAGAAATAAAGCATTTTAACAGTGGATAGATAAAGCCCTCTTTGCATGTTAGACCAGTTCTAGGGATAATATTCCCAGGTTTGAAAAATTTTCTGCTTAACAACTTCAATCAATTGAGTTATCTGGGTTTAGTTTGAAAGTGTTTGAAAAATTTAAATCAATGGGAAAGAGAGGATTTCAGGGAAAAAAAGGAGAGAAAAAGATTTCATGAAGTTTTGAAATTGGAACTTGTGGTTAGGCCTTTAAGCCCCAGTTGTGACAAACAAACATGTAATTTCTCCTTACAATATCACTACTTGTTCAAACATACAGGCCCTGAGAATAAAGGAAATAATCACCAAAAATAAAATGTCTGGATGTTTATGTGAATTCTCTCAAGTAGTACCATAAGACATTTACAGAGAATAGTGAGGGGAACATGTTTGTTGATATCAGGGCTTAAAGTTAAGAACAAGGAACGGAATATCATAATTCACTGCTATCAATCTGGGGTGCTCTTATGTGGATATCAGTTTTTGAAGGTCTCTTAAAACGATTTCCCATCTTATGTCTCTACTTTAAAACTATTCTCATGTCAATCTAAGCCAAATAAAAAGGGTTTGCAGATCCAATTAGAACACCACAAAAATCCACTAAAAGTTACAACAGAGGTTCAAAGAAATAACGAGTTATCCTAAAAAGTGGGATTTGTAACATAAGGTTATGTGCTGATCAATTCGAATCTTCAATATCCCTCCCCCCCCTCCGGGCATACCTCAGACATTTGGCTACATGTATTTTCCTTGCCTGAGGAGTACGGAATTTGATGCAAAGGTCCTGTGTGTATCACCCGGTCAGTTGTACGATAATTCTATCAGTTGTGTGTCACGCCGTCAGTTGTGCGTTACTTGGTCACTTGTGTAACCTTTCTGTCAGTTGCATGTTGCAAGTTGCAGTTGGAAGTTGTGCATCACTTGGTCAGTTGTGCATTTTTCTGCCAGTTCTGTGTCATTCAGTGGGTTGCATGATAACGCTGTCAGTTATGTATTACTCGGTCAGTTGTCTACTTCCCCATCAGTTGTGCATTACTCGTTCAGTTGTGTACTTCTCTGTCAGTTGTGCATTACTCGATCAGTTGTGTATTACCCAGTCAGTTGTCTCAGACTCGGTCAGTTGTGTTACACTCAGTCAGTTGGATGATAATTCCGTCAGTTGTGTACTATTCCATCACTTGTGGATTACTCCCTCAGGTGAGTTCAATCCTCTCTTTCCCATTTCTATTTTTGAAACACTTTCAAACTTCACCCAGCTGCAGGTTACTCAATTGATTGAAGTTGTTAAGCAGAAAATTTTTTCAAACCTGGGAATATTATCCCCAGAACTGTTAAAATGCTTTATTTTTCCATTGTTTACAGTCTCACCATCTCCTCAGTTCTAGTGTTTAATGTGACTCACTGAAGCTAAAGTGTAGAAAACAATATTGAAAGTGACAAAGCCCAGCGCAAAGAATGGGCACAAATAAATTCAACAAAGTCAAAATGGTTATCACTGCCTCCAAAGCAGCACCTGGAATATGCCAGATCAAAAATTAATGAGTCATTTCCATAAATGAGTCATTTCCACTGAACTCACAGAGATGTAAGCCATGTAGAATAAACATTTTGTAGCACTAGTTTTATTTAAGGCCTAAGCTCACTCCACAAGATTTATATTTTAAGCTTAATCTGAGCCTGATATATTTTAAAAGTCTAAAGCTGTTATATTTTGTTGTTCTGTCTCGTTTTGTTACTTTTATTCGTGTTAAATACATAAAATAACGTCGAAGAACCACATAATTGCATCACCGGCGTAGGGAAATTTGCCTCGCGTGCGCCACTGCGCCTACGTTCAGGCCAAACCGTGGGGATGGGGTTTGTCGCTCGATCTTTGCTGCCTATTGCTGTCGTTGTTTGTTCACTTTCTTTGGATGAAAATAGATATCTGCTAGTTAGCTAAAAGCCCTGATTGATTGTTTGGATGTATATATTGCTATTTTATGTGTATTTCACATATGTCAGACGATATTTCTATGACTCACTTGTGGCATCACAACATGAAAGCAGTGCCAAAACCTGAAATGATGATGACGATTCATTTGCCTTTGCTTTATGTATTTTTGTATCCGGTTACTTTTAAACATCTGACGTACAAGGGACGTCATCTCCCCACCGTTGCACAAGGGAGATGAGATCCCCATTGCCTTAGTGTTTGCCCTCTTGCCATATTTAAAAAGCATTTCATTTATCAGAGAGCCTGTAATTTTCTCTGGTAAATAGGGTTCACTTTTTTGCTGAGCATTTAACTACGATGGTAGTATTGCAGCTATTTTTTTTCTTTTTTCTGTTTCTTTCAGTCATTTTTTTTTTGTAAATAACGTTAGTCAGTCTATTTACCCAGAAAGTGTGGAAACTGCTGGTTTTGCACAACTGACATTAATAATGTTATAAATCAAACACTTTGCTTATTTTGTTAATATATAATTATCCGTTTTATTTTCATTTGTTTCCACTGAAGAATCGATTTGGCCTTAAAAATAGTCCCCCTTTTTACTTTAGAATAACCTGTCCTCACACGACTTTTTCGCTTTAACATTGATATCATATACCGGGCACCTACCAAGGGATAGCGAAACGGCTACTGAAAACAACAAATGTTTACAAATAATTTACATTGCAAATTTGGACATCCTCCCCTTTTCCCCCTTCGACCATTGCTTGTACGCGTGAGGGTTAAAAGATTATGCTGGCCCACTTTTTTCACATTTATGTCCTGATTACGAACATCGTTTACTAGTTTTCTGGTATTTTAAATAATGCCTTAGAAACGTAAAAACAAATTTTTGAAAGAAGTTATATATTGTTGTGAAGCTAATTTTAGGCTATTGATTTAGTTGTTTTTCTAGCCTTGAAATAATTTTGGTAGTGTAATTGTTGATCTAAGTGTAATGCCTTCCCTTCTAAAAGTTTTCCTGTTTGTCTACGTAACTGAGGGCGTGCTGTAGACAGGTTTGCAATTTCCTGTAAGCTTTGCCAAGGCCTCCTTGAACATTGAGTTCAAGGGAAATTTCTTCGCCAACAATTAAGTTTTTCTATACTTGACTGGCCCAACTTAATCTGTCTTCCCTTTGCCAAATGGTTCCTTGATCTCAGCTGTTCTTCTTTTGAATTCGTTCAACTTTATCTTCTTCTGGCGCTATCTGGTCTTCCTCAGTTAGGAACGCAAGCATGTTTACAGCAAAGCATAAAAGAAGCTTGATTGTAGCTAGTAGTCGGTTAGTATCAGCAGAGGATCTGTAGAAGTTCAGGTCGCAGCAATAAAGAAGCTTTCCCGTAGCAGATCGAGCCTCGGTACGTCTTGTGAAGCCAAGCGAGTGCTCAAAAATATTAAGTAAATGATACTATACTGCCTAAACGAGATATTTAAAGAAAAATGAACATGTAATTTCGCAATAAAATAATAACAGTTGTTTTGAAGAACACTTTTTTGGGACGTTTGACTCAGTGTAAGAACCTAAAAAGGTTTTCTTTGTTTTATTAGCTATTGTTTTACTGTAGGCTATTGTTTAAAATGTTTTTTTTTTCACCACATCTTATCAGTTTCTCTTTCTCTGATTGTTCGCGAGGCGTCGGAGATGAAAGTCCATATCATCGTAGTCATGAATGCTTCTCGCGAATGCTTGTGATCGATTTTAAGTAGACTCGCACCGCGTAAAAAAAACAACAAAACAAAAAAAAAACAACAACAACCTTTTTTGTGGTAAAATTGCTAGTTTTAATAAAAACTCAACCGCTATAATGGTTATCAAATTACGAAAGAAAGAAAAAAAATGAGAAAAGAGATACCGTAGAATTCCGAGAGTAACGGCCCCCGTTTCGTTCGGATTTTGCAAGCCAAAGGGGCGGTTACTTTTCGGCTAGCCGTTACGTTCGGGTAGCCGTTACTTTGGGATGGTTGAAGAACGTTTGTACCGTAATTCAGTGCTCGTTTTTTACAAAGAGGAAGCTCAACAGGAAATGAAGAGTTCATTCAGGTTGCATGTTCAGTTTATTCGCTGATCCTTTTTAACAAAGCAAACTATAACAACAAAGAGCCGAATTGCTCGTTCTAGTAGTGTTCACGTATTACAGTCTTGCGATCACATTGTTCCATAAGCATTCGGCTTGAGGCGGAAGAGACCTTGTTTTTCAATGAGTTTCTTAAATCCAGGTTCTGACAGAAAAAGTTACTGCCAGTGAAAGAAGGATCTTTTTCACAAAATGGACAGGGCAAGCATGGCAACACCTTTAACTCGTCGTCTGAAAAGTACAATCAGTCGTTCCTACGTAAAATCTGGATTTGCCTTGCCAACGTCACGGGAACGCGATGACGAGAGTAATCTCAGCGGGCTAGAAAATTACACCATCGGCCATTCAAGCGATGTAGAACAACTGTACAATACGTTTCCCGGATATGCTGTCATTTAATGAACATTTTTTGAGTGTAGGTTTTTGTCGAGAGTCGAGGGTCGAGGGTAATATGTCGAGGGTCGAGGGAAAAATGTCGAGGGTCGAGGGTAAAATGTCGAGGGTTCAAAAATGTCGTCTACACTTAGTCCTCTTGTCAAAAAGCCAGAATTCGTAGGTCATTTCTGCATCATTGAACGGTTTACATTTTTGTATACGATTGAATACTTTCATGCATTTAGCAGCTTCCGAAGACAATGGAAGGTGTCCAGGTAGGGGGTGTTCCGAAAACGCAGGGTCGGGGTGCAGGTCAAAAACACCGGGAAAATTAAAATAATAACAAAAGAGACGAAATCAAAACAAAACAGCTTAATACATACAAAAATACAATTTAAATGTACAAGTAAAATATACAAATAAAGAGAACATTGATTATTTGCATCTCACGCGAGCCAATTTCACGCACGAGAATAAAATTGTGCACTATACATTCACTATACGTTCGATAATAGACTGACCAAAGGATATTACATATGGGGGCTGCTGGGACTTTGAAACAAACTGGGATGTCGTGACTTTCAAAACAAACGTAAACATTACAGCAAAGAACTGAGCACTTGTTCTCTGTGTTCTGTACAAGCAGTTGCGGTGTTGCAGAGATTGTACCGATGCCCAAAATTCAAGAATTCAAGATTGTATTGATGCTAAGAACAAGCAGAAGATTGACGATGCGAAGATTGCAAATTTACGGGAACAATTACGCAAGCAGTGCACCATTTTAATTTTGTGTATAAAATCAACATGTTAGGAATTGCTAACTCTATTGGCTCCGATCGCTCGATAAACCGTTCAGTTGTAGTTTTGGTTGCATGCATTTAATAAATATCGTTATTTTCAAAAACACAAGTTATTTTTTTCCAAAAAAAAACTGGAGTGAACAATCGGCTGTCCATGCCCAGTCATAGACACAGCTGTTTACTAACGGAAAATTTTCTTTTTGAAGGGGGCTGGGGTTGGTTGGCAAATTAGAAAATTAAATTCCTGTACAGTGTCTGCAGAAGAAATGAAAATCGTGCATAGCGGCACAAAGCAAAGAAATACATCGCAAGCTAGTGAAATAAAATTCATACAAAGCTTTTAGCCGGAAAACAAATTCCTCCAGAAAAAAAATGCCCACCCCATCCCCTCCTATAAAATACATAATGGTCCAACCCTTACTGGCACTGGCATCTCCTATGCAATGAAAATGGTGCACAATCATTTCGTGCGTGAAATAACATATGGTTAACATATGTTAAACATATGGTTCAGCTGCGTTTTGTTTTGGTCACAGAAGCGGTGAAACTGCATCAGAAATGAAATAAAATAAAAAAGAGAGTGAAAAATAGTGTTCCACAGCGACCTCATGATTATTACAAATGACAAAAAATTCTCGTTATTTATTTATATATATATATATATATATATATATATATATATATATATATATATATATAAACAGTTAATGGTGGCCTCAGGCCAACATAGAATGCCACTGCGTCAGGAGGATGAAAGATTCACAGTCCAAGCCTCACTGCATGGAATTAAAACTCGTTGAAGGAAAGCGAGGACGGACAACTTCTGACGACTAAAAAGATAAAAATTGAGTAAAAAAATAATAAAAACGTTTCCGTCTTAGACCTTCATCAGTTACATGAAAAATTGAACTTATCAAATCTACCTTAAATAAGATTACAGTACAAAACAAGACCCAAAATACAATTTAAAGCTATGAGTTACGTAACCGGCGTGATTATAACAATACTAAAACGAGGATAAGTGACGCTAATCAAAAACATTCAAAAATAAAAACAATATTTAATAGTACATCGATTATATAACGAAAAAAGGAAAACTAAACAATACTAACAATTAAACGTAATTACAAGGTGTAGATACAGGTACAACACTAAATAAATGAACGATACAAGGCAAAAATTTAACAATAGATCGGAAATATGCTACTATAAAAATAATTAACAAAAGATGAAAGATAAGTCTAAAAACTAAAAACTACTACTTCAAATAATATGACATTTGCAATGCGGCAAAAGAAAGAGCAGTCAAAAGGAAGGCAACCTACGTTTACGCAAACATGGATCAGAACAAAATCCCAAATCGAGGCCTTTGGAGCCCCAAAGGGCTGATAGACAACAAAATCCCTGGGGGTGGAGGGGCCTTAAACAATAATGACCGTAATAAGTTTCCCGGACAGGGCCTTTGAGTATACCTAACACCTAAGAGGCTGACAAAATCCAAGAAAAGGGCCTTTGAACGGCCATATATCGCGAACGAAGAATCGCAAACAAGAAAACTAATTATAACAAATTCTATTCCTAGAATGAAATTCTTTTCTTTTATTTAAACCATGGGGTGCCAAAGAGAACAGCTGAGCACTCCAATAAGCCTCCTTTGTAATTAAAAGCCTGTCGATCTCATCCGAGTTGTTTGGGCCCTGCACCTGATCAATACATTGAAACGAAAAATCATCTAAAATGTGTGAAGTTTTGTTGAAATGCACTGCTACTTCACAAGTTGTTTTGTTTGTGAGCATAGCAGACTTGTGATTACGAAACCTAATTCGAAAATCAGTGGTTGTAGATCCTATGTATTGCAAACGACATTTCTTGCAAGAAACCAAATAAAACACATTTTTAGAATCACAAGAAATTCTTGAATGAATGGTGTAGAGTAAGTTCCCATCCACTAGCATATTAGAAACTGTGAAAATTTGTTTGAAATGCAACCATTCTGTTTTTAAGGAGAATTTCTTTCTTCAGATCCATGGCACGGCTATGGGTCCGAAGAATGCCTGTAGTTATGCCGATTTAGCTATGGGCGAAATTGATCTTAGAGCTAAATTTTCCAGTCCGATAAAGCCGTCCTTGTGGTGGCGATATCGTGACGACGTTTTTGATCTTTGGCAGCAAGGCCTTCCTGCATTACGTCAATTTACTGATTACATTAATTCTCTATACCCTACTATTAAATTCGAGTTAGTTTTTTCTGAGCACGAGCTTCATGTACTAGACCTTACTCTACACCTTGTCGATGGGTTTATTAGGACTGACGTTTATTCTAAACCTACAGACAGTCATTTATATCTTCCACCTTCCAGCTGCCATCCCAAGCATGTCTTCAAGGCTATTCCTTTTGGAGTAGCCACAAGATTGAAACGAAATTGCTCTGAAGAAATTTTCCTTGCCAAGAGAACAGCTGAGTAGAAAGGATACCTTGTTAATCAGGGTTATCCCTCTAAATTAGTCGATGATCAATTCTCCAAAGCCTCCGCCATTTCTAGAAATGATTTACTCAGGACACGTGGAAAAGAAGCGAAGAAGTTATTTCCATTCGTATTGACATTTAATCCAAATTTACCGAACGTGGGCAACATAATTAGAAAGCATTTGTTGATTTTACAATCCAATCCCAAATTAAAAGAACTTTTCCCTCTAGGCTCTATCATACCATCTTTTCGTAGGTCAAAAAATCTTAAAGAATTATTGGCACCATCTCGTTTTAAAACCGCCGAAGAGGGACAAACAATTCAACAAAGCAATGGCTGTTTCAAATGCGAAAGGAATAGATGCGATCTTTGTCGAAATTTCTTTGTTGAATCCAAATCATTTCTTAGCTTGCAGACGGGCAAAAAATACACCATTCATTCAAGACTTTCTTGTGATTCTAAAAATGTGATTTATTTGGTTTCTTGCAAGAAATGTCGTTTGCAATACATAGGATCTACAACCACTGATTTTCGAATTAGGTTTCGTAATCACAAGTCTGCTATGCTCACAAACAAAACAACTTGTGAAGTAGCAGTGCATTTCAACAAAACTTCACACATTTTAGATGATTTTTCGTTCCAATGTATTGATCAGGTGCAGGCCCCAAACAACTTGGATGAGATCGACAGGCTTTTAATTACAAAGGAGGCTTATTGGAGTGCTCAGCTGTTCTCTTTGGCACCCCATGGTTTAAATAAAAGAAAAGAATTTCATTCTAGGAATAGAATTTGTTATAATTAATTTTCTTGTTTGCGATTCTTCGTTCGCGATATATGGCCGTTCAAAGGCCCTTTTCTTGGATTTTGTCAGCCTCTTAGGTGTTAGGTATACTCAAAGGCCCTGTCCGGGAAACTTATTACGGTCATTATTGTTTAAGCCCCCCCCCCCCCCCAGGGATTTTGTTGTCTATCAGCCCTTTGGGGCTCCAAAGGCCTTGATTTGGGATTTTGTTATGATCCATGTTTGCGTAAACGTAATAAGGTTGCCTTCCTTTTGACTGCTCTTTCTTTTGCCGCATTGCAAATGTCATCTTATTTGAAGTAGTAGTTTTTAGTTTTTAGTCGTATCTGTCATCTTTTGTTAATTATTTTTATAGTAGCATATTTCCGATCTATTGTTAAATTTTGCCTTGTATCGTTCATTTATTTATGTTGTACCTGTATCTACACCTTGTAATTACGTTTAATTGTTAGTATTGTTTAGTTTTCCTTTTTCGTTACATAATCGATGTACTAAATTGTTTTTATTTTTGAATGCTTTTGATTAGCGTCACTTATCCTCGTTTTAGTATTATTATAATCACGCCGGTTACGTAACTCATAGCTTTGAATTGCATTTTGCGTCTTGTTTTGTACTGTAATCTTATTTAAGGTAGATTTGATAAGTTCAATTTTTCATGTAACTGATGAAGGTCTAAAACCGAAACGTTTTTATTATTTTTTATTAAATTTTTAACTTTTTAGTCGTCAGAAGTTGTCCGTCCTCGCTTTCCTTCAACGAGTATATATATACATATTGCGGTGTTTCGTCGTCATTTGTGATTATTTTATATTGTTCTCTATGAAGACAGGAGAAGGAGATGCTTGTGACAAGTTTATATATATATATATATATATATATATATATATATTTATTATTTCCAGTATTTTTGTGGTTTTTTTTATATATATATATATATTTATTTATTAAAAACTGGACTAGGTATATTGGATTTCTAGCATTTTGATTGGCTCAACGGAGCTAGGCTATCAGCTCATATACCTGCTGCGACCAAATATGGTCAATGAACACTCAACAACAAAGTGAGCTGAAAGTTTTTTCCTCGCGAGCAACCCGGCGAGAAAAATGGACGAGAAAAATCACTTGCCAGCAAATTTAAATTAAGCAGAGATTCCAACAACGTCACCAACAAGCATCACCAACAGCGTCGTCTAACACAAGTCAAAATTGTTTGAAGAAACTGTGCAGAAATAGAAATTTAACCATTAAACGTTTTGTTTACGATTAATTTCTTTCATCGATCGTCACGTCGAGCATTGAAATTGAGCAAACGGTAGGTATTATCAGAAAGGATTTCCACCTCAAAATATCAAGACAAGACATAAATAAAACACAATGAAATGGGGCTGGAGCATTTAATAAAAACTATCACACATTCATGGCGAGTCGGTGCGAAAATCATGAAGCAGTCTAAACAAGTGCTAAAAAAAATACAGCTGCAAACTACCAAGAAGGAAGGAAGGGCGAGATTGTTTTTCGGCTTTAACACGCAAAATCAGGACACTGGTTTACCTGCACTTGCTGTAGCTCTGTGTTCCAACAGGTCCAAATGCTCAGATAGAAATTGGATGCCATGTAAACGGAGTTGAATCGCTTTTCCAGTTGTTTGAATGTTGTTTTTACCATTCCGTCCGCAACCTCTAAACCGAGAACAACTGCATTTTGCGCTTTGTGTTTAACAAACTATGATGGTGAATTCTAATGATCCTCGCTACAGTAATCTTGCTTCTGAGCTGCATAGAAAATACCTCTTCAAGTTCAACTGTTCAAATTTGTTCTGTCTTCAGTTCGATCAAACACGCACATGATGGCTCCGTTGTGCGAACAGATTACAAACTTGTTCAGTTTCAACTCCAGCAGCTGTATGGTGAAATTGTACAGCTTCAATCCGCTTTGAACGATGATTACAACAATGTTCAGGAAAAATCAAACATGTACCATATTTCAGAGCCAATAATTAGAAGATTTTTTTTCCAAAACGTGTGCTACTTTGTTCATTTTCGAGCAGTTTTCATTGATTCATTCAGCTTTGCAATGAAACGCTGCAACACTTCGCAAGGTTTTGGCGCCTTTTTCGTTCAGTCATGTGATCGATTCTTGTTCCGCTTAAATTTCTTTTCTCCTTTTTCCCGTTCTTTCTGATTTTTTTTTAAATAGTGGTTAAGTTTTTAATAAAACAATTATTCTACTCGGGCTTGCTGGATATCAAATGATTATAACCAACTCGGCGCTACGCGCCTCGTTGGTTATCTATCATTCGATATCCAGCGCGCCCTCGTAGAATAATTGTTAAATATATATATATATATATATATATATATATATATATATATATATATATCTATATATATATCTATATATTATATATAAACCAGTTGGTGAACTACTCAAATCTTGAGTGAATGGACATTTAATACAAACTTGTTTCGTAGGCCACCGAAGAGGTGACCCACTCATCAGTTAAACTCCATCTTACACTGAGTCGTTAAAGTCTACATCATTGTTTAGATCGCGTTGTAAACGGTTACAATTTTACATTGAACAGCGCGCGCGCGCGCTCGATCGTCTACGATGTTTATGCCAAAGTTTAACTAGTCTCACTAAGTGCTCGTGCTAAAATTAATGTCTTTAACGTGCTGAATTAAACCTTAAAATGAACTTGCGCTGATGCCTGCATGTTGAGATAAGCTCATTTCGCTTGTTAAGTGTTGCCATGTGCGGCCTACAGATTAAAAAGAATTTCTCTGTGTTACAAAGATCACACCGTTTTGTAATGTTTGTGTTAGGTTTAGCATTGGCAAGGATTTTCCACGTGACTTTGAATTCCTTGTTTTCCCCTTTGAGCTGCCAGATGTGTTTGCTTAGTTCAGTCTCACTTTTTCTCTTTTCGTGTCTAAAGGACATCTGATGGTTCCCATACCTTGCCTTGAAGTTGTTCGCTGTGAGGCTGATGTATGTTTCTGTTGTGTGGTTTTCGGTTGTGACTGTGGCTTGGTACACGACTTCATCCACCATACATTCACCATTCAGTGGGCAATCCCGTGATCGGTGTGATCTTTGTAACACCTTATGAAACTATAATTATATCTTTGTTTAGAAATGTCAAAATGTCAAAAATTATTTTGGCTGTGTAGTTGATGGGATATTTTCGCGGGCGGGGGCATACTATGAAATCGCTATGACCTTGACACTTTGAAAATTTTCAGCTCGGCAGTCGGAAAGTGTTATGAATTTCCACTGCTAAACTCATACAAACGGCTTGAGAGTATAAAATGTTCGTTTGAAATGTTAAGCGATTCCAAAAATCATTTGGGTTTTTTCAGTAGTTCAAGAAATGTCTACGCCTGGGCTTTAAATTTTAAAAGAAATTCTACTTAATGCTATTCTGCCTGGGCTTTTGTTTTGAGTTTCTGAGCCTGGGCGCGGGGAGGGAGGGGGGGGGGGGGCACAAAGTTATATAACATTGATCGAAACATCGAATACTCTCAAAGGGGTGGATATGCTGATACAAATTTCCGAGTGCCGGGCATTTTAGTCCATTTGAGACCGTGCCCGGCAGTCTGAGCGTGTCAATAACATAGCAAATTTGTAGTGGGCCCAGGCTCAGACATTTCTTCAACTACTGAAAAAACCCAAATGATTTTTGGAATCGCTTGACATTTCTAAATGAACATCTTATACTCTCAAGCCGTTTGTATGAGCTTAGCAGTGGAAATTCTGTAACACTTTCCGACTGCGGAGGCCGAGCTGAAAATTTTCGAAGTGTCAAGGTCATAGCGATTTCATAGTATGCCCACGCGAAAATAACCCATCAACTACACAGCCAAAATAATTTTTGGAATCGCTTGACATTTCTAAACAAAGATATGATAGTTTCATGAGGTTTGAGAAAGGCCTTTCTGGGGAAATTTGGTGAACATTTAAGTCTATTTGAGACTGCTGCCGAGCATATGGGCACAGCGTTATAAACTTCCTCGCTGCCGGCGATGCCTGGATATCTTCGGAATGCTTCTAGCTGCATGAAAGCATTCAATCGTATACAAAAATGTAAACTGTTCAATGGTGCAGAAACGACCCAAGAATTCTGGCCTTTTGACAAGAGACTCAAAGCCTGAATGTAGACGACATTTTTGAACCCTCGACATTTTTCCCTCGACCCTCGACATATTACCCTCGACCCTCGACTCTCGACAAAAACCTACACGCACTTTTCTTACTATCATAACTCAATTCAGGGTCGTTAAACAGTGAAAGTTTGCACACTTAATGGAAACAAGAGTTTCATCGTCACCCTGGGTATTCTTGCCATAAGTTTCGGCATACAAGTACGGGGAAATTATGGTAAGCTGACGACAAAATTAGGTTTAAAACTTGCCATCGTCTCTGATTGTAAGTAAAAACGATTGCAAATATTACTTGATCAGAATGCAAACCAATGATATCTTACCGTTGTAATACGGCCAGAACGATTGCTCATTGAGCTTTAAAAATGCTACTACTGTTACTTGATTATGTTACAACTACTCTTGGTTCTTAAGATGATGGTATTGTTTGGTCGGTTCGGCTGGATTCTTTTAATTGTTGGGCGTTTTAGTCAGGTTAATAAGATTCTTTGTAATGATACTCGATTAGATCTAATGCCATCATCGCTGTGTACATGAATAAAATGTCATAAGAATTATTTCATTTTGAAAGCTACACAGAATGTTTCATCTAAACACTATCATTAACGATCTTTTTGAGTTTTCACAAGCAATAAAACAAA